>CAWUDS030006658.1:883746-954242 GCA_963859935.3 Lathyrus sativus
GTTGTCCAGAAGAATTAACAGACTCTGGAAGCACAAGGGAAAGAAGTTCAACAACTTCAGAAGATATGATAATAGAAAGGAATCTTCTAGGCACAGAAGATCTGGCAAGAAAGAAGTTGTGTGCTATGAGTGCAAAGAACCTGAGCATTACAAGAATGATTGCCCCAAACTTCAAAAAGAAAAACCCAAGAAGAAGTTTAACAAAAAGAAGAAGGTTCTGATGGCAACATGGGATGACTCAGATGAATCTGAATCATCTTCTGAATCAGAAGAAGAATGTGCTAATGTTGCATTGATGGCCAGCACAGAGGATCAAGAGGAAGGAACCTCAGGATATGAATCAGATTCTGAATCTGATGATGACGCAGAAGAGGTAATGGCTAAACTTACCAAAGAAGAACTTATAAAAGTTTTAACAGAAGTTCTTAAAAGTTATAACAATATCAAACTCAAATACAAGAAGCTGAAAAGCAATCTTGAATCTGAGATTGATCTTCTGAAGACTGAACTTGTTGAGCAAAAAGAAATTAATCTGAAAATCAAAAATGACTTTGAAATAACTCAACAAGAATCTGAATCTGAGACTAAGTCATGTGAAAATATTTTAGAAAAATATGACTCTAGTTTTCAGAGATTTCTTACTAAGAGCATAGACAGAAGCAAGATGGCTTATATGATCTATGGTGTTAGTGGGAACAACAGAAGAGGTATTGGATATGAATCTTCATCTGGAAGCAATCAAAAATCTGTTGACAAACTTTTCATCAAGAAGACACCTCTGTATTCTCAATTTAAATTTGGTCACTTAAATGACATTAAACACACAAGCTCTGAGAAGAATACTTATGTGTTTAAACCCAAGGCAAGTCAGGATAAACATTATGTTGAAAAACAGAAGTTTAGACAAACCTACAAACCAACTAACCCCAAAGGACCCAAGAAGATCTGGGTACCTAAAAACAAAATAATTCCTGTTGCAGATGTTCTTAGCAGCAAGGTCAGGACGCCAATCATGGTACCTGGACTCTGGATGCTCACGACACATGACAGGAGAAAAGTCTATGTTCCAAAGCCTGGAACTTAGATCTGGAGGTGATGTGAAGTTTGGAGGAACCAGAAGGGCAAGATCATTGGATCTGGCACTATTGGAAATGGTAAACTTCCCTCTATTACTAATGTTTTACTTGTTGAAGGGTTAAAGCATAACTTATTGTCCATAAGTCAATTAAGTGACAATGGTTATGATATTACCTTTAATCAAAAATGTTGTAAAGCTATTAGTCAAAAGGATGGCTCTATCCTATTTAGTGGTAAGAGGAAAAACAACATTTATAAGATAAATCTTTCAGAACTTAAAGTTCAAAATGTTAAATGCCTCTTGTCTGTTAATGAAGAGCAATGGGTCTGGCACAGAATATTGGGCCATATTAATATGAGACGTATATCTCAGATTAATAAACTTAATCTTGTCAGAGGACTCCCTAATCTGAAGTTCACTTCAGATGCTCTTTGTGAAGCATGCCAGAAAGGGAAGTTTTCAAAAACATCTTTTAAATCAAAAAATGTTGTTTCTACTTCTAAACCACTAGAACTACTTCATATCAAACTGTTTGGACCAGTGAAAACTGCATCCATCAGAGGCAAGAAGTATGGATTAGTCATTATTGATGACTATAGTAGATGGACATGGGTAAAGTTCTTAAAACACAAGGATGAGTCACATTCTGTGTTCTTTGACTTCTGCAAGCAAGTCCAGAATGAAAAGGATTTCAAAATTATAAAAGTCAGAAGTGATCATGGTGGTGAATTTGAAAATAAATATTTTGAAAAATATTTTTCTGAAAATGGCATTGCTCATGATTTTTCCTGTCCTAGAACTCCACAACAGAATGGGGTTGTAGAGAGGAAAAACAGAACTCTGCAAGAAATGGCCAGAACCATGATCAATGAGACAAATCTGGCAAAACACTTTTGGGCAGAAGCAATCAACACAGCCTGTTACATTCAGAACAGAGTGTCTGTAAGACCTCTTCTGAAGAAGACTCCTTATGAACTGTGGAAGAACAAAAAGCCTAACATTTCATATTTTCATCCTTTTGGATGTATTTGCTATATATTAAACACTAAGGAAAATCTGAACAAGTTTGATTCCAAAGCACAAAAGTGTTTTATGCTTGGATATTCTGAACGCTCTAAAGGCTACAGAGTATACAACACTGAGACACAGATTGTGGAAGAATCCATTCATGTCAGATTTGATGATAAGCTTGGCTCTGAAAAGCCAAAGCAGTTTGATAACTCTGCAGATAGGGAAGTAGTCTTCATTGACTCTGAAGTTCCAAAAGCAGACAAAATTCAAGTGAAGGAACCAGAAGCAACTCCAGATGCTACTCCTTTAACTTCTCAGATGAATAATCTAAACATTTCTGAAGAGTCAACTATTAGAGGATCATCATCCAGAATTAAAGCTTCTCATCCAGAGGATGTTATTATTGGAAAGAAAGATGATCCCATTAGAACAAGATCCTTTCTAAGATCATCTGAAGCATCACTATTTGGACTAGTGTCAGAAATTGAACCATCTTCTGTAGATGAAGCTCTGTAAGACAATGATTGGATTATTGCCATGCAAGAAGAGCTAAATCAATTCAGCAGAAATGATGTATGGGATCTAGTTCAAAGACCTCAAGGATTCAATATAATTGGTACAAAATGGGTCTTTAGAAATAAGCTAAATGAGAAAGGAGAAGTTGAGAGGAATAAGGCAAGGCTGGTTGCTCAAGGGTACAATCAGCAAGAAGGTATTGATTACACTGAGACATATGCTCCAATGGCAAGGTTAGAATCTATACGCCTTCTTATTTCATTTGCTGCACAAAATAACATCACTTTGTATCAGATGGATGTTAAAAGTGCCTTTCTTAATGGTATTATAGAAGAAGAAGTTTATGTCCACCAACCTCCTGGTTTTGAAAATGAAAAATTTCCAGATCATGTTTTCAAATTAAAGAAATCTCTATATGGTTTAAAACAAGCTCCCAGAGCTTGGTATGAGAGATTGAGCAATTTTCTTCTGGAGAAGAATTTCATCAGAGGCAAAGTGGATACAACACTCTTTTGTAAAACAATTAAGAAAGATCTTCTAATTTGCCAAATTTATGTAGATGATATTATTTTTGGATCAACAAATATTATGCTTGGAAAGGAGTTTGCTACATGTATGCAGGCAGAATTTGAAATGAGCATGATGGGAGAACTCAGATTCTTTCTAGGAATCCAAGTTAATCAAACTCCAGAGTGCACCTACATACATTAGACAAAGTATGTTAAAGAACTTCTGAAGAAATTCAACATGTCTGATAGTAAGCTGGCAAAGACTCCAATGCATCCTACTAGCTCTCTTGGCAAGGAAGAGGTAAGTAAGAAAGTAGACCAGAAGCTCTACAGAGGTATGATTGGCTCTCTTCTTTATCTTACTGCTTCTAGACCTGACATATTGTTCAGTGTTTGCCTGTGTGCTAGATTCCAATCAGATCCTAGAGAATCACACTTGACAGCTGTCAAGAGGATTCTAAGGTATCTGAAAGGTACTTCTAATGTGGGTTTGTGTTACAGAAAATCTGATGATTTCAAATTAGTTGGATTCTGTGATGCTGACTACGCTGGAGACAGAGTGGAAAGAAAAAGTACTTCTGGAAGTTGTCAATTTCTAGGAAGAAATCTAATCTCCTGGTACAGCAAGAAGCAACCCACAATTGCACTTTCTACCACAGAGGCTGAATATATTGCTGCTGCTGGATGTAGCATGCAGATGCTCTGGGTGAAGAGTCAACTGGAAGATTATCAAATTTTTGAAAGTAACATTTCTATCTTTTGTGATAATACGTCTGCTATATGTTTGTCCAAGAATCCCATTTTACATTCTAAGGCAAAACATATAGAAATTAAGCATCATTTCATCAGAGACTATGTTCGGAAAGGAATCATAAATTTAGCCTTTGTTGATACAGATCATCAATGGGAAGATATTTTTACAAAACCCCTTGTTGAAGATAGATTCAATTTTATTCTGAAAAATATTGGTATGGATTTTTGTCCAGAATGATATTTATCAGAAGCAAATTTTTACAGATGCAAAATGCTTAATGCTCTGAAGTATTTCTTCTGATTGCTATTTTATTCTGATTATTATTTCTTTTATGAAACTCTGAACTAACAATCTTTAGAAGATCTGAACGTTGGCTAACGTTTCATTTCTTAAGAGAATTCAGAACACATGCAAGCAAACACGTGTCACACCAAATTTGAAGAGGTGGCGTGTACATAAATGAAGAGACGTTTGAGGTGAAGTTTGAATAGTGAAAATCTTGATTTTCCCCCCAAATTGTCAGAAGCAATTAATGTTTGTAATGATTATTATTCTTTTCATTTATTGCTTGTTAAAACGTGCATATTTCTGACTGTTGATTTGCCTAAGTATTTTAGTATAAATACATGACTTGTATTCACTTTCACACTTTTCACACTCTCAGAAATTTTACATGCGTTTTCATCTCCTCTTTTCTCTGCATAAAAACCCTATACCTAAGCGTTTGACAAAGCACTCTTCAATGGCAACTTCATCTTCAACAGCTGCTCAATTCCAATCTTCTATGGCTGCTGTAACTTCAGAAAACATGGGTGTTGCTCCCTATTCTCCTCCCAAAAGAACACTTTTAACCCCTGTTGATAAATTGGAAGTTCTATGTGAATCCATGGTTGAGTTTGACTCTCTTGCAGAAAATGGGTTTGAGTTTCGTTCCATCATTGGAGCTCAAGGATGGGTTAAGTATTTTGATAGGCTCTTTGGAACAGTTTACCCCCTCCTTGTGAAAGAATTCTGGATCCATGCATCAGTTTACCCCAAGTTCATCCTATCTTCTGTGCTGGGAAAAGAAATCATTATCACAGAAGATCTGATAAGAAAGTTAATAGGATATGAAGAAACAGATGGTGTTTCCCACTTGCCAGCTGGGCGTGTGGACATGGATGAGGTTTATGAAGAAGTATTGACTGCTGGTCAAGCTTCTAACAAATTCAAAGATCTAAAGCCTGACTACAAGATCTGGGCCAAGATCTTCATGGGATGCATCCACCATAGGAAGTCAACCAATTATCCAGACTATGTCAATAATGAACAGCTCTATTTCATGTATTGCCTTAGTCAGAGCACCAAGGTAGATCTTCCATACATTCTTTTTATGCATCCGTGGAACCATATAAATGCATCTAGAGAGTATGTGAAGGAGAAATGACAGAAGATCAGAACTTGGATCCCCTTTGGAAGGTTGATCTCAGATCTTCTTACTGAGAATGGTTTGGTCACTGCTCTGTACACTGCTGGAGTTACAGAGGAATTAGAATTTATAATGGGAAAGCCTCTGAATGCTAAAAGTCTTCAGAGACTCAAAATTGTTGATGAACTCACAACAGCTCCCAAGAAGCTGAATATGTCTGAATTGAATAAGAGAGTTCCTGTAGATGACTTTCCTTTATTCTTTGCTGAAGAGCCCAGACATATAGTGGTTATGTATATTGATGAATGCAAGAAGGAAGGAAAACCTGTTCTTGCTAATGTGATTCAGCTAGCAAGACAACCTCTACCCAATACAGAAGAAGAAGAAGAAGCACAACTCCAGAGGAAAAGGACTCAACCAGTTGTTGACTCTGCACCTGCTCAGAAGAAGGTCAAGATTGCTGAGAAGCCCAAGAAGCTCTTGAAGAGAAAAGAATCTGAAGAAGCTGCTTTTGTACCTGCCAAGAGGATCAAAATAAAAGGTACTAAATCTTCTGTATCTTCTGCAAATATTGTTATCAATGATTCTAATATTAAGTCTGTACCAAAACCACCTTCAACACAAACCACTTTTGTTATTGCTCCCAGTTCCATATCACCACAAAAACAAACACCTGTTCCAACTCAAACAACAACACAAACAATTCCAACACCAACAATTTCTGTTCCAAAACCTTCTCAACCCAAAATTCTTATCAAACAATTTGTTCCGCGAACACAACCATCAGAACAACAACCATCAGATCAACAACAATCATCTGAACAACCAGAGAAACAACGAGAATCTCAACCAGAAAAAGCCTCTGAAAATCCACCATCAAATAATCCTCCATCTGAACCCATTGCACCTGTTACTTCTGAACCTACAAAAGTAACTTCTGCTCCCATTTCATCAGAACCAATCAGCATTCCATCTGATTCACCCATCTCAGAACAACCATCTAAACCATCTGAAATTCCTTCAGAAACAAACCAACACTTCTGAACCTCACATCCCTGAGACAGAAGTTCTTGATGTCACACCATTAAAACGGTATTTCAAGTATCTTCTACCTCTTGTACACCAACCACATCCTCTAACTCCTCAGAATCAGAAATCCACCCAGATTTTCTTATTTCTCCATCTGAAAAATACTCTGAGATAAACCAACCTGAACCTTCTATACCTTCAAAAGCTTCCATTCCAGATCCTATTCCTACACCTACACCATCATCTGAGATTTTAATTCCCAATCCAAACCCAAGATCTTCTATATCTTGTGCCCACGTATCATCTCTATTTCATAATCTGTCTTATGGTTTCAAACTAAAAGATTTTTATGAGTGAACCTTCTGAACCCATCAACCCTCTGAAACCAAAACCCACAATGACCCTTCCATATGTGATTCTTGATTACTTAAAATCTATGTTAGATGTAGGATCTTTAGCAACCATCTCTTGTTCTGCAAAATCTGATAAAGCTGTTGTTTCAGCTCTGCCAATTGCATCTGATAACACTGTTGCATCTGATGAACCACCAAAATCTGCTTTCAAACCCTACTCAAATGCACCTTTTGATGTAGTTACCCCTCACAGAAGAGCAAAACCTCATTTGCTAAATGCTTTACTCAGATCAAAAGAAAAAGCTCCTGAGATACCCTTCATTCCATACTATCCTCCTCCTCTGATCTCCATCCAACAATCACTTTTTCCACCAACTCCCTAACCTAAACCTGTAACTCTGGAAACTTTGTTACGACCAAAGCCCATACTTAATGTTGATCATTTATTTCAAACATTTTTGCAAGAAATACAGATGTATTTAGGTACTGTTCAGAAGAAATGCTCAGCAACAATGGATGCCAAAGAATCTGACATCATCTGGAATGGATTCATAAACAGATTCAACTCTGTAGCTTCAAATCTGAAGAACGTCTGTTCTGATGATGCAAAGCTCAGATTTGCTGAGGCTGCAAGGACTCTATTCTGGACTGTCAACAAATCTGAACCTCTGCTTCTTTTAGATGCTCCTCCACCATCAACAGAATCTAATGAAAATGCATCTGAAGACAATCCGTTAGCTATGACTCTGGTAGACCATCCTTCTGTTTGCAATGCTCCAGAATCTACAGAACCAATGGAAATTGACTCTGTTCAGGCTACAGAACCTCATCATACTTCTTCATCTGAGATAAAGAAAGAACATCCAGATTTTGAAGATAAGATTGCTGCTCTAGAAGCTGGACAGTCAGAGATAAAATTCTGGATGGCTAAGCAGTATAAGAAGTCTGAGGATATGACAGAATGGATGTCAAAGCAAGATGAAAAGAATAAAACTATGGCTAAGTGGATGTCCAAGCAAGAACAATCATCCTCTGAGATTACAGATCTATTGAAGATGCTTTTGTCCAAACACTCTTAATTTTTTTTTCACTCTAACGTTTTTGCATCTGTTGTTTGCATCTGTACTTTAATTGCCATATCTTCTGATGCTTGCCTATGTTCTCTTGATCTGATCTTTTGGAATGAATCAAAGTTTTTCTCCATTGAATTATCTTATTTACTGTTTCCTTTTATTTGTCGTTTTAAAGTTTTTACTTTTTGCTTATGACAAAAAAGGGGGAGAAAATATAGATCTGAACTGTTTAATATAACTTCACCAGAATGAAACTTCAGACATATCTATTCTATCTAACATTTAATCTTACTATTTCAGAACATTTGATAAGTACACTCTATAAAAGAAAATCTGAGTCTCTCAGATCATTTGTCTATTATCAAACTCTGAATCTTAAATCTGCAAGACATTCTGACCTTCAAATGTTATAAGAACAAACAAGATCTAACTCTGAAGATTACTCAAGACAAAAGGGAAGTTTCTATTCCTTATTTGTATTTAACTCAGGGGAGATTCATCATCTCAGGGGGAGTTATAATTCTAATATGTTCAGTAAAACAAAATTTGTGATACTTTTTGTCATCATCAAAAAGGGGGAGATTGTTAGAACACAGATTGGTTCTTAATAATATCTCTTTGTTTTGATGATAACTGTTAGGAAATTTTGTATTTAAGAATTATATACTCTAAAATTTGTTTGAGAGTTTTACTGCAGATTGAAATGAAATTAACTCTCTAGAAGCAAATTTGAATTGTATACAAGAAGTTATCTAGACTCTGAAGCACCAGATGCACTCATTAGAAGATTCTGATTGTTGATTACAGAAGATCCTGAGCGCAGTCTCCAAAAGGATCTGAAGCAAGAAGCTCCAGAAGATTCTGAAGCAGAAGCTCCAGAAGAATTTGAAGCAAGCAGAAGCATCTGAAGCTAAGAAGAATATTGTATGAAGAGTTTCTCAAAGCATAGTTTCTACAGAAGTTTCTGAAAATACTAAAGCTGCCAAGTACTGAAGTTCTGTGTCAAATATGCTCTGATGATCAACACGCTAAAAGCACACATGCTGCAGAAGACTCTGATACAGCAAAGTTCTGAACACCATTAGAAGACTCTGACTCAATCAGACTCTGATGAACTTGCTGAAAACTGAAGAAGAAATATTCAAAGAATATATCCGTTGGAGTAAATCAAACGTCTCTTTCCTCATTTGTGCTAGACACAAGAACACAGACAAAAAGGATTTTTCTGTGATTTCTACTTCTAGGAAAGGTCACTTGATGTGAAGACAAAAAGGCTCAGACCTTTTTGGGACACTCTTCTCAACGTACAGCTTCCTTGGATCAGCTGCCTATAAAAGGAAGACTCCACCAAATTCTTCAGTTAGACATTTTGCTGAAAAGAAATCAAAACATTCAAAGCTCTCATTCTTTCATATTCTTCTTAGAATTATTTGTACTTAAACTTAAGAGAAATATCACTGTTGTGATAAAAGCTTTTTAGAAGCATTCATACTCTTGTATTTGATTTACATTGATTGTAAAGGTTTTTCCTTAAGAGGATTCAGTTGGAATCAGTAGTTCTTGAGAAGACTAAGAATAGTTGTTCTTAGGTGTTACTATTGTAATCTGTTTGATTAAATAGTGGATTAAGTCCTTGTTGAGAAAGGCAAATCACTCTAGGAAGGGTGGACTGGAGTAGTTGAGTTCAACGAACCAGGATAAAAATAATTGTGTTTTTATTTCTAAAGTTTAATCTTTCATACTTATTCAACCCCCCCTTTTAAGTATTATCTCACCTTCAGTGTCCCTGTTAAATGCCAAATCTCTAGCAAAGTTCACAACCTTCTTTTGGTTCCTCTTCCTTTTGATTAGTTAAACACTGCCTGACAGTTAAAACACCAGTTTGCACCTTTTCTCAGTTAACCATTGTTTGTCTATTAACACACTGAGCTTCTTTGAGTTAACCGCCGTCTCTTGGTTAATCGCTCATTCTTTTTGCCTAATCACAGTATTTCTGTTAAAACCAATACCTCTGTGAGTTAGAGACCTTCTTTTGGTCCAAGTACTCGTACCTTTGGGTCATAACCTTTGCTTGGTTCCACACCCGTCCTTCGAGTCACAACCTTCACTTGGTTTCACACCCGTCCTTTAGGTTACAACCTTCGTTTGGTTCCATACCTGTCCTTTGGGTCACAACCTTTGCTTGGTTCCATACTCGTTCTTTCGATCACAACCTTTACTTGGTTCCACACCCTTCCTTTGGGTTATAAAACTCGTTTGGTTCCACACTCGTTCTTTGAGTCACAACCTTCATTTGGTTCCACACCCGTCCTTTTGGTCACAACCTTTGCTTGGTTCCACGCCCGTCCTTTGGGTCACAACCTTCACTTGGTTCCACACCCGTCCTTTTGGTCACAACCTTCGCTAGGTTCCACACTTGTCTTTTGGGTCACAACCTTCGCTTGGTTCCACACCCGCTCTTTCGGTTAACCACTGTTTATCAATTAATATACCGAATCCCTAGAAAATCTTACTTTGTCTCGATTCAATATCCCTTTGTTCCCTTAGTCTTTTGGTTTTGAAACTATCCCCTTTGTTTACTCCTCAGTAAAGTCACCAAGGCTCTTTTGCTCCTTTATCCTCTTGGTTTTGACACCATCTCTTTGTATTATCCTCAACAGATTTACTACTTTTCCTTTGTCTTTCTTTCTTGGTTTTGACACCATTCTTTTGCATCCCCAACAGAGTCTTTCTACCTTTTTGCTCTTGGTTTTGACACCATTTTCCTTTTCCTTTTCTGTATTTGTTCCCCGAACTACGTAGGCTTTGAATTCCTCATTGCACTATGAGAATACGTAGGCACGAGATTGCAAAATCTTGGCGAGCCACCTTCTTTCGTTTCCTTCTCTTTCCCTGGTTTCATGAACTACGAAGCTATGATTTCCTCATTGAATTATGAGCGTACGTAGGCACGAGGGCCCTAATCCTCCGCAACATTCTCTTTCTTTGTCTCTTCTCTCTCCTATTTTTAGCCAGAAGCATTTAGATAGATAACCCATACAAACCTAGAAGCAAGCGAAATGGTTCCTGTCGAGTACGACAGATGCATAAGGTGCTAGTACCTTCCTTTCGCATAACCGACCCCTTACCCGTTTCTCTTCCCTTGGGTTTTATTGATATTTCTCATGTCCTTTGGACTAAATAATGTTCGGTGGCGACTCTTGTCATACCCTAATTTTTTATCCTAAGATTTTGTTTTGCATCATCTGCATATCATAACATGCACTTCATCTTGCGTAGTGTTCGAAATATCAGTCAGAATAAATTTGTTGGATTTACAGACAAACCAGTCTTAATTTATTTCAAAATCTGACCAAACACTGTATTTTTCCAATATGTTTATTTTGCGCTGATTATTTTGGTGTGTTCATTTTATTTTTTCAAGCACTTTTTTGCTCGACTTTTTATTTTGTTTTTTAATCATTTTTATTTAAATAATCATTTAATTTATTTAGATTTAATTAGATATTTAATTTTTATTTTTATTAACTAATTTTATTTTTAATTTGTTTATTAATGTTTTCTTTTAAAAACACACAAAAAAATTATTTTTAATTAGTTTTATTCTTGTCTTATTATAAAAAAGACAAAAACATGATTTTTAATTCTTTTTATTCTTGTCTTATTATAAAAAAAAATACAAAAAACATGATTTTTAATTCCTTTTATTCTTGTCTTATTATAAAAAAACAAAAAAAAAATTGTTAATTGTTATTATCATTCTTGTCTATTTTCTATCCCTATATATATGCATTAGAAAAAACAAAAAATACGCAAACAAAATTCAAAACAACAAGAGATTAGATTAAAAGAAAACAGGAAAAGTAAAAGGAAGTTAGAATCATGAGCTCCATCTCGCACCGCTTCCGGAGTCATCCACGTAATCACCGACGAGAATTGATCACAATTGCTTTAATGCTGCACTCCATCAAGACTCCTCCAACACGCACCAACCGATGCCTCTTTTTCGCTCAGATCTGACTCTGTTCCACGTGATAAGCTCGCGTCGTTGCAACACTTTGATTTTGGTAACTCGCACTCTTCTCTATTTTCATTGGGTGCTTGCTTTAATTTATGTTATCACCTGTGTGGTTGTTATAACTATATTGCAATTATGTGCCATGAATCTATATGAATTTGTTTTTTTTATAAATTGGTTTGAGAGGTAGGGAGCATTGAGATCGAATGAAAGAGATTGAAAAAAATGAGTTTGAAATGAAACTTCCTCTGTTTAGCTGTGTTTTTATTTTATTATTATTTTCTTTTATTATAGGAACACATGCCAAGATGCTATTGGATAGTATATTAAAATTTGAAAAAAAAAAAAAATTGTTAAGCTCTAATTTTTTTTATCTTGTTATTAAATAGAGAAAAAAAGGGACGGTGCCCCTTTGTGCCATTTTCTTTCTATTTTTTTAATATTATTATATTCTATTTTTATTTTTTTTTTAACTTTAACTTTTTATTTAGTTATTATTATTGTATGATAAAAATTAAGGTTTATGTTAATGGGCATTAGGTTAATGTCTAACTTGGTGCCACACTCCATGTTTTTTTTTATAAAAAAAAGCTAGACATCCATGGTATTTTTTTTACACCCTATTTTTGATTAATTAAATTTTTAAAAAAATTCTAATTGACCAATTAGTTTTTTTAGTGAATCTTAATTAAAATTTTGATTAACCGTGATTAGTTACTCGTGGATGTTTGACATGCCTGTATGATTTGGATCTCCAAGTCCCCTTAGGTTCTCAATTCGACTTTGTCTTTGATAAATCGAATCAATATTAGACATTAGGATCAATTATTTCATGATAATAATAAGATAACTTTCCCCATCAATCTTATTTTAGATTCATAGAATTAGGTTAGTTCCCTTCGGATGTTAGAAAACCTACAATTAGGTTCCCTTTTCTCCCATGAGAGAATTAGATATGAGTCATCTTTAGAAGAGATAACATTCTCCCACCCCGTGATATAGTTGAGAAAGATGTAGATTCTTTTCCACTTGAGAGAGGTATGTGGCATACTCGTCGATTTTGTATCTGAGTTATAGCCCTTCTCTGAATGTGAAGAAAAGATACATCTTTCACATGTTTGTGGTTGTTTAAGTTAAGTATTCTCCTTAAGATGACAACTTGTCTCTTCTCCTAAAAACCAACCAATAAACTTTGTTTACCCTTAGTGAGGGGAAATACGAATGCTCTGATTCCATTCCTGTCAGGATGAATAGGCACGAGATGCGATGTCTTGGCGAGCATACTTAGAAATAACACCTTAGGTCTCCCTTTACCTTTTCACCCTTTAGCAGACAAATAACAAATAACCAAATAAAACAAGAGGTTCATGTATAGTACTACATATACTTAGGATGCTAACACCTTCCCTAGGTATAACCAACCCCCGAACCTTAGATTCTCTTTGCTCTGCATTGCACTACATATTTTGGGTTATTCGTTCTTTTTACCTTCCCCTGGATAAATTAAAGATTGCTGGTGAATTAAGATTTGTGATTGAAGTTAATTAATAGCTTGATATCCGATTCTCATTGCGACAGAAATGACGACTTCACTAGGGAAGAAGCTCCTTAAAAGGGTTACCTCTAACTTGTTTGATTTTTGTTATTTGTTGTATATCTGTGTATCTGTATGTTTGTATATCTGTATTTGCTTGGGTTGTTACCTTTGTGTGCTGAGATAAGTCCTTTACCCATACTTGAGTACACTTATGATAGGACATTGATACATTCAAGGAGGCTTGTGGGGATTTGATTCCCGACCAAACTAACTTGAGAACTCACCACACAGTTGAGGCCCTCTTGGGAGTAGTATTGTTGAACGAGTATTCGTTAAAACATCACTACTTTCGACCTAGGAGCCAGTGACACTGAAGACCTTTAGTTACCCTTAACCCAACTTGGCCTTCTTAGGATGTAGTGCAATGACTATGAGGGAGTAGTCCCAAAATAGTTGATACGCGATACTACACTCAAAAGAGGTTCTCTTGAGAATATTCTTAACTACTGAGTATTTGGGAAATTGATAATATCCGAAAGATGGACTGATGACTTTGGGAACTTTGTAGAACATGTTGTACATGTATAAATGAACCCATAGTACATACCTTTGGGATGGGTAAACCATGGCTCCATGCCCATGATCTTCAATTCTAGGCCCTTATTTGTTTGCATGTATAGGTGAATATGTGTATACCTGTGTTTGTGCATACATTCATTCATCCTTCCATGCGTTCAGTCATTCATCCTTCCATGCATTCATGCACCTTTATTCTAACCCTTTTTTAAGGAACTTAGAGTTATCTTGCAAACATCATAGGTTTTACCATGGATTTTGGAAGTTGTACTCTATTTTGTAATCCTTCAAATTTTAATGGGATTTTCAGTTATCAAAATGTGTTATCCACTTTATGGTGTTTGCAAACATAATCTTTGAGTTCTTTGGAATGCATTTTCATTTTGCACAACATACATCATGTAGCATTGCATCATTTGCATACATCTTTTCCCTAAACTAGCTCATTCGGCCTTCTGTCGTTGTGTCACTCAGCTAATCTCCTGACATTCAAACCGAGCTTGAAGTGGTTACTGAAGGATAATGGAGAGGACAGAGAATATGGATCTCATGTCAGGATTCAGAGTGATGACTAACCTGATGTTTGATCTTCCTTCTGACGACAATGTTCCACACGTGGATGTCCTTACACGATCTCAGCATGTTCAAGACAACCTGGTTGTTCAAGTCGATAAGAGAGATTCCCGATTTCTGAGGTATATGCCAAATCCTCAGAATTTTCATCCTATGACAAAGGTGAATGATCCTAGAGTTGTGGAAATCGAGAAAGGAGTTTGTAATCTCAAGGAACAATTGAAGATGATGAAAGGACTCAATGCATCTATTTTTAAGGCTCATGACTTGTGCCTAGTTACGAGCGTGGTTATTCCCCCGAAGTTCAAAATTTCTTTCTTTGAAGTATACAAGGGTGTTAGCTGTCCAAGGTATCATTTGACGATGTTTTGTCGAAAGATAATCGCTTATAGTGACAACGAAAAGCTGATGATTCACACCTTTCAAGAAAGTTTATGTGGTGAATCCTTGATGTGGTATATGAAGCTAGAAAGGAACCATATTCAGTCTTGGGAAGACCTAGTTGACGCTTTTGTGAAGCAGTACAATTACAATGTGGACATGGCTCTAGACATCGATTTGTTGATGAGTATGAGTCAGAAGGAAAACGAATCCTTTAGGGAGTATGCACAATGGTGGAAAGAATTGATAGCCCAAGTTCATCTACCACTTCAAGAGAAAGAACTGGCTAAGATGTTTCTAAGAACACTGTCAAACTCTTATTATGCCAAGATGGTAGGCGTTGTGCCCTTAGAGTTCTCTAAAATTGTGGAAGTCGGAGTAAACATCAAAGACGCATTCAAAAGTGGAAGAACCAAATATGACTCGAATGCCAAGCTAGTGAAGAGAAATATGTTAATGATTACCAAGAGGAAAGAAGTGTTGATGTTGATGCAATTTGGGATTCTCCTCAGATCTTGCAAGGTCCAATTTTGGTGCCTTGTTACCAATGTCAGTATGCAGCACCTGTTTAGTGCCAACAACCACTACCTCGTGAACTTCTGTACCAGCAACAAAGGTTGTCTCCTCAGGATCAATGCCAAAATCGACAAGTTCAGAATCTGTATTATCAGAATCAAAGTCAGAATCAGCAGAGACTTCTGAATAATCCAGAAGGGGAGACTCGCTAGTTTGGTCCAATCCCGATGACTTACACTCAATTATGGTCTTAATTTTCTCAAAACTTGGTGATGACACCCATAAATACTAGAGCCATGAAATGTCGCACTCCTTGGTACAATCAAGATACCGGTTGTGAGTTTCATGATGGAGCAGTGGGGCATCCAATTGAAGAGTGCACATTTTTCTAAGAAAAGGTTCAAGAGATGATCGATGATGAGGTGCTTACCTTCAAGGGAGGAAGCCCATTTGTGAATGGAATGCCTTTATGATGATGAATATGAAGACTCAACAAAGTCCTTTCAAATCTGGTGAAATCAGGAGGAGAGCTCATTCCCAAGATTATCAGGCTGTTTGTTTATTTGCTTACATTTGTTGTTATTCCTTTGGTTTTAAAAGCATGATTTGCATGTAAGAACTTGTTTGTTTTGAATGTTTAATGCAATGAATATGTTTTTCTTGAAGAAATCCATTCGTATTCACTCTTAAAATGCTTTTTTTTGCTTTATAATGCCAATGCTACCCCAATCTCTTGCTTAGGAAGAGAATTGGAAGGAGGATGACGAAATCAAAGACGCAAGATCTTGTTGTATACTTTTGATAAAACCTTGCTGATGATGTAAGGAATTATTTCAAATCCCAAAACACTAGAGATATAAGGAAGATAATCTCTCATTAACCCCTTTGAGCCTTGAAGTAGAAGTTTCCTTCATACAAAAGACCCTCAATTTTAACCTGGGGCAGGGTAGTCTTCAGTTAATCTGATCGAGCGCCCAAACTTCTAAAAAAAGGAGTGAACATTAGAGGACCCACTATGCCTATCTCTCACACACATTAGGAGGCTAGTAGTCAAATTCACAATGATTATCCCTCAACTAGCTAAAGAGTGGGGCAGTCACAATCCTTACAACAAGTTAAAATGACTTAGAGTTACCACGTTTTGTTCATAAATCAAAAATAAATAAATAAAAAGAAAAAGAAAAAGCCCGCTAAGTCAAAACCTATGAAGGAGATTTAGGAAAAATTGGGGAATCCCGCTAGATTTCAAAAGACTCCGTCCAGGAAAAAGTTAGGGAATAAAAAATAATAATAAAATGAAATGCGAAAAGCAAAAACAAAGGATCTCAAGGAAACTCCTCAAGTAAAGAACCAAGTTGTGTGATAAAAAACCAAAGACAAAAAGGTGAGTGATTGCCATGTCCAAAGCCTTAGTAGTTTTCTCAACCATATCAAATCTCCTCTTGAGAGATGAGTGATCGCGTCAGTTAGCTGAATGAAGAATTGAAGAACATCACGAAGAAGGGGATGGGCATAAATAAACTATGAGCCTTATATCCTTTATTTTGTAAATAGTGAACTAAGCCACGTTAAAACCCTAAAAAGACCTAATTGAAGCAGGGTTTATTTCAAAAGCATACTCATCGAGATAACGTTTCCTGACTCCTACGAGCTATGCTCAAAATTGGTGTTGGCTTTGTAAACAAAAAAAAATTATATCTTAACTAGTGATTCTGGTACAAGTTATTGCGATATCTTTTCAATAAAAAAAACTTCAAGACGAACACATGTGTTGCATTAGAAGTTTCAGAGTTAACATTTTTTTTTCTGTTTTCTAACATTGCTTAATATCATAGAAGCTTGCATACGAACAACAATGATGAGCTTAATCGTTTGAGACTTGCGACTCTGATGATGAAAATGGCAAATCATTACAAAAAGATGATCATATCCAGGGGCATGTTTCTTGAAGACTCTGCTGAACAGGGGCAAGTTTTTTTTTCCCATTTGTTGTTTCCCAGTTGTTGCTTCCACAGTCCGACTATCCCTAAGAGGCAAGTTTTAAGTTTCATCTATACGGAATGCAGTCAATCTGGGGCAGCTATGTTGAGATTCGATAAATCTCTTCTAGAGTTTGAAGATATTGGAATATTTTGGATGCCAAGTTTTCTGTAAAATCCTCTTGAGATGACTTATAAAGCATGTGATCTGAGGCATTTGAGAGTTGAAGATTATTTTATCCATTCATAACAACTATTGTTCGAAATGGTGACAACCACACAGTTCATCAATGTAGAACTACTTTGTTCTCACAACATTCTTCACCCATGTCCCTAGTAAGTCTCTCCTTCAGATGGTCATGACAATTCCCCGATGAATCTCTACTTCAAGCAGTTATGACAGGTTTGATGCAAGGTTTCCCCAGTTGGTGGCCTAAGAATTCCCAGTCAATCTCCTTGGCTTCAACCTTCCCTAGTGAAGAGAATTTTATTTCACTCCTTAGTGGATTTCTCACAACTTCAATATTTCCTAGCAAAGTGGATGTTTATTTCATCCCCATGAAGTCTCAACTCTAACATCTGATAGCTACAACTTTGATCTGAGTTTTCCCGATGAAGTGGATATTAATGTTATCCCTTGTGAGACCACAACTCTGACATTCTCAGTTACAACTTTAGTGAAGATCTCTCCAGTGAAGTGGATATTTATTTTAACCCCCATGAAGTCTCTTCAGTCATGGGTGATTCTTCCGTAGTGGATCTTTCTCACCCCTAACAGAGTAACCAGATTCATCTTGACGTTCCCCTGAGTGAAGTCGTGATGTTATATCCCAAGTGGAGTACTCTCTCTTCCCCAAAGAAGTTCATCGCATGTGTTTAAGTTGCCATATGTTTGGTGGTTGGTAATCTCTTCCCCAGTGGAGTTGAGTCTCATCCCTGGTGAAGTTGGATCTTTCCCCGTGAAGTCTTGCTTTGCTAAGTTCTTCCTTGTCGGGTCTCCCATTCTTTAGCTATGCTTTTAGCAACATTTCCATATACAATTATCCACTGTGACATCATTCCTCACAGGATCTATGTCTTGCATTCATATCATTTTATATCATGTGCATCTTATGGCATCTTAGAGTCAAAACTTGTGCATGTTTGTATTTAAGTCTCTCCTATCTCGTCGAGACGAAGATTTCAATCTCCATATCTCTGGATAGAAGAAACTTAAATAGGGACATCTGTCATACCCTAAATTTTTACCCTAAGATATTATTTTGCATCATTTGCTTAGCATAACATGCACTTCAACTTGCATAGTGTTCAAAATATCAGTAGGAATAAATTTGTTGGATTTACAAACAAACCGATCTAAATTTATTTCAAAATCTGACCAAACACTATATTCTTCCAATAAGTTTATTTCGCACTGATTATTTTGGTGTGTTCATTTTATTTTTTCGAGAACTTTTCTGCCAGACTTTTTATTTCGTTTTTTAATCATTTTCATTTAAATAATCATTTAATTTATTTAGATTTAATTAGATTTTTTATTTTTATTTTTATTAATTAATTTTATTTTTAATTTTTTTATTAATATTTTCTTTTTAAAAAAACACAAAAACATGATTTTTAATTCTTTTTATTCTTGTCTTATTATAAAAAACACAAAAACATGATTTTTAATTCTTTTTATTCTTGTCTTATTATAAAAAATACAAAAACATGATTTTTAATCCCTTTTATTCTTATCTTATCATAAAAAAAACACAAAAATATGATTTTTAATTCCTTTTATTCTTGTCTTATTATAAAAAAACAAAAAAAAACATTGTGTTAATTGTTATTATCATTCTTGTCTATTTTCTAGTCCTATATATATGCATTAGAAAAAAAATACACAAATAAAAATCAAAACAACAAGAGATTGGATTCAAAGAAAACAGGAAAAGTAAAAGGAAGTTAGAATCATGAGCTCCATCGCCGCACCGCTTCCGGAGTCATCCACGTAATCACCACCGAGAATCGATCACAACTGCTTTGACGCTGCACTCCATTAAGACTTCGCCAACATGCACCAACTGATGTCTCTTTTACGCTCAGATCTGACTCTGTTCCACGTAACAAGCTCGTGCCGTTGCGACACTTTGATTTTGGTGACTCGTGCTCTTCTCTGTTTTCGTTGGGTGCTTGCTTTAATTTATATTATCATATGTCTGGTTGTTATGACTATATTGCAATTATGTACCATGAATCTATGTGAATTTGTTTTTTTTATAAATTGGTTTGAGAGGTAGAGAGCATTGAGATCGAATGAGATAGATTGAAGAAAATGAGTTTGAAATGGAACTTCCTTTGTTTAACTGTGTTTTTATTTTATTATTATTTTCTTTTATTATAGGAACACATGTCAAGATTTCATTGAATAGTGTATTAAAATTTGAAAAATAAAAATAAAACATTTTGTTAAGATCGAATTTTTTATCTTGTTATTAAACATTTTCTTTCTATTTTTTTAATATTATTATATCCTATTTTTTTATTGTTTTTTTAAACTTTAACTTTTTATTTAGTTATTATTATTATATGATAAAAAATAAGGTTTATGTTAATGAGTCTTAGGTTATTGTCTAACTTGGTGTCACACCCCATGTTTTAAAAAAAAAGGGCTATACATCCATTGTATTTTTTTACACCCTTTTGATTTATTTAGATATTTTTTTAAATTGTTAGTTTTGTTATTAATTAAAAGTCCTATTTTTGATTAATTAAATTTTTAATAGATTAATTGAATGTTTTAAAAAAATTCTAATTGATTGATTAGTTTTTTAGTGAATCTTAATTAAAATTTTGATTAACCGTGATTAGTTACTTGTCAATTTACTCGTGGATGTTTGACATGTCTATATGATTTAGATCTCCAAGTCCCCTTAGGTTCTCAATTTGACTTTTTCTTTGATAAATTGAATCAATATTAGACATTAGGATCAATTATTGGATGATAATAATAAGATAGTTTTTCCCTTCAATCTTATTTTAGGTTCATAGAATTAAGTTAGTTCCCTTCGGATGTTAATTAAATAACCTACAATTAGGTTCCCTTTTCTCCAATGAGAGAATTAGACATGAGTCATCCTTAGACGAGATAACATTCTCCTACCCCGTGATATAGTTGATAAAGATGTAAATGTTAGATTTATCTAACTTTTTATGGACTACAATCAATTGTGGTTTAGTTTGTGAAAAACGGGTTAACCGTGATTCTGATGGGGGTGCATATATAAGCCCTTTAATTAATTAAGTGATCAATTTTATCTAATGGCTGAGTATCTGAAACCTGATTGTTGTGGGTAAAAATGTGGGCTTTAACTTTGGGCCCATAATGGGTAGGGACTAGGGTTATATATATTATGTGGCTAGGTCCCCTCTGTAATCACAAAAAGAATCAGAAACATAACTGACGGCTCCATAACTTGCCCCATTGAAAGTTGTGAACGGGAGTGTGAGATACAGAGGAAGATCCGGTCATTCATCCATTCGGAATTCCGAATCATGACTTCAACAAGTAAGTATTGATGTTTTAATCTCATATAATATCCATGAATATTTCCGCTTACATTTGGTATGAGAGCTTAAATTATATGAATTAGGACTCAATTGATTATTCTTAATATATAATTATGATTTAATATAATGGTTAGTCATTACGTGAAATTGTAAAGTCATTAAAATTAAAAGTCATTAACAATTATTGATCTCGTGTATTCTTATTTTCTTTCAATTACAATACTGTAAATGTGTATAAATCCATGCATCAACTTAACGCATGTTACGCGCAGTGCATTTATTGTTCAATTGATTTTGTTTTCCTTTTCCATACCGTATATATATATTTGTACAATGCATTTATTAGCATGTTACTACAGTGCAATTGGTTTTTTTTTCTTTTACGAGTTAAAATTTTTTTTGTGGCAATATTTCACGAGCTGTTTTCTCTTACTACAATGCATTGTTGCTAATGGATTATTATATATAAATCTAATGTTAAATTATTATAATTTTCTCTTCGAAAATTTATTAAATAAACATTAGTTTATATAAATTTGTAAAATATTTATTTTGTTAAATATTTGAAATATTATATAATATCTCTATAATATTGAGATTGATACTGTTGAAGACAAAATTTATTAGGAATGTTATATGGTTTAAATTCATGATTGGTTCATGATTTATTTTGGCAAGAATTTTTTTTTTAATTCCTATGCAAGAAACTCTATAAATTATTGTGTGTGATTACCACCAAAGTGAGATCGCTCGTTTTAATTTATAAAAGTCTCTTTGTAGTTTGAGGAATGGTTTTAAGTTATTACTGTGATTGTCTTCCCAAAGGTGGATAATTGTATGTAAAGATTATGGTTGATTAAGGATATAACTATTGGAGATGCTTTGGTCTAAGGGATTTATTTACCCAAAGGAAATAAATTTCTAAACTCAATGTATGCTCATTGAGTAGCTTATTCTTGAAATTTGTAGATGAAGTTGTTGGAGGTGTTTTGGTTTAGAGAATTTATCTACCCAAAGGAGATAGATTTTCGAACCCAATGTATGCTCATTGAGCGACTCATCTGAGGTTCTGACCTTGGTTCTAACCTGGGTTTTACGCATTCCACCCAAAGGGGATTGTGTGATAATGTTGGCCTCTTAGTGATAGCTTATGTTCATTAAAGCTATATCTTGCCTTTATTATTTGTTCTAATGCATTCCTATTTTGTCTAATCAGTGACCTTCTCTATGAACAATTGTTTTGCTTCTATTGAGATCCTGAATGGGTCTAATTTTAAAAAATGGAAGAAAGACTTAGAGTTTTCGTTAGGGATTGCTGACCTTGACATGGCATTGCGTGAAACCAAACCTATGATCAATGAACAAAGTAATCCTGAAGAGAAAGAAAAATTAGCTAAGTGGGAGAGGAGTGATCGACTTAGCTTGTGTGCTATGAAGAGAACAATTTCTGAACATCTGATAAGTGGGTTGCCTGAAAAAGAGAATGCTAAAGAGTATCTTACTGCTATTGGAGAGAGATTTCAGGTATCTGATAATGCTGAATATGGATGTTTAATGAAACAACTCACAGACATGAAATATGATAACAATGGGGGTGTCAGAGAGTTCATTCTTAAGATGGTTCATGTCCAAACCAAACTAAAATCCCATGACATTGACCTGAATGAGAATTTTATTGTGTCTCATGCCTTAAATTGCCTACCTGTTGAGTTCACTCAAATCAAAACTACTTATAATACATTTGGTGATAAGTGGACTATCAATAACCTCATTACCAAGTGTGTAGCTGAAGAAGAGAAACTCAAGAAGGAGAAAAGTGATCTAGCACTCCTAACCTTTCATGCTAAACCCCATTCTGGTAAAAAAATCTTGGAAAAATAAGAAAAACACTCATAGTGTTGCTCATAGAATTCCTGATAGGAAACCTGATAATGGTCAACATCATAATATAGGAGGTCCCAGACCTGTTGCTTTTAAGAAATCTGTTTGGTGCTTTTGGTGTAAGGAAAAGGGACATAAGAAAACTGATTGTCATGCTTTTAAAGCTTGGTTAGACAACAAGAACAAATCTGGAGGTAATCATTTAGCTTTTGTCTATTTTGAGTCTAACTTAGTTGATGTTCCCATTAATTCTTGGTGGATTGATAGTGGTTCTACAACCCATATTGCTGTCTCCTTACAGGGGTTCAGAAACCAGTGGAGACCAAACTTGAGGGAAAGCAAACTCAGGGTAGGAAATGATCTTGAAGTTATTGTGGAGCTAGTGGGAGATGTTAGCTTAGTCGTAAGAACTAGTTTTGAACTTGTTTTGAAAGATACATTTTATGTACCTTCTTTTAGGAGGAATTTGATTTCAGTATCTTGTTTGGATAAATTTGGGTTTCAATTTACCTTTTATGATGGAAAATTAAATTTGATGTTGAATTCTCAAGTTGTTGGTAATGGTATCTTGTTGGATGGTTTATATAAGTTATCTTTGGATTGTGATATGATATCCTCATCCTTAAATGTTGAAAGCTCAATTGCTAAAAGATCTAAAATTAGAGAAAAATCCTTTTTGTTGTGGCACAAGCGTTTAGGACATATCTCTAAAGAAAGAGTTGAAAGATTAATTAGAGATGATATTTTACCTTCCTTAGATTTCAATGGTATATGGACTTGTGTGGATTGTATTAGAGGAAAATTTACAAAGACCAATAAGAAAGGTTCAACTAGAAGTTCATACCTTTTGGAAATAATTCATACAGATATTAGTGGTCCCCTTTCTCCAACTATCTGTGGTAATACATCTTTTATCACTTTCATTGATGATTTTTCACGGTATGGCTATCTCTACTTGATTAAGGGAAAATCAGAAGAACTTGAAAAGTTTAAAATTTTTAAAACTGAGGTTGAAAAGCAACTAGGAAAAGTGATAAAGGTGGTACGTTCTGACCGTGGTGGAGAGTATTATGGTAGATATCATTCTACTGGGCAACACATGGGACCTTTTGCAAAATACTTGCAAGATTGTGGAATTGTTCCACAATACACCATGCCTGGTACTCCTGAACAGAATGGTGTAGCTGAAAGGAGAAATCGCACCCTTAAAGATATGATGAGAAGCATGATGAGTAGGAGTAATTTACCAGAATTTTTATGGGGTGACGCTTTGAAAACAACCCTCTATATACTTAATAGGGTTCCTAGTAAATCAGTTCCAAAAACACCTTTTGAGCTTTGGACAGGTAAAAAACCCAGTTTGAATCATCTCCGTGTCTGGGGTTGTCCTGCAGAGGTTAAAATATATAATCCTTTTGAGACAAAGCTTGACCCAAAAACAAGTCGTTGTTTTTTTATTGGATATCCAGATCGATCTAAAGGATACAAATTCTTTTGTCATGGTAGAGGTAATAAAATTGTGGAGTCCATGCATGCAAAATTCCTTGAGCTTGATGTTGCTGAGCTTGTCACCAAATCTGATAATATTAATTGTGTTATGCCTGATGTTGTTACTTTGTCACTTCCTAATTTTGATAATGCTAGATCATCCACGACTCCTGGAGGTTTTGCTCCAAATGAGAATGTGGCTGAACATCCAGTTGAAGATGTGGTTGAACCACTTGTTGAAAATGTAGTGGATCCTCCTATTATAACTGAGGTTGAACAACCTAATGAGCCAGTTGAGCAAATTCATGTTAGAAGGTCAGTAAGACAAAAGCGACCTGCTATCCCTGATGATTTTGTAGTTTATCTTAGTGAGGATGCTTATGATGTTGGTATTGTTATTGATCCTAAAAATTATCTAGAAGCTATTACTTGTTCTCAATCTAGCATGTGGACAGATGCAATGCATGATGAAATGAAATCCATGATAAATAATGATGTTTGGGAACCAGTGGAGTTACCAAGAAACTATAGAGCGATTGGATGCAGGTGGATATTCAAAACAAAGAAGGACTCGAAAGGTAAAATTGAGAGGTTTACGGCAAGACTTGTGGCTAAAGGTTTCACACAAAAGGAGGGTATTGATTTTAATGAAACCTTTTCTCCTGTTTCCACTAAAGACTCTTTTAGAATCGTTATGGCCCTTGTAACACATTTTGACTTAGAATTGCATCAGATGGATGTTAAGACTGCTTTTCTGAATGGTGATCTTAATGAGGAGGTGTACATGCAGCAGCCAGAGGGTTTTGTAAAAAGTGGTGATGAGCACTTGGTTTGTAAATTAAGAAAATCTATTTATGGTTTGAAACAGGCTTCTAGACAATGGTACTTGAAATTTGATGAGGTGGTAACTTCATTGGGTTTTGAAGAAAATAAAGTTGATCAGTGCATCTATCTTAAGGTCAGTGGGAGCAAATTCATCTTTCTTGTGTTATATATTGATGATATTTTGCTCGCAAGTAGTGATTTTGGTCTACTTCGTGAGACCAAACTTATGCTAACCAAGTTCTTTGATATGAAGGACCTTGGTGAAACATCTTTTGTATTGGGAATTGAAATAAACAGAGATAGATCACGTGGTGTGCTTGGCTTGTCACTGAGAGCTTATATTGATAGAGTTCTAGAGAGATTTAATATGCAGAACTGTAAGCCAGGAGATGTTCCAATTACTAAAGGAGACAAATTCAGTAAAGATCAATGTCCTAAAAATGAGATTGAGCGGGCAGAGATGAAGGGAAAACCCTTTGACAGTGCATTGGGCAGCCTGCTGTATGCTCAAGTATGCACTAGGCCTGACATTGCTTTCATAGTTGGCGTCTTGGGACGATACCAGTCTAATCCTGGGAATGATCATTGGATTGCGGCTAAGAAAGTGATGAGATATTTGCAAAGAACTAAAGAATGTATGCTTGTTTTTAGGAGAGTTGACAACTTGGAAATAGTTGGGTATACTGACTCTGATCTTGCTGGGTGTGTTGATGATAGAAAATCTACTTCTGGTTACATTTTTATGTTGGCTGGAGGTGCGGTATCATGGAAGAGTAAAAAGAAAACTCTTGTCGCCTCTTCTAATATGCAGGCAGAGTTTGTTGCTTGTTATGCTGCTGCCACTCATACTGTTTGGTTAAGAAATTTAGTAATTGGACTTCGTATTGTTGATTCCATTGCAAAGCCACTAAAGCTTTACTGTGATAATAGTTCAGCTGTGTTCTACTCCAAGAATAATAAAACTTCTAGCGGTTCTAAGCATTTGGAATTGAAGTATTTGACAGTCAGAGATCTTGTAAAGAAAAATGACATTGTTGTTGAGTACATTGGTACTGATTTCATGCTAGTTGATCCCCTAACTAAGGGACTTAGGCCCATTGTGTTCAAAAACCATGTTGAGAACATGGGCATTGTGAGTTCTTTTGATTTACTTGGTTAGTGGGAGTTTGTTTTTTATGTCATTTTCTTTTATCATGTTATATTTTATTTTAGACACTTTAAGTGTTGGATTGCCAAGTACTTTCTATTTTAAGAAATTGATATTACAATGATTATTATTATTGTTATTATTTATCATTGTTTATTTACATGTAAATTTCTAAATTTTGGACTCAGTGTCATCGAAACCATTGTGCCTATGGTCGACACTAGTTTGGAGTTCAAGGCATGGTTATTATTTTGAGCTCGGTGTCTTCGGGACCACTATACCGGTGGTTGATGCCATATTGGAGCTGAAGCATGATTTTAAGCTCGGCGTTGTCAGGACCACTATGCCGGTGGTCGACGCCATATTGGAGCTGAGGCATTATGGTTTGTAAAACCATACAATTTCTTTGTGTTTAATGCATTGGAGAGAAATTGTTAAGGACTGGCGAAAAAAATAGCGAATGGTTGTTGGATCACGTTAGCATGTTATTTTCTTGCCACACTCCACACTGATGACTAGTTGACGGAGTATGTAGTATTTGTAACCACGAAAGGTTTTATGGCAATGAAGGACATAATAATCGTCGTGATTCAATACTGCTTAACTTTTGTTGGATGGAGTCATATTCAGATGCTGCACTTGGAATCATGGATTTCCTTAAAATGCGGCCGCATTTTAAGGAACTAGTCATTAACCCGAGAGTCGTTTTCAAAATGTATTTTAAATATAAAAATAAGACAATTGATTTTGTCCAAGTGGGAGAATGTTAGATTTATCTAACTTTTTATGGACTACAATCAATTGTGGTTTAGTTTGTGAAAAACGGGTTAACCGTGATTCTGATAGGGGTGCATATATAAGCCCTTTAATTAATTAAGTGATCAATTTTATCTAATGGCTGAGTATCTGAAACCTGATTGGTGTGGGTAAAAGTGTGGGCTTTAACCTTGGGCCCATAATGGGTAGGGACTAGGGTTA
The DNA here is from genome assembly GCA_963859935.3 of Lathyrus sativus. Classification (NCBI taxonomy): domain Eukaryota; kingdom Viridiplantae; phylum Streptophyta; class Magnoliopsida; order Fabales; family Fabaceae; genus Lathyrus; species Lathyrus sativus. Next base: position 910,929 of record CAWUDS030006658.1, read on the forward strand.
TATATATTATGTGGCTAGATCCCCTCTGTAATCACAAAAAGAATCAGAAACATAACTGACGGCTCCATAACTTGCCCCATTGAAAGTTATGAACGAGAGTGTGAGATACAGAGGAAGATCCGGTCATTCATCCATTCAGAATTCCGAATCATGACTTCAACAAGTAAGTATTGATGTTTTAATCTCATATAATATCCATGAATATTTCCGCTTACAGTAAATTCTTTTCACTTGAGAGAGATATGTGGCATACTCGTCGATTCTATATCTGATTTATAACCCATCTCTTAATGTGAAGTAAAGATCCATCTTCCACATGTTTGTGGTGGTTTAAGTTGAGTATTTTCCTTAAGTTGATTCCATTCCCGTCAGGATACGTAGGCACGAGATGCGGTGTCTTGCCGAACATACTTAGAAATAACACCTTAGGTCTCCCTTTACCTTTTCACCCTTTAACAGACAAATACCAAATAACACAATAAAACAAGAGGTTCCTGTAGAGTACTACAGATACTTATGATGCTAACACCTTCCCCTAGGTATAACCAACCCCGAACCTTAGATTCTCTTTGCTTTGCATTGCACTACATAGTTTGGGTTATTCGTCCTTTTTCCCTTCCCTTGGATAAATTAAAGATCGGTGGTGAATTAAGATTTGTGATTCAAGTTAATTAATAGCTTGATATTCGATTCTCACTGCGACAACTCTGTTGTATCTTTTAGTGTGCGATTCACTCAGGTATAATCCCGCTAGCTTCAACCATTAACCTCTTGTACCAATATTTTTTAAATATTCAGTTAGCATGTATGCATTTTTTTCGAACATATAAAAAAAGTCTGTAAAATGCACGTGGTTTTACCATATTTTTTAGAAACTCTGATAATGCATGTAAATTATGGGTTTTTATCAGAAATTTCAAAAATACTGGTAAAAAAGCATGATTTTATATACAATTTGATATACATCTTAAATATCTAGGAAAAATTCAAAGCATTAACGTAAAAAAGGGACTTACTTGTAAAATCTGGTAGAAGGCTCGAAAAACTAGTTAATCACATCGGTTTTCTCAAAATTTTGAAAAATGGCAAATGATATGGAATTTATTTTTCTTTTTTTAGCCAAACAATATTATAGTTAACAAAAACTTTTGGGGGTGTTGGGTAAAATTTTGAGGGTACTAGATCATGTTCTCGATATGTTACTATCTTGAACTAATTTAATTGAGGTATTGTGTAACACTCCAACTTTTAAATAATGATTTTTATTAATTTTTAAAATTTCTATTTGTGTATTGTTTATTTTATTCTGAATTATTGTGTAATTTTGGTATTTAGGAGATATAGGGGTATTTTTATAACTTAATAATTAAGAGAGTTATAGAGTTTGATAGTAGAAAAATGAAATAGGATTTTATTTTTAAATTATTAGAGATAACTAAATAATTTTAATTATTTAGAACTTTTTTTATTAGAGATAATCCATAATAGCAACAATTTTTATTAAATAATAATTTAAGTAGTTTAATCATTTAAATAAATATTTAAATGCTACATTTATTTAGAAAATAAAATAAATATTTAGGATTATTTTTATTACCGTTAGGATTCACGTGAATTTAGAATTATTTAATAGAGGGGTGTGAGTGTAAAAAGGAGGTGTGTAACCATTCGGGAATAATTTTGGGATATTCTAAATAACTAAATTAAGTGATATCAGTTACGGTAATAATTTGTATAACATTTTGAACTAATAATAATAATAATTTGGGAATTAATAACAATAATAATATATATGATCATTAGAGATTGTTTTGGGAGGATGGTAAGGAGCCTATTGGCGGGGGAGGGGGAGGAAGTGACACTTTTAAGAAAGAAAAAACCATAGTTTTGGAGTGGGACAAATGTCAAAAAATTGTAAAGCTTAGTTTAAGATAAGGGGAGATTATTTACTATATGGTGGATTTTAGGTAGCAGGATGAGAGTTTCCTTACACTCTCATCACAGCCATGAATTTTTTTGTTATGTTTTATAGATAGTTGTTTTCGGACCCAACTCCTTTGACCCTAATGGTCATGGTAATATCTACAAGTGTTTAGGCCTAGGATTATTGTTGTAATTGTTGTTGTGGAATAGTATAATTGATCATATTATATTTGTGGTCAAATGGGATAAATTCCATTTGGTCTGTGTGATAATTGATGTGTGTATTGATCTAGTGTTTTTCGAGGCTAAACGAGATTTGGGAAAAATTTGTTTTTGGCCACTGATCATTAGTACTTTTATAGTTGTTTTTAGATGAAATTGAAATCAGTTTGAGAAAATAATGTTTGTGATCTTTTTTATAATAATAATCACTTTTTTAAATAACTTATTTTTTTTCAAAAATAACAAATAAACAGTTTTTACATAACGACTTATTTTCCCCAAAAAAACCTATTTCCCCCTAATATTGTAAGAAAAAGTAATGTTTTTTTAAATGTTAGAAAACCCTTAAAAATGTGAGAAAAACTATTTTTTCTGAAAAATGTCAGAAAAGTTGTATCTCTCTAAATATAAAAATAAAAAACAAAGTAAACTGGAACTTTTTATAAATAAATAAAAAATAGAAATTGATACTATTAATAATAATTATAATGATTATTTCTTAATAATTATTTTATAATAATTATTTTGTAATGATTCTTAAATATAATAATTAATTATTTTATAATAAATGTTTTTATAATAATTATTTAAAAGAACTAATATTATTAATATTGAGTTAAAAATTATTATTAATATTGAGTTAATAATTGTATCAAGTTAATAATTATTAAGATAAAATAATTATTTTAAAAAGAATTTATATTATTAATATTGAGTTAATAATTATTTTGAAAAATTAAGATAAAATAATTATTTTAAAAATTAATATTATTATTATTGAGTTAAACCACAAACCCCTTTAGTTACGATAGAGCTATCACTCCTGAAGGTTACTCTTAGAGCCCCTTTGAATACTTTAGAGCATTTTGAGTACTTTAGAGTTATTATTGAGTTATAAAATGACATAATAACGTTTTGAGAATATTAGTGATTTTGGAGTTGTTGAGTGATAATATATCATTATTCAATTAGAATTGTTTATAATTATTTAAATAAACTATATGGTGTTGTGATTAGTAATCCAGTGGGATTACAATGATGACCTAATTATTGGCAAATGGTTTAGTTCATATATACAACTTTTTTTATGTATGATGTTGAGATGACTTTTGGTGATTATTGAGTTGCATGCTTGTTCGTCTACATTATCATGCATGCATATATATTTTGGAGTTAGGTGAGGCTTCAGTCTATTTTGGTGGCCTTAGATCCATTTGATGGGATCATTGGTCTAGTTGAGAGACCAGAGACAGGTCTCAAATCTATTTGGTGGGGATCGTCGGTTTAGGTGATGGATCGGAGACCGTGGAAGAAATCAGTAACATAACTCTGATATCCACAAAACATGGTACCACATGCATATATGAGATGGAGTTGGTGCATAACAATATTTCATATTATGATAATGATTTTTCTGCGTGTGTTTGTATTGGTGTATGTGTTTGAGTATTAAACGTATCAATACATTTGTTTGTCATCATGTTGTTAAATTTCACCGCTATTACTTGTAAGTGTATTCTCACCCCTTGTTTGTTTTTGTTGGTTTGATTTTGTGCAAATTTTGTATAGGTAATCAGCATAAGTGGTAGATTATAATGGTCGTGAGATGGCTTCGATGCCCTCTCAACATTTACTGTTTTTTAATTTAGTCGAATAAATCCCCTGTTTGATATGTAACATCAGGGGTTTGAGCGCTTGTACTTTCATATTTAGAGATGTGACACTTGCTTATTGAGTTTTCAGAAATATTTTATTCAGACTTGAGAGATGTTTTTATTTTATCTTCTGATGGAAATTAATTGATTGCATGTTTATTTATGAGAGTTTTTGACGAAGTAACATCCTGTGTATGATTCTACAGTTATAACTAAAGTCTAGCGTTTAGGATGTTACATAGTGGTATTAGAGTAGGTTGGTCCATCCGACCAGTTTTTGTAATGTTGTTTGTTTCTTAGTATGTGACATGTGTGTGAAACACTGTCGGTACTTGATTGTTTACTTTACCACTTTTTAGCAGGAGCGAGATTGAAACAAGTGGGGGAGAAGCTTATGTTTCTCTGCTTTGTTGCAGTCATGAAGAGGTTTTTTAGTAAGCCTGTTGATTGCAAGAGTTCAGGTGATATTGAAGGTGTGTGGTTTTTTCGAAATCGAGGTGGATGTGTATTCGAGATTCATGCCTACTGGTCAAGTTGAGATGTCCTTGAGGTGAACGATCAGGTATTGTTGATGTTTGCTTCTCGAAGAATGAAGAACAAATGTGACGACTGGTCAGTGCCCCAAATTTTGACCCTAGATTCTGTTATCATTCTAGGAGCATCAAACATATGTTATCTAACCCTAACCTCTTTAAAGTTAGTCTTTTGTCAAGATGCAGATGAATTAGGGTTTCACACCATTAAAATCAAGAATATTATGGACTAATCTGTCAAGGTTTTGGATTGATATTCTACATATCAAGTCTTCACATAATCAAGAGGTTCATATCTTACCAAGAACAAGTGCTATTTGAGGTTGTTACCAAGAGAATTGAAGCAGTACTGTGCAAAACCCTGATTAGGGTTTCTAGTTGAAAAAGTCAACTAAAGTTTGACTTTTGGTCAAAATGGGTTTCCAAAGCTTGAACCATGGTCCATGATGTTTATATGACTTATTGAAGCCCCCTCAAGAAGTATGAAAGGTTCAAAAAACTCCAGAACACTAAGGATCGATCCTGAAGATTTCAACTGTTTGGTTCGTTTGTCTGGAAGGTCAACTCTTTGACTTTTAGGGTTTTGACCCCAAATTGAAGCAATCAAGGTTTCCAACATCATGTTATTTGGAATGGTCATAACTCTCAAACCACACATCCAAGATTTTGACCCTAAATTTAACTAGTGAGTTTGGTGAAGATTTAATCAAGAATTAATGGATAACTTGTGAATCAAGAAATTAGGGTTTATGAAAAACCCTAATTACAAGCTTATTTGGAATGGTCATAACTCTAAAACCACACATCCAAATTGAGTGGTCCAAAGCTGGTTTGAAAACTCTTGAGAAATCCTACAAAAGTGTCCTAGAGGGGTTGATGACAAAAAATGCATAGATTTTAAGTTATGAGCTCATCAAGTTGTGAAGGATTTCCACACTTAGAAAATTTTCTTGTTTTTTGACTTGTAAGTCAAGTTTTCAGCCAACTTCATGAAGATTTTTGACCTAGTTCCATTTGGAATATGAAATTTGGCCAAACATGAACATTGTATATCATATTCGTTTTTTTTTTAAAAGTATAAGAGAATTTTCACAACCTTTGTGGTTAGGGGAGAATCAAAGAGAGAAAGTTAGGGATTTTTTCATGTCACAAAACCAAGTTCAGCACTTGCATTTTGATGCATAAACCACTCAAACCTCTTCTAATCACTTGCTTAACTCATTTTCTGATTTTTGGGGACTTAATTGATGAGATTACAATGGATTACCACGAGCAAAAACCAGATTGGATTATTTAAATTGTTTATTCAAGCAAGTGGATGCAAGTGGCAAAGAGAGAGAAAACATTTTTGCATTTTCCGCTATGCCTCAGCTACTGCATCAGCTACTCTCTTTCCTTCACTTCATTTCAACTATTTACAGGCTATTTGGGATGTTGAAACACATAGGAAGGTTGCTCTTGCTCAGAAAAGAAATCCCAAGTTGGATTTGCTCATTTTGCCTCCAAAAAGGGCAAACTTGGCAAGTTGGCACAATCTGCCCATACCTCTCATTCTCCAAGTTTGCCTATAAATAGAAAACACTCCTAACATCCAAACGACACAAGAATAAACTAAAAATCAAGTTGAATCTCTCTCATTTCTCTGATCACCATCTTCTTGCAAGTGGTAGAAGTTGCTTCCTCGTGAAGAAAAATATGCTTTGCAAAAACTCTGCCACAACTCAATACAACAACCACCAAACACTTGAACCAACACCTCAAACATATCACATATGATGAATTGAAGTTTTCCAAACCCCCCACATTCACCAGAAAACCTCACATTCCAAAAGTCAACTCTCATACCTTGAAATTTTGACTTTCCTGCATTCTTTATATACCAGAACCAAACCAACCCTTTTCCGATCATTCTAACACTTCAAATACTCTCCATATAAGTTGTTTGAACTGCCATGGCATCATAAAAGTTCTGTAACACCATTTATAAGAGTTTCACTTTGAAGCTTTTGGTGGTTTCTTGCATAAGAAGGCATTCTGTCAAGGCAGTGATCTTGGAGGAGTTCTCATCATTTGAACATCTTATTTGGAGCATATTGGAGGTTCTTGGATCATTACCCATCAACTGGTTTTCTTATTTGGCGCATTGACTTGAAAATGCTACAAGAGGTAAGTGTTCCAATTTTCTACTTTTAAGATCATGTTGAATATTGATATGCACTGATTATGAACATGCTATATACACTTTATAGGTCATGTTTGAACCGTTTCTTGCTCATAAGCTTGGATATTCATGACTGTCCCTTTGGTTTGGCTTGTTAGCTTACTTTAAGTGTCATTTTAATATGCAACTTGTTGATTCTGGTTAAGCATAGATGATTGGTGTTTGTAAACATCATTTATACATCATATGTGATGTGTTTGATCATTTAGTTGATTTTAAATTGGTGCATTTCTGTCTGTTGCTTTGCTTTTGCACAAGCTTGCTATTTTTGCCACTGCACATGCCATCTATTGAGTTAGCTTGTCTATTTATGTATGATTCTTGTAAGCACTCTCTATATGTCTCATATGTTATGTTTGAATCATTACTTACTGTTTACAACATGTACATTGGAATGTCACATTGCTCTTGCACATAACATGCCTTTTTCAATTATGCTATCGAGTTTTTTCACATGGTGCATGATCTGAGAAAACCACCACTACAATTTGATTCCTTGTGAAAAATACACAATTTTCTTTTTTATTACATCCAATTCGATTAAGTTTTGAGTGAGTTATGACCCTTCTTGCAAAATCTGCCTTGCCTTGCTTTTTGCCCTAGTTGCCTAGTTTTGTGCCTAGTTTTCAAATGTGCATAACTTCTTTGTTTTTTATCACTTTGATGCCACTCTTTTTTCACTATGCTCCTTAATATGTCTAGTTTCAATGTGTAAAGAAATAATTAAAAAATTGTTATTTTGGAAACACTTTGGTCCACTTGAATGACATGGTCCTTTTTAGGGTTTTCTTTGGTTTCATGAACTTTCTTGACATAGTACTTGATTTTTATTGTAAGATTGATCTTGTATGAATCATTTTTTAATGTCTAACATGTTTATATGTTGAAAACAATTGGCTATTTTTCTTAACCATGATTATACTTGCCTTTGTGAATGCATGAATGTGAAAAGTATGCCTTGAAACTTCTTTGTGAACCATGCTATGTTTCTTGATGTTGTAACCTTATGAACATGATCCTTCACCCCCATCTTACTTGTTTATGTGTCTTGTTAGAACCATAACATGTTTAGGTTTGTTACTTGCCTTTGTGAATGCATCAATGTGAAAAGTATGCCTTGAAACTTCTTTGTGAACCATGATATGTTTCTTGAAGTTGTAACCTCATGAACATGATCCTTCACCCCCATCTTACTTGTTTATGTGTCTTGTTAGAACCATAACATGTTTAGGTTTGTTTCTTGCCTTGAAAGTTACCAGGAACCTTGTTTATCTTTCCTTTTGTGAAGTTTGAATCCATGCTTGAACTGTTGTTACTTTTCGTGCCTATCCATGATTGATTATCATTAATATGTCTTGAATATGATTAAATGTGTTAAATTTGTCTTTAATTTATTCATATATCATGTTTGATTCAAGTTGTAACTTGTTTGCATGAGTTTTGTTTGAATACCAATGATGAAAATGTTGTTGTTACACATGTTTCATGCTTGCCCTTATTGGTTGTTACCTTCATGATCTTTGAACATTGTAATGTTAAATTATAAAACCTTGGTTGTTACCATGATTTTTATGTTCAATTTGTTAATTTATCCTACTTGTTTATCTTTATCTTTATCAAGTTTGTTCCCTAGTGATGGAACTTGTCAGTTCTCATCAAGTTGCCTTGTTATCATCTTTGCTTAATCTTGTCACAGGCTTGCCCTTATCTTTCTTGGTATTACCATGCCTTTATATCTTCATCATGTTTGAATGAATGCATATATGTGTTTAGGATTTGTTAAGTTTCCTCAAGTGATGTAGCTTGTTAGCTCTTATCCAGTTGCCTTGTTATCCCTTATTCCAAAGGAAAGTCTCTCTATTGACTTCACTGTCATAGATATCTCATTACCCCTCCCCATGACTTGGTTAAGTCATTAGGTCCTTTAACTTAGTTAAGTTAGAACCTATATCCATTAGAATTTACTTTAAGTCTAAAGACCTACCCCTCGTTAGGAGTATCCTTCAATTAGAACTTTAAGATAGAGTTTGTTAACTCTATGTAAGGATCATTGTCATGATTACTTACTCTCCTCTTGGCTTTTGTCAAAGTCAATCCCCTTGAGTGTTAAATTTAGATCTATAGAGTTTTGTCAAACTCTACACAAATATTTTATGTTTTTTCCCCTTGGAGTCTTGACCATAGTCAAGTATTCCTCAACCTTAGTAAGGTGAACTACGGTTACTCTGATTCCATCCTAGTAAGGATACGTAGGCATAAGATGCGATATCTTTGCAAGAAAACTTAGAACTATCCTTAGGTCTTTACCTCAACTTTACCTTAACCTTGATCCCATAATCCTAGCAAAAAACTTAGATAACTTAGCATACACATACACAAAAGGTTCCTGTAGAGTATTACAGATGTTTAGGATGTGAATAACTACCCTAGGCATAACCAACCTCTGATCCCCGAAAATCTAGCGTTGTTGTTACATCACGCAAAAGGTTTTTCTTTTTTTAACCTTTCCTTTGGATAAATCAAAGCTCGATGGTGAATTTCAATAAATTAAGATTCAAGTTAATCAATAGCTTGATATTCGATTCTCACTGCAACAACGGCTACTGAAGTACCAGAGGTGTGTGATTTCTAATATTTTTTATGAAGATATCTGCGACTTGCCTCTAGAGCGTGAACCTGAGTTCGACGGAGGTGAAAAGTTGTCTATTATGCTAAGTAAGTGGATGAGTATGGAAAAGAGGGTGCACAAGTGTTTATGATGTTGGTTTCTTTGGAGGCAGAGGGAAATATTGTAATTAGTGATCTACCTATAGTGTCTCACGTGAATTTTAGTGGTGGCAGAACCTTCTAAAGTAGATAAAGTGCTACAGTGGGAAGATTTTAAGTCATTTACTAACGATTAGAAGTTTCCTTGGACTAGATGGTTATTACCAAAGATTTATCGAGATTTTTTTGAAGTTATATCTACCTTTAAATCAGTCGACTTGAAAGGGTCAAACTTTTGTTTGGGAAATCTCGTGCGATGAGAGTTTTTGAGAACTGAAGAAAACGTTGACGATGGTGACAGTTCTAATTTTACCAGATGCGGAAGAACCTTTTTTGGTGTATTGTGTTGCATCTATGATGGGTCTATGTGGTGTACTTATGCATGATGGCAATGTAGTAGCTTATGTTTTGCAAGAATAAAAGGTCATGAGAAGAATTATCCTACCCATGAGTTAGAGTTGGTAGCAATAGTGTTGTGCTAAAGGTGTGGAAGGACTACTTGTATGGTTTAAGGTTTGAGGAGTTCAACAACCATAAGAGCTTGAAATACTTGTTTGATCGGAAGAGCTAAATATGAGACAAAATATATGGTTAGAGTTATTTTTGAGGACTACAATTTTGGTTCGAATTATCACCCTGGTAAGGCCAACATTGTAGCTGATGGTTTGAGTCAGAAGTCGATACATATGTCAACTATGATGGTTAGAGACTGGACTTGATCAAACAACTTAGAGATATAAGCTTAATATGCGAGGTGACTCTGTCGCTACTGCGAAAATCGGCGTCGGCTGAACAGAAGAGTCGCCACCGTGCGTTATTTATCCCACGGGAGGGAAAGGAAACGCTCAGAGTAAACCTCGCACAACACGGGAAAGGTATGGTCATCGCAACCAAACCCTGGATTCGGGAGTCGGTTACGCAAGGGGAAGGTATTAGCACCCCTCACGTCCGTCGTACTCGACGGGATCCCATGCTTGTTTTCGGGTATGGATTGTTATTCTATCTAAACTAAAAGGTCAGGGGTTAAAAGAAAAGAAAATGAAAATAAAAATGACTCGGCAAAGTATCGCACTTTATGCCTACGTATTCCCGTCTGGAACGGGAAATCAGAGTCAACGTAGTTCGCCTACCTACGGGAAAGGAGGGGAAGGTTGCTCGCTAGGATATCGCATCCTATGCCTACGTACTTCCACACAGCATGGAAGATCAGAGCAAACGTAGTTCGGGCCACGTATGACACAAGCTTGTCTTGGTTGATTTTATTCCTTCTGAAAAAGGTTTTTTTTTTATTACTGGTCCCGGCGGACAAAAATGACGCATTGATGAGTTCACATTCTTTTACGGAAGAAGTGTCTTTTATTGTGTTTGAAATCTTTATGTGTTTTTCTGTTTGTTTTGAGAAAGAAAGAGACAGAACTCTAACCTACGGTTGCGAAGGGAAACAAACTAACCTAATGTTATCATGCATGGGTTAAGACCTAGTGTCTATCATGCTCCTCTCTTGCACAGAGAGAAACAGAGATCCTAAGGGATAGGCAGAAACAGAAACAATATCAGATATATACAGTAAAACAGTAAAATGCATGGATGCAACAGTACAAGCGAGGCAAGGGAGTCCCACTCAACCTCGAACCTAGAAAACAATAGGCAAAAGTGAACAGGATTCACTTTCAACCCAACAGGGTAAACAACAAACAATACAGTCCAGAAAACCAATCAATACATCAGACATGAAATACAACAATAAAACAAACAGCTTCAGCAGCCCTGAATCAACATCTGGCTCCAAGTAATCTCCAATCAGCTACAGGCTTCAACAAGCATCAGTCTCCATCTTCATGGCCTTCAGGCAAGGGCTTTTGATCATCAGTCTTCTATCTGCAAGGGCTTTTCTTCAAGCTCAAACCTCCAGGATGAGGGATCAGTCACAAGAGTGGATTGGGTGTTAAACAATTAGTTGACTACCAATGGTGGTAAACCAACTGCTTCTAACACAAAAGACATTTTCTCTCAAGAGTTCTATCTCTCAGACACTATCACCAAGCCTTCCAAAGGAAGGGGGTGAGTGTCTTAGAGAGACTCTGAATCACAGAGAAAAATGGATGCAGACAAGGCAATCCATGTTTGAAAAACAAACTTTCTAATCTAGAGCTCTGCCTAGCTCCTAAACCCTAGTCTCCTCAGCATCTGCTAGTAAGAATCTCCTCTTCAACTCTGGCAATTGATCTTTAATCTCTGGATCTTCAATGGCTTTCATCTCCTCAAGTCTTCAGCTCCCCAAGTCCCCAGACAATCCCAATACCCACACAAGCAAGCAATAATCCCCAGAGGGCACACCACACCAGTCAATCAGATATACAGTATATTAATAGCAGTAGGGGAACCCTGACTTTTTCTAAGGGATCTAATAACTACCCATAGCCCCTATAGTCCCACAACTAAACTAGTCAAGCCCTAAGTCCTAAGGGAAAAGAATCAAATACCCTAAGTCATCACTTAAAACCCTAGTTTTATTCATGTTGTTCACACCTACATTAAGCACCTAAAATTAATTTCTAAAAATGGGAACTAAATTGTATCTACAAGTTCAATGTCTAACCTAACCAACCTAAAAAGAATGGATGAAAAATATTGAAGCAATTAATAGAACAAAAATTAACAATTTCATGTATGGAATGAAACACCTAAAATATGCATTTATTTGGAAAATATGGGAAAAATATCAAATAAAAAATAAAATGCAATTTTTATTTTTGAGAATTTTCTAGACATCCTAAAGAAAAATATGCAGAAAGAATGAATTAAAAATAATGATTTTTCCATTTATTATGATTTTTATAAGATGCATGAAAAATATAAAGAAAATAAAAAGAAAATGTAAAGAAATAGTTAAAGCGGGTAAGAATAGAAACACGCTGCAGTTGTTTTATTAAGTGGGCTGAGGACCGGGGGTGCAGATAGGACAAATCCATAGGCCCAATTCGCTTCAGAATCTCACCAAAACCAACAACTCCAGAATGGTGTATATAGCAATAATTCCAGTTGATTTCATGTTGGGCCTGGTTGAGAGGGGTGTTAAAAGCAAAATTCACTTAAGCCCAATGGTCAGATTAAATGATACGGTGCGTTTTGCTCATCAAAAGAAATCCCTCACACATTATGGATCACGCACAGCCTTTGGATCATGGTCTCGGTCAATGATTTATCATGATCCTAGGGTTCAGAACCTTTCTTCCCCATTTGAAATCAGCTTTGGAGCCAAACGCCATGGATGAATGCTCCAAGAACACCAACTGATCCTCAGACGAACTTCCTCAGTTCTTGATGAAGATCTAAGGTGCAAATACCAAACTCACTCCAAATTCCAACAGCAACTTGGTCATGGCTTCAGAAATAATTGAAACGCAACCTAACCCTAAACCCGATAGCTATCCCCAAAATACGATCAAGAACCGACTCTCACAATTCTCAAAATTAATGGCATAAACCTGTTCCTCTCTTTACCCTGATCAAAATTAACTAAAGAAACAACATTATCCTTCGCTATTGAGGGAGTTCTTGCTCCTAACAGAAATTGCACACACACATTAACCTTCATCAAATCCCCTCAAACTATCCAGAAACCAACCTCTAATCACCTAGAGTATGCCTACCCTAACAATTCACTAAGATCTCCCCTAATTCGAGCCAATTTCAGAAAAGTACCAACCTGGAAAAATGATGAAAACAGAAGGCGATTTTCTTCAATTCACGGCTTGTAAGACTCCAGAATCAATCAATGTATTAGTATCTCGCTTCTGTTTGCAATGATTCTCCTTCAAACGGCTTGGATCACCATAACAGAATCTGGTTTGCAGTTGAGTGTGCAGCAACTCAAAAACACGATTTATGCTAGGATTCCCTCAGATTTTGATTGGAGCACTCTCAGTAGTGATGATTGAGTAGAATAGGATCAAGAATTTTAGGAAATGATGGAGGATTGAGGGAAATCGAAACTGAATTGTAAGAGAAAAATGTGAAAATGCAGTTCTGAGTTTCTTCACTAATGAATCCCAAAAAATGCTTTGGATCAGCTTCAATGCTTATGTAGATGAGGATTGAGTATTCTGGAACTTGCTAGAAGGGTCCAAGGAGAAATTGACATCTCATGGTATGAGATTTTGAAAAAAGATGAATTGAAAAACCAGCTTATGAATACCTTGCTGCAGCTTCCAAATGACACTTGAATTTCTCTTCAAATGAGAAATAGGGAGTGTTTGGATGGTCTTTTGTGTTGTACCTTGACCAAAGCTTGGTTTGGCAAGTGTTGCTTCATGCATAAGCAACTAAGGATAACCTCCATTTCTTGACTTCAACTCAAAAAACTAACATTGCCATTGGTCTTAAAATATGATTTACCTTCAAAATGGTGGGTCACATGTTTAGTTTTGCCCTCATATCAAAAATTCACAATTTTGGTGATTAAGAAATGGACTTTTTTCCTTTATATTTGGTCCATTTTATAACCCTAAGTTCCATGCCTTTCCCAACTTCCATGACTTCCTTCCTTGACTTAAAATGGAATTTTGAGCAACTTTGATGTTGGGAATTTTTCCATTTGAGGCCTCCTTGTATGAGTTTTGGGCATAGGTTAAAATGACCTGTAATTCACAAATGACCAAAATACCCTTTGCTTGCCAAGACCATAAGTTGAGTTCCACACATCATATGAAGGCATACTATACCATTCTAGAAAGCTACGACAATGAGGAACAATTCTTATGTTGACCAGAAATTCATTTGAAATCTCCTTGAGGGGTAAAAATTGCTTGGAAGTCAAGTCACTTTCACAGACAAAATTTCAGATACCTCAGATGACCTGTAACTTGCAAGGACCATAACTTGAGTTCTATAAATCTCCTTGATGTCTTCCACCACTCAAATTAAAGGTCTTGAGATCCTCTACAAGTTTCATGTTGGCCAAGGATCCATTTGAAGCTTGCATTTTGACTTATCTTGCTTGGAAATTTGACCTAAACTAGGGGATTTTACACAGAAACCCTAATTTAGAAACTCCTCTTCTCCTTGATTTCTCTTGAATTCTTCTTAGCATAACAACATATCCTTGTTCTACATGTCAAATGATGAACCCCACACCTCTCCAATAGCCTTTAATTTCTTTCAATCAATCCTTTGACCTAGGATTGACCCAGGGTTGACCCAAATGAAACCCTAGTTGACTGTCTTCCTCCACAACTCTTGTGACTACACCAATGACTTGTTTTCTTATCCAAATGACTTTCTAAGTCCTCCAAGATGTCTATATACTCCCCATGCTCAGCCCATAGCTCACAATTCTTTTGGTTGACCCACAGATACCCTCAGTTAGGAAATATACTCAATGCTTGATCTACTGACCTCTTCAACTTTCAACTTCTCTTCTGATGAAATGAATGAGATAAAATTAGGGTAATAGCCTCTTGATAGGCCTCTAGAGATGATAATAATGATTGGACCCCTGTTGAATGACTTGCCATGCTTATGCTATGCAGATGAGTAACCTATGTACATGACTCTATATGCAAATGCTAATGATATTGAAACATAAACCAAGTGAAGAAGGTTGAGCAAATTTTAGGGTGCAACAGCTGCCCCTATTCAAGCGACTTGGACCCGATTGGGTGAAGAGCGAACGGCCTTCAGACATTCGCGGTACGAGACGGTTGAATACCAGTGAAACCAGAAATTTGCCAACCGCAAAAACTAAATTGCGCTCCTGCTTGAGGAATGACATTCATCAGCTGAATCTGACTGTTACAGTAACCCACTGATCTCGTAACGACCACGCTGGGGATAACAGATTGCTTGCTTGTCCACATTAGGACTCTGTCTGTCATCAATACGAAGAAATCTCAACTAGAACCTGTCCGCGTTAGGACTCCACTTGTTGTTAACCCAGAAAAATCTCGGCAACTCCGCTGGGGGATATTCCAATAAATCGTCCGCGTTAGGAATAGACTCTTCCCCGTTAGGAATAACCTCTTTCTTTCCACGTCCGGAATCAATCTTGATATGTCCGCGTGAGGACTCAATCTTTCCACGTAAGGAAACCCATTCTTTTCCACGTAAGGAATCTCATCTTTCCACGTTAGGAATAAACTCGTCTTTCCACGTAAGGAATCTCCATCTTTTTCCACGTAAGGAAACTATTTTTCTTCCACGTAAGGAATACCTTTTGATATGTCCATGTAAGGATTCTGATCTTTCCGCGTTAGGAATCAAACTTTGATCTGTCCGCGTCAGGACTAAACTTTTCCACGTAAGGAATCAATCTATTTTCCACGTAAGGAATCACCATTTTTCCTCGTAAAGAATAAGACTTCGTCTGGATCTGTCCGCGTCAGGACTAAACCCTTCCACGTTAGGGATGCACTTGTTCTTCCACGTAAGGAACTGAAACCTCTTTTTCCACGTAAGGAATAGATTCGTCCATGTCAGGACCCATGTTTCGTCTTGATTTGTCCACGTCAGGACTCAGGCATCTTCGACCCGCCGGGGAAATAAAACTTGTCCACGTCAGGACTCACATCTCCTCTGTTGAGAAAGCAAAACTTGTCCGCGTCAGGACTCACACCTTCGTCTGATCTGTCCACGTCAGGACCCACGCTTCGCCAACACGAAGAAAGATAACTGCTGAGAGTAAATGGTCCACGTCAGGACACCAACACAAAGAGTAATCAGTTTTGTCAACGTCATGACTCCACATTCCACCAATTCCGAGAACCCGAGTCTGTCCACTTTAGGACTACCACATCTCATCAACCCAGGGGAATAAATCTGCCCACGTTAGGACGCCCACTTCTGAAGAAATCCCGCCAATATAGGGATAAATTGTCCACGTCGGGACCTAGTTCTCCATTGATCCCAACCCACAAACTTCCTAGCACGGACGTGACAGCGACTTTGAGGCGGACTCTACTGGGGATATCTGGAAACCAAACTACCGGATGCCTGTTCTGATGACCGGAGGCAACTTCTGAAATTCTGATTCATGAAACCCCTTGATGACAAATAACTCTGCTTGGAAATAAAGAGAAACTTATCCTGGTAACTCTGTGGGGAATACTGCCGAAACTGACATTGGATGTCCCATGCCGAGATCTTGAATGTTTGGTAGTTCATTTGAGCAAGAGTTCTCTCCACCTGAACTGCTAGAGTACAGAAACTGCTTCAGCAAAATAAATGCTGAAGATAATGCCGACTCCGCCGGGGATAGCTAGATGCTACAGAATTATTCCAGCAAAATAAATGCTGGAAGGGTGAAGTCAACCCTGCTGGGAAATTGGGAACTCAAACCAAACACCTTGTTGAGTTAACCCCCTGCTGGGGAATATAACTTTGCTGGGGGGATAGCAGATGTGCACAGTATGATCGGACTTTCTGCTGGAGAGTGAACTGATATTACACAGTATCCCTGACAAAATAAATGACAGGACACACCACCAACTCTGCTGGGGAGAGTCTTGATCTTCGAGTTCCACTGGGAGGAAAGAACACTTGCTGAAAAGAGAGGACTCTGCCGGGGATGGGATGATTCTCTTGGGGAAAAATCAACTGACTCCACTGGGGAAGAATAAATGACCTTGCGGGGAAAGGGGAACCGCCTGAATACAGCTCACCAATTTGGAAATCTTCTGAGGCTGAACCACTTTGCTTGAGACAAGGAATCCTTCTGGGGGACACCACACTGCTTGCATACAGCCTACAATCTTTGAATCGTCAATTCTGTTGAGGATGAACGACTTCGCTGGATAATCCTTTTGCACAAGCTACGACTAGCTGGAGAGTTCGATCCTTCTTCAGGAAGAACCTGCATGACCTGCGTGAGGGCTGAGTCTTTCGTTATTGCAATCTTTTGGTCATCTTCCTCGTACGGTTATGAAACCTGCAACAACACAAGCAAGACAAGACAAGCCTATCCAACCAAATCAATTCAGGTTAGTGACGTTATTTTCAGTTAATCCAAAGCTTTAGCAACTGTTGGTAAGGGCCAGTGCCGTTATACACATGCTAGTTTCATCAAACTTAGGCGTTAATCGTGCACAAAACAGTAAAGAACAGTGTCAAGTACTGAATAACGCATTTTATTGATTGGGCCCCTGAATGGGCGGAATTTTTGTACACGGGATGTAACTCCTGAAAAGAGGAAGCTACACAAAGCAAATATACAAGTATACAAGTATGCCCAAGAAGCATAAATATTGACAACTTAAATTTGTACACATGTCGGCAACGGGATGCAGATGAACACCATGAACTGATCCTCCCATGACTCGCCCGACTCTAATGCTTTCCTGGTATCCCCACTTCTGAAGAGATTGTATCAGATAACTGACTCCTCAAGTGCATTCTCCCGCATTGATGCTCATTGCAATTATCAAATTCGGACCGCAGTCATTTGCTCTTCAAATCCCTAACTTTTGCGTGAACCGCCCTTTACGGGTTTTCAGTTCACCGGGATACCCCTTTTTGCCGAAGTCGCCCAGTGTAGGTTTTCAACTTCGCGGGTGTACATTTTTTCAATTTTATCTCTAATTTTTGCCCGAACCTTTCATTCTGTTTTTGGTTCGCCAGGATGCCCCATTTTTGCCTGGACTCTCTTTTTTCTGTCCAGCGGGTCTATTTTAAGCAAAGTATTTTTTAACTGCGTCCGAATTCACAGGCGACGTGAAGTCTTCACCGTCCATAGTGGACAACAACAACGCTCCTCCTTAAAATACTTTCCTGACAACGTATGGCCCTTCGTAGTTGGGGGTCCACTTGCCCCTGTGATCTGCTTGCGGCGGGAGAATCCTTTTCAGCACAAGGTCGCCCGTCTGAAAGCTTCGCGGATGTATCTTCTTGTCGTACGCTTTCTTCATTCGGCTCTGGTACAAACGACCGTATGCTAGAGAAGCTAGCCTCTTCTCATCCATCAAACTCAGTTGATTCAACCTGTCTTTCACCCATTCTGCCTCGTCCAGCTGAACGTCTCGCAATACCCTCAGAGAAGGGATCTCAACTTCCAATGGTAACACTGCTTCCATTCCGTATACCAACGAGAACGGGGTTGCCCCGGTTGATGTGCGTACCGTCGTACGATAACCGTGCAGAGCAAAAGGTAGCATCTCATGCCAATCCTTATAGGTCACCACCATTTTCTGAACGATCTTCTTGATATTCTTATTGGCCGCCTCAACAGCGCCATTCATCTTGGGTCGGTAAGGGGAGGAGTTGTGATGTTCGATCTTGAAATTCTGACAGAGCTCCTTCATCATTTTGTTGTTCAGGTTTGAACCATTATCCGTGATTATCCGTTCGGGAATCCCATATCGGCAAATGATATCTCTCTTGATAAATCTGGCCACCACTTGCTTCGTTACATTTGCGTAAGATGCCGCTTCCACCCACTTGGTGAAATAATCGATTGCTACTAGGATGAACCGATGCCCGTTAGACGCCGTCGGCTCGATCTTTCCAATCATATCGATTCCCCACATTGAAAATGGCCAAGGCGACGACATCACATTCAGAGGACTTGGAGGCACATGGATCTTATCAGCATAGATCTGGCACTTGTGACACTTCCTCGCAAACTTGAAACAATCAGTTTCCATGGTCAGCCAAAAATAACCTGCCCGCAGCAGTTTTCTCGTCATAGCATGTCCGCCAGCATGCGTGCCAAAGGTACCTTCGTGAATTTCCTCCATGAGCAGCTTTGCCTCTTTCTCGTCTATACAACGCAACAACACCAAATCGTGGTTTCTTCTATATAATACGCCATCCGGGTTCAAATAGAAATTGCCCGCTAATCTCCTGAGAGTCTTCTGATCTTGACTGGATGCCCCAGCCGGATACTCTTTATTCTTCAGGAAATTAAGGATATCAAAATACCACGGTTTGCCATCAGATGCTTCATCAATAGCAAATACATAAGCTGGCCTGTCAAGCCGAGAGATGACGATTCGGGGAGCCTCATTCCAGAAGTTGACTTTGTACATGGAAGACAGAGTGGCCAGGGCGTCAGCCATTTGATTTTCTGCCCGCGGTACGTGATGCAATTCAACCTTGTCGAAGAAAGGCAACAATCTCCTTGCATAAGGCAACAATCTCCTTGCATAATTCATGTAATGTATCAAATTGGGCTGCCGTGTCTCCCATTCCCCTTTTATCTGATTCACTACCAGAGCGAGTCTCCGTATACGTCCAGGTTCTTGATTCGCAAATCAATGGCTTCTTCAAGCCCATTATACAAGCTTCGTATTCGGCCTCATTGTTGGTAACGGCAAAGGTCAATCGGGCAGTAAACGGGATGTGCGACCCGTGTGGCGTAGTGATGATTGCCCCTATTCCGCTACCGTAAGCATTCACAGCTCCGTCAAATATCATCTTCCATTAGAACCCAACTCTGGTCCCTCGTCTGGCAATGGCTCTTCACAATCTTTCATCTTTAGGTACATGATATCCTCGTCAGGAAAATCAAACCTCATCGATTGATACTCTTCAATAGGCTGCTCCGCCAGATACTCAGACAACACACTCCCCTTTATAGCCTTTTGCGAGACGTATTGAATATCATATTCAGTCAAGACCATCTGCCAACGGGCGATTCTGCCTGACAACGCCTGCTTTTCAAATACATATTTGATAGGATCCATCTTCGAGATGAGCATGGTTGTATGATTCAGCATGTACTGCCTCAAACGCTTGGCGGCCCAGGCTAGCGCGCAACAAGTTTTCTCCAGCATTGAATATCGAGATTCACAATCTGTAAATTTCTTACTCAGGTAATAGATCGCATGCTCTTTTCTCCCTGTCTCGTCGTGTTGACCGAGAACACAACCCATGCTTCCCTCAAGAACCGTCAAATACATTATCAAGGGTCTACCTGCCACTGGGGGTATCAAAATAGGAGGCTCTGCAGATACTTCTTTATTTTATCGAACGCCTTTTGACAATTCTCGTTCCACGTTACAGCTTGATCTTTCTTCAACAGCTTGAATAATGGTTCACACGTGGCTGTTAGGTGAGATATGAACCGGGCAATGTAGTTCAACCTCCTAAAAACCCGCGCACCTCTTCTCTGTTTTAGGCGTCGGCATTTCTTGAATTGCTTTTATTTTAGCAGGATCGACCTCTATTCCCCTTTCGCTTACGATAAATCCCAGCTGCTTGCCCGATCTCACCCCGAAGGTGCATTTATTAGGGTTCAGCCTCAGCCTGAACTTCCTAAGCCTTTTAAACAACTTTAGCAGATTTACCAGATGCTCTTCCTCCGTCTGGGATTTGGCAATCATATCGTCAACATAAACTTCGATCTCTTTATGCATCATGTCATGGAAAAAAGTCGTCATCGCACGCTGATATGTTGCCCCAGCATTTTTCAAACCAAAGGGCATCACTTTGTAGCAAAATGTTCCCCAAGGCGTTATGAAAGTAGTCTTCTCCATATCCTCTGGCGCCATTTTAATTTGGTTGTAGCCCGAAAAGCCATCCATGAAGGAGAATACGGAGTATTGAGCGGTATTATCAACTAACACGTCAATATGAGGGAGTGGAAAATCGTCTTTTGGGCTTGCTTTATTCAAATCTCGATAATCCACGCACATTCGAACCTTGCCATCTTTCTTTGGCACTGGTACGATGTTGGCAACCCATGAAGGATACTTCGTCACAGCAGGAAACCAGCGTCCCACTGTTTTTGAACTTCCTCTTTGATCTTCACTGCCATATCTGGTCGAGTTCTGCGAAGCTTTTGCTTGACTGGCGGGCAATCTTCTTTCAGTGGCAGCGATGCACAACCATACCTGTATCGAGCCCCGGCATATCCTCATATGACCAAGCGAATACATCATTATACTCTCGGAGCATTTCAACCAGTCTTCGCTTGATATCACTCTGTAGTGCGGCTCCGATACAAATATTCTTCTCACCCCTTCCAACCCAAGTTGATAATTTCGATGACCTCATCGTGAGGCAGAATGGCTCTTTCCTCTTGCTTCACTAACCAAGACAGTTCTTCAGGAACGTCGCTATCTTCGACAACCTCTTCTTCGGCCTGAAATACCGGGTGCTCAAAGTCGGGACGAGTCATAGGTGGTTCAAGGATGTCATCTGAAAATGTTGTCCTGCAAAAGGAATGTTAAGCGCTTCAAAATGCGTATAAAGCGAACAACCACGTTGCCATTTTATTGAAAAATATAAAACAAGAAAAGACAGGGATTACAGTATTTGCACATGAAAAACGCCATTTATTTAATGATTGACACGCAATGTTCATAACAACACAGCCCTAAGCAAATCCTGATGCCCGGGCAAGACATCAGATTATTCAACAATTAATAAAGCAAAGCATTACTGTTAAAAGTCACAGGAACAAGCTCTTGAATAGACCAGTTGCACAGTCCTGTCCTGGCGCGCTTGGCTGAATCCAGGCATCCATATCACAGTCGCTGTCTCCTTCGTCAGACTCCGAAGCAGCATTGACGGTCTCATGACATACTCCACTGGCAAGGATGGTGACTGGCCCTCTGAAACGGGGTGCTCCCACGGAAGGAGTTGATGACGACGGTTGGTATCCCAGCCCGAACCGGTCCATCTTCAAGGAATGTCCAGCACTTTGCCCCAGCCCTTTGCTTTTCCTGCTTCTACTAGAGCTTGAGCCTCTTTATACGATGAGACGACTATCTCCGACGCTTTGCTCGGCCCGGGACCTTTGTCCTTGATGCGCAAACCTTCAAATGCCTGGCAGGGTGTTTCGTGGATTTCTCCGTCGACTTCCACATATTTAAACGACGACAAATGGCTAACCAGGATGTCCTCTTCTCCGCATACAGTGACTACGCTGTCTCCGACCATATATTTCAACTTCTGATGCAGGGTGGACGTGACTGCCCCCGCCCCATGAATCCAGGGTCTTCCAAGCAAGAAGCTGTACGCAGGCTGTATATCCATGATATAAAACTCAGTTGCAAACACCTCTGGCCCACCTGTAGAGGCAACGTAATTGATCCAAAGACTGTTCTCCGCGTGCCGTCAAACGCTCTGACTACCAAGTCGCTGGGCGTGCACAAGATTCCTCTAACATCCAACTTCATCATCGCCTTTTTGGGCAGCACATTCAAAGATGACCGGTGTCAACCAATACGTGTGACATACTGATCTTCTACACTCAACAGATACGTGCAGCGCCATATTATGATCTCTCCCTTTCGGAGTCAAGTCGAAATCAGTAAATCCCAGGCTGTGGCCTGCATTCACATGTGCCAACACTCCTTCCAGCTGATTCACGGAGACGTCTTGGGGTACAAAAGAAGTATCCAGGACTTTCAGCAAAGCATTTCTGTGAGCTTCCGAACACAACAGCAATGACAAGATAGATATTTTGGACGGCGTCTGTTGCAGATGCTCCACAATCTTATAATCACTTTTTCGAATCAAGCGCATGAACTCTTCTACGTCTTTCGATGCCGATTCTTTATCACTTGCTTGCGCTGGGACATTCTCAACTGCTTTCCCTTTTCCTTTACGTAGTCTTTCGGCCTCCACTTCAGGGGATATAAAGATCCTACCACTCCTTGTCATACCTCCTGAGCCAACAACGTTGTCTACAGTCCTGGCAGGCTGTTTGTTAACATCAATTTTTATCCCGTCACAATATACTTCCAACCCATATGACCATGGGACTGCTTTCGTGTTCTCGTACGGGATTGGCCCGGCCTTAGTTATGGTGATCGGTGGTTGTTGAGCTGGTGCGGCGATAGTGATTGTCTTCCGAGGAATCGTTACAGTGGCCACATCATTCTGATCATCTGCTACTGCCCCTGCGGGCTCTTCAGTTGCTGCTTGGTCAAACTGCAATATGCCTTCATCAATAAAGCCTGAATGCCCTTCTTCAAATCATCACACCCCCCAGCTAGGGTCCAACAGTCTAAGCAATACTCGTCACATCCCGGGTAAACACCCCCTTGTAACAGTCGGCTCTTTATCTCGCTCAGCGGCGTCTTTAAATCTTCAACATTCATAATCAGATTCAACCCTTCCTCGGTCAGAATGGCGTTTGCCCCATGATTAGGCATGGGTTTCTGCACTATATTCGGACCTGCCGTTCCGAAGTTGATAGTCTTATTGTCCAAAAGATCCTGCACAACATGCTTAAAAGCATGGCAACCTTCTATATCGTGGCCCGGAGCCCCAGAATGAAACTCACAGTGCCTACTTGCATCGTAACCAAATGGGGGAGCTCCCGTTATCGGTGCCAGGGTTCTTTTCTCTACCAGGTTTAATCCCAACAATGTCTGCAGCAAATCTGCATAGGTTGAGGGAGGCTTCTCAAACACTCTTCTCGGTTTACTACCCTGGAATCTTCGCTGAGCCTGTTGTGCCCCCTGCTGAGGCTGCTGCTGCTGTTGCATTGGCTGTTGCTGAACCGGTTGTTGTTGCTGGAGTGGTTGTTGTTGATACGGGATAGTAACACTCGCCACCTGCTGCGGCTGACGATATTGACCTCGTCCCCTGCCTCGGCCTCGGCCTCGGCCTCCAAATACTGCGCTTGCCTCGCCCTGACGGCGCCCACCATAAGCTTTCCTATTACTGCCAGATGCAGTTGATTCCTCGACTTGGAACTTTCCTTGCTTAATATTACGTTCAATCTTTTCTCCCATCAGAATCAGGTCTGAAAAACTGGCCAGAGACGTGTGAAACAGCATATCATGAAACAGACCGGTGAATGTGCCGACAAACAAGTCATTCATTTCCTTATCTTCTACAGGAGGACGGACCCTGGCAGCCATATCACGCCACCTTTGCGCGTACTCTTTAAAGCTCTCCCCCTTCTTCTGCGACAGTCCCGCCAACTGGACCCGATTGGGTGCCAAGTCGCTGTTATACTTGTAGTGAGCTACAAATGCCTCGGCTAATTGCTTCCATGTCTTGATATCAGTTGGCTCCAACCCCATGTACCATTCTAGGGAAGGACCCGACAGACTATCTTGAAAGAAATGCATTAGCATTCTTTCATCAGTTGAGTATGCAGACATCTTTCTGTAATAAGCTCGTACATGCACTTTCGGACATGTGTCCCCTTTATACTTATCGAACGCAGGAGCTTTGAATTTGATTGGCACCCTCAGGCCAGGTACCAAGCCCATTGTTGCCATGTCCAAACCTACAGCACTTTGGTTCAGGACTCCCCTCATCTGCTCTTCCAGCATTCTGATCTTCTGGGAGTCATCCATCGGCCCTTCGAAACCTCCTCCGGAGAAAGCGTCCTCCTGCTGATCTTCTTGCCACATACTGTTTCCAGCCCCATACCCATCATATCCATTATTACGTCCCTCTCTGGTCTGATTCATGCCCGGACCTCGGCCTCTGTTGTCGTACCCTTGGACTCCTCCAGCAGGACCAAAAGCCATAAATCCAGCACCGTTCCCATTTCCAAAACCTCCGTAACCCTGATTGGTCACACCATAACCATCCTGCCCAAAGCCCTGAGCATTAAAGCCATATTTCCCCGCATTATCGAATCCCTGATCGTTGAATCCGAATCCAGCATTAACAAAGTCGTTGCCTCCCGTATTATCTCCCAAATTGACATCACCCAGCCCAACGTTATGGACAGCAGTCTCATTCCCAATTCCGACGTTACCATTCACAGCAGCGGTAGCGTGGTTGACATTAGCAGCAGGTATATTGACTACAGGTGGAGCCACTGGCGTGGGAGTGCCGTCTCCATGAACAGTATCGACCCGTACGGACTGATGATCTTCATTACCGTGACCAGCATTTCGAGCCAACAGAGGCTGGACCATGGCCTGCAAATTCTCCTGACCCTTTGCAATAGCTTCCATGGTCTGCATAAAGAGAGAGAGCTTCTTGCGCACATCCTGCATCTCGTTCTGCATTTGATCCATGATTCTTCGACAGTTGGTGCGGGTAGAATAGCGGTGCGGGTGCTGATCTGCAATCCTGAAAAGTACCTGGTACAGAGCAGGACATAAGACACTTATTCAGAGATTACCTGTAATGCAATATGAATATGCAATGCAATGTGTCTGTGCATTAGGGAAGTTCCTTCCCCCAGTTCTAGTGTGAAGGTGCCAGTGCAGTGACAGTGTTAACAATAGGAATATCGGAGCTGAATCACAGAAAGCCTCATATATTGCAGGGAAAATCAATAAGCCCAGAGTACAATATCACTGAGAGTACAATAAGAAGGCATGACCTCAACCAACAATCCTGGTGATGGTCAGCACTATGCAAATAAAGCATACAAATTACTACATGAAATGATCAAATCCTCCCAAAAGTCTGATATTCTTCTATCAACTTCTTGGTCTCTGGGTGACCTGGTCGGGTGAGCAGTCCTTCTACCAACTGATTCCTTCTCTTAAGAACACGACGCACGTCTCCGACAGTTTCTTCCCATGTCGCTTCCCCGAAGCAATCTTCTAGCTTTCGCTTTTGAGACACAACTTCATCTCTGCATTTGATTGCCTTGTTCAGTGCATTCTGGACACTGTACCGGGTCATCACTTCTTCCTCACACTTCTTGATGCTAGACTTCAACTTCTCTTCGAGGTCGGAGATTTGCTGCTTCAGCTTATCTTCCCTCTTCTTATTGTTGGTGAGTGTAGCATTCCAAGTCTTGTTGCAAGAGGAGATTTCTCGATGTGCCGCGTCAAGCGCTTTCTTTTTGGCTTCCAGCATGTCATGGGAGCTTCTGAACTCTTGCCCCAGACGTTCGCGCTTCTTCTTTTCCTCAATCAACTCATCCCCTAACCTGTTTAACAGCTCGAGCTGTTGTTGGAAAGCATATACGGCCTTGTTTTTCTCACTGCGTACTTGAGCTAGCTCTTGCTCCAACCCTTCGTTGATCTTCAACAAGGCTTCCTTTTCTCTCACCACTTGCTCGTATGCCTCCCTAGAAACAGTAGTTGGCTCTTCTGCCGGAATAAGAACAAGAATTGGTGCGTTTGGAAATGGCATCTTCAACTGACTTGCTCTTTCCTGGATCCAAACTCTATAAGGTGCATAGGCCTGACAGTCATTCTTTCCTAACAACGGCTTCCCTCTTCGGATAATATGCGTCCAGGCATGCTGCAGCTTGGCTAGTAACTCCCCCTTCACGTCACCGGTGAAGTACAGAGATTCCTGTACTTCTTCCTCCTTCGGTGGGTTCTTCAACGCATATCCGAATTGGCGAATGAACAGAGAAGGGTTGTAATTGATACACCCTTTTCTTCCTATCAGCGGAACATTAGGGTAACCAGAACAACTGAAGATAAGCTCGGATCCCAGCAGATCTCTGTCAAACCAATCAACGTCTTCGGAAGTTAACCTCATCATATGCTCTGGCCAGTCGGGCGTAATTGCGTTATCCATGAAAGGTCCCTTCGATGGAAAATGGCTCTTGAACCACATATACAGCAAAGGTACACAACAGGAGACATTCTTGCCTCTCCTGTTTTCATTCCTGTAGTGCATCGAATGGTAAAAGTCCCCGATGAGCGTTGGTACTGGGTTACTGGCAGCAAATAGATGAAATGCATCCATGTCCACGAAGTTTGGGAAGTTAGGGAACAACACTATCCCATAAATGCAGAGGGCCAAAATAGCGTTAAAGACCACCCAACACCCATTCTTGGCATACTCTTGAGCCTTACCAACCAGAAACTGAAGAGAAAAACCCGGAACCCCTCGCCACGCAGTCATCAACAAGTCAGAAGCATTCATATGCAGGGCCTTGGCTAAATCCTCCAAATTGGGCTCAGCGGCTGAGTGAATAAAAGGAACTGCATTCTGAACTGGCAGCTCAGTAAACTCTACATACTCCTCCATGGTGGGCCTCAAGATAAAGTCCGCAAACGTGAAGCATCTCAAAGCCGGGTCATAGAATTGCATTAATGTGTACAGCCCATTCAATTCATCCTCAGTAGACCTGCGCACTAAACCCAACAACCGTCCGTAACTCTGCCTGAAGCTTCTACGGACATCCTCATTTGCAAGAGAAATCAGACCCAGGAGTGGCGTAATATCGGGGACAGGTAGCTTATACGCAACGGTCATCCTCAAACCAGCCATGATCAAATACTCGGGAGTCCAGATACTAGAACCGGGGGAATGCAAATGCACCTGCAGCACAGACACACGTTAGTGGGATGCAATGATAATGAGTATGCAAACAATGCAATGCAAATAACATGCAACAGGGACCAACTGCCATAGCTGAACAGCCTGAACCATATCAAGAAGTCTCAGATAGACTCTTTAGAAGTCCTCAAACCCTGGTCTTAGATAGACCTAAAACAAAGCTCCAATACTGGTCTCTGATAGACCCCATACTCACAACCTGAATGGTCTCTGGCAGACCTCAAATCATCTCCCTTTGGTCTCTGACAGACCTCAGAATACATCTCCAAATAGTCTCTGACAGACCTCGGAACACACCAACTGGTCTCTGACAGACCTCAGAACACATCTCTACTCGGTCTCTGACAGACCTTAGAACCCTCTATAAATATCCAGGACCCCTGATCAATAAACCGGTGGTCTGAAGGTCTAGCTACCTGCATAACCCTGACTCCCCTCACAGGTGGGTGGCCCTATAACTGGCACAAGTTACGGCATCCTATGCGGTCGTCGGCGTCACAGACTTTCAGGGTTGATGATACGATTCCCAGAAGGAGTGGCATCATCAAATCCTGAAGAGGCCTCACTTAGCCAACTTCCAAATGATCGGTCCCCAGAGTCGACAATCCAACTAACCAGCAACCCAAGCCACCCAAAGGGCAGGACAGGAGGCCAACCAGAAGAACCTCGTCTGAGTGTAGATTTCGCGGGACACTAGGACATGCAAAGCACGTGCGCGCCCACTAATCTCTACTCTAAGTCTAAGGTGCACTCAAGCCCAGGTCCGACTTCTCACTCAATATCAGAACACCCGTCACACCCCAAGATACAGCAATAATAATCCATATATACAAAGCTGAAAATAAAGGTAAAAAATATAAATCCATACAAAATCCTCGACGGGAAAACAAGCGTTAGGATTGACTCTCTTAAGGGACGTTGGATCCCAAATGCATAAGAACTATCGCAGTCCTTAGCAGCCAGGGAACCATCGCAGTCCCCAGCAGAGTCGCTACTGCGAAAATCGGCGCCGGCTGAATAGAAGAGTCGCCACCGTGCGTTATTTATCCCACGGGAGGGAAAGGAAACGCTCAGAGTAAACCTCGCACAACACGGGAAAGGTATGGTCATCGCAACCAAACCCTGGATTCGGGAGTCGGTTACGCAAGGGGAAGGTATTAGCACCCCTCACGTCCGTCGTACTCGACGGGATCCACGCTTGTTTTCGGGTATGTATTGTTATTCTATCTAAACTAAAAGGTCAGGGGTTAAAAGAAAAGAAAATGAAAATAAAAATGACTCGGCAAAGTATCGCACTTTATGCCTACGTATTCCCGTCTGGAACGGGAAATCAGAGTCAACGTAGTTCGCCTACCTACGGGAAAGGAGGGGAAGGTTGCTCGCTAGGATATCGCATCCTATGCCTACGTACTTCCACACAGCATGGAAGATCAGAGCAAACGTAGTTCGGGCCACGTATGACACAAGCTTGTCTTGGTTGATTTTATTCCTTCTGAAAAAGGTTTTTTTTTTATTACTGGTCCCGGCGGACAAAAATGACGCATTGATGAGTTCACATTCTTTTACGGAAGAAGTGTCTTTTATTGTGTTTGAAATCTTTATGTGTTTTTCTGTTTGTTTTGAGAAAGAAAGAGACAGAACTCTAACCTACGGTTGCGAAGGGAAACAAACTAACCTAATGTTATCATGCATGGGTTAAGACCTAGTGTCTATCATGCTCCTCTCTTGCACAGAGAGAAACAAAGATCCTAAGGGATAGGCAGAAACAGAAACAATATCAGATATATACAGTAAAACAGTAAAATGCATGGATGCAACAGTACAAGCGAGGCAAGGGAGTCCCACTCAACCTCGAACCTAGAAAACAATAGGAAAAAGTGAACAGGATTCACTTTCAACCCAACAGGGTAAACAACAAACAATACAGTCCAGAAAACCAATCAATACATCAGACATGAAATACAGCAATAAAACAAACAGCTTCAGCAGCCCTGAATCAACATCTGACTCCATGTAATCTCCAATCAGCTACAGGCTTCAACAAGCATCAGTCTCCATCTTCATGGCCTTCAGGCAAGGGCTTTTGATCATCAGTCTTCTATCTGCAAGGGCTTTTCTTCAAGCTCAAACCTCCAGGATGAGGGATCAGTCACAAGAGTGGATTGGGTGTTAAACAATTAGTTGACTACCAATGGTGGTAAACCAACTGCTTCTAACACAAAAGACATTTTCTCTCAAGAGTTCTATCTCTCAGACACTATCACCAAGCCTTCCAAAGGAAGGGGGTGAGTGTCTTAGAGAGACTCTGAATCACAGAGAAGAATGGATGCAGACAAGGCAATCCATGTTTGAAAAACAAACTTTCTAATCTAGAGCTCTGCCTAGCTCCTAAACCCTAGTCTCCTCAGCATCTGCTAGTAAGAATCTCCTCTTCAACTCTGGCAATTGATCTTTAATCTCTGGATCTTCAATGTCTTTCATCTCCTCAAGTCTTCAGCTCCCCAAGTCCCCAGACAATCCCAATACCCACACAAGCAAGCAATAATCCCCAGAGGGCACACCACACCAGTCAATCAGATATACAGTATATTAATAGCAGTAGGGGAACCCTGACTTTTTCTAAGGGATCTAATAACTACCCATAGCCCCTATAGTCCCACAACTAAACTAGTCAAGCCCTAAGTCCTAAGGGAAAAGAATCAAATACCCTAAGTCATCACTTAAAACCCTAGTTTTATTCATGTTGTTCACACCTACATTAAGCACCTAAAATTAATTTCTAAAAATGGGAACTAAATTGTATCTACAAGTTCAATGTCTAACCTAACCAACCTAAAAAGAATGGATGAAAAATATTGAAGCAATTAATAGAACAAAAATTAACAATTTCATGTATGGAATGAAACACCTAAAATATGCATTTATTTGGAAAATATGGGAAAAATATCAAATAAAAAATAAAATGCAATTTTTATTTTTGAGAATTTTCTAGACATCCTAAAGAAAAATATGCAGAAAGAATGAATTAAAAATAATGATTTTTCCATTTATTATGATTTTTATAAGATGCATGAAAAATATAAAGAAAATAAAAAGAAAATGTAAAGAAATAGTTAAAGCGGGTAAGAATAGAAACACGCTGCAGTTGTTTTATTAAGTGGGCTGAGGACCGGGGGTGCAGATAGGACAAATCCATAGGCCCAATTCGCTTCAGAATCTCACCAAAACCAACAACTCCAGAACGGTGTATATAGCAATAATTCCAGTTGATTTCATGTTGGGCCTGGTTGAGAGGGGTGTTAAAAGCAAAATTCACTTAAGCCCAATGGTCAGATTAAATGATACGGTGCGTTTTGCTCATCAAAAGAAATCCCTCACACATTATGGATCACACACAGCCTTTGGATCATGGTCTCGGTCAATGATTTATCATGATCCTAGGGTTCAGAACCTTTCTTCCCCATTTGAAATCAGCTTTGGAGCCAAACGCCATGGATGAATGCTCCAAGAACACCAACTGATCCTCAGACGAACTTCCTCAGTTCTTGATGAAGATCTAAGGTGCAAAGACCAAACTCACTCCAAATTCCAACAGCAACTTGGTCATGGCTTCAGAAATAATTGAAACGCAACCTAACCCTAAACCCGATAGCTATCCCCAAAATACGATCAAGAACCGACTCTCACAATTCTCAAAATTAATGGCATAAACCTGTTCCTCTCTTTACCCTGATCAAAATTAACTAAAGAAACAACATTATCCTTCGCTATTGAGGGAGTTCTTGCTCCTAACAGAAATTGCACACACACATTAACCTTCATCAAATCCCCTCAAACTATCCAGAAACCAACCTCTAATCACCTAGAGTATGCCTACCCTAACAATTCACTAAGATCTCCCCTAATTCGAGCCAATTTCAGAAAAGTACCAACCTGGAAAAATGATGAAAACAGAAGGCGATTTTCTTCAATTCACGGCTTGTAAGACTCCAGAATCAATCAATGTATTAGTATCTCGCTTCTGTTTGCAATGATTCTCCTTCAAACGGCTTGGATCACCATAACAGAATCTGGTTTGCAGTTGAGTGTGCAACAACTCAAAAACACGATTTATGCTAGGATTCCCTCAGATTTTGATTGGAGCACTCTCAGTAGTGATGATTGAGTAGAATAGGATCAAGAATTTTAGGAAATGATGGAGGATTGAGGGAAATCGAAACTGAATTGTAAGAGAAAAATGTGAAAATGCAGTTCTGAGTTTCTTCACTAATGAATCCCAAAAAATGCTTTGGATCAGCTTCAATGCTTATGTAGATGAGGATTGAGTATTCTGGAACTTGCTAGAAGGGTCCAAGGAGAAATTGACATCTCATGGTATGAGATTTTGAAAAAAGATGAATTGAAAAACCAGCTTATGAATGCCTTGCTGCAGCTTCCAAATGACACTTGAATTTCTCTTCAAATGAGAAATAGGGAGTGTTTGGATGGTCTTTTGTGTTGTACCTTGACCAAAGCTTGGTTTGGCAAGTGTTGCTTCATGCATAAGCAACTAAGGATAACCTCCATTTCTTGACTTCAACTCAAAAAACTAACATTGCCATTGGTCTTAAAATATGATTTACCTTCAAAATGGTGGGTCACATGTTTAGTTTTGCCCTCATATCAAAAATTCACAATTTTGGTGATTAAGAAATGGACTTTTTTCCTTTATATTTGGTCCATTTTATAACCCTAAGTTCCATGCCTTTCCCAACTTCCATGACTTCCTTCCTTGACTTAAAATGGCATTTTGAGCAACTTTGATGTTGGGAATTTTTCCATTTGAGGCCTCCTTGTATGAGTTTTGGGCATAGGTTAAAATGACCTGTAATTCACAAATGACCAAAATACCCTTTGCTTGCCAAGACCATAAGTTGAGTTCCACACATCATATGAAGGCATACTATACCATTCTAGAAAGCTACGACAATGAGGAATAATTCTTATGTTGACCAGAAATTCATTTGAAATCTCCTTGAGGGGTAAACATTGCTTGGAAGTCAAGTCACTTTCACAGACAAAATTTCAGATACCTCAGATGACCTGTAACTTGCAAGGACCATAACTTGAGTTCTATAAATCTCCTTGATGTCTTCCACCACTCAAATTAAAGGTCTTGAGATCCTCTACAAGTTTCATGTTGGCCAAGGATCCATTTGAAGCTTGCATTTTGACTTATCTTGCTTGGAAATTTGACCTAAACTAGGGGATTTTACACAGAAACCCTAATTTAGAAACTCCTCTTCTCCTTGATTTCTCTTGAATTCTTCTTAGCATAACAACATATCCTTGTTCTCCATGTCAAATGATGAACCCCACATCTCTCCAATAGCCTTTAATTCCTTTCAATCAATCCTTTGACCTAGGGTTGACCCAGGGTTGACCCAAATGAAACCCTAGTTGACTGTCTTCCTCCACAACTCTTGTGACTACACCAATGACTTGTTTTCTTATCCAAATGACTTTCTAAGTCCTCCAAGATGTCTATATACTCCCCATGCTCAGCCCATAGCTCACAATTCTTTTGGTTGACCCACAGATACCCTCAGTTAGGAAATATACTCAATGCTTGATCTACTGACCTCTTCAACTTTCAACTTCTCTTCTGATGAAATGAATGAGATAAAATTAGGGTAATAGCCTCTTGATAGGCCTCTAGAGATGATAATAATGATTGGACCCCTGTTGAATGACTTGCCATGCTTATGCTATGCAGATGAGTAACCTATGTACATGACTCTATATGCAAATGCTAATGATATTGAAACATAAACCAAGTGAAGAAGGTTGAGCAAATTTTAGGGTGCAACAGACTCCTAGTAATGTGAGATTGGGCATGTTGAAGTTTACCAGTGGGTTCTTCAAAGATATTAGAGAAGGTCAGAAGCTAAACACAAACTTGGTCGATCAAATATCTTTTGATGTTCGGGATGGAGTGGGGATTTTAGAGTTGACGAGAATGGTGTGTTGAAGTTTCGAAATAGAGTATGTGTGCCTGATGTGCCAGACTTGAAACTTATTATTCTTGAAGAAAGTCATAGAAGTAGCTTGAGTGTTCATCCTGGGGATACTAAAATGTATCAGGATTTGAAGAAGATGTTTTGGTGACTGGTTATGAAGTGAGATATTGCTCATTTCGTTTATGCTTGCTTAACTTGTTAGAAGTCGAAGATTGAGCATCAAAAATCGTATGGTTTGATGCAACTGTTGGTTATACATGAATGGGAGTGGGACAATATCTCGATGAACTTTGTTACTGGGTTGCCAAATACTCCAAGAGGGAGTGATTCGATTTGGGTGATTGTTGACAGGTTGACAAAATCGGCTCATTTTATACCGATTAAGATCAGTTTTTCATTGTGAAGGTTGATTGAGATATATATTAGTACTATTGTGAAGCTGCATGGTATTCTGTCGAGTATAGTTTTCGACAGAGATCTTAGATTCACCTTCAGATTTTGGGAGAGCTTACAGGAAGCTCTTGGTACTAGACTGAGGTTGAGTTCTGCCTATCATTCCCATACTGATGGTCAGGCCGAGAGGATTATCCAGTCACTGGAAGATTTGTTGAGGTCTTGTGTTCTAGAGTAGGGCGGTGCTTGGGATGATTATTTACCATTGATTAAGTTCACGTACAATAACTGCTATCATTCTAATATCGACATGGCACCTTTTGAGGCCTTGTATGGTAGGAGGTGTAGGACTCCCTTATGTTGGTATGATTCTGGAGAGAGTGTTGTACTTGGACTTGAGATTGTGCAGCAGACGACATAAAAAGTTTAAATGATCCAAGAGAAGATGATGACATCTCACAGTAGGCAGAAGAGTTATCACGACAAACGAAGGAAGGATCTTGAGTTTCAAAAAGGTGATCATGTTTTTCTTAGAGTTACTTTGGTGACTGGTGTTGATCGTTCTCTAAAGTCTAAGAAGCTTACTCCTGCTTCATTGAACCATATCAGATTACTCAGAGGATTGGAGTTGTTGCCTACCGTATAGCTTTACCCCCATATCTCTCGAACCTGTAAGATGTTTTCCATGTGTCACAACATCGAAAGTGTATTCATGATCCGTCTCAGGTAATCTAGAGGGAAGATGTGCAAGTTCGGAACAATTTGACTATAAAAGTATCTCCTGTTCAGATTGAGGATAGAGAAGGGAAACAACTTCGTGGCAAAGAGATTGTTCTTGTGAAGGTTGTTTGGGGAGGACCTGCTGGAGGTAGTATGACTTGGGAGTTAGAGAGACGGGTGAGAGAATCATATCCAAAGTTATTTTCGTTAGGTAATTTTCGAGGACGAAAATATTTTTAAGTGGGGGAGAGTTGTAACACCCAAATTTTTAAATAATAATTTTTACTAATTTTTGAAATGTCTATTTGTGTATTGTTTATTTTATTCGGAACAATTGTGTAACTTTGGTGTTTAGGAGATATAGGGGTATTTTTATAACTTAATAATTAAGAGAATTATAGAGTTTGAGAGTAGAGGAATAAAATAGGATTTTATTTTTAAGTTATTAGAGATAATTAAATAATTTTTTTATTTAATAATTAATTAGAATTTTTTTATTATAGATAATCCATAATAGTAATGATTTTTATTAAATAATTATTTAAGTAATTTAATTATTTAAATAAATATTTAAATGCTACATTTATTTAGAAAATAAAATAAATATTTGAGATTATTTTTATTATAGTTAGGAATCACGTGAAGTTAGAATTATTTAATAGAGAGGTGTGAATGTAAAAAGGAGGAGTGTAACCAACCAGTCGGGAATAAATTTGAAATATTTGAAATAACTAAATTAAGTGATATCACTTACGGTAATAATTTGTATATTTGAACTAATAGTAATAATTTAGGAGTTAATAACAATAATAATATATATGATCGTTAGAGATTGGTTTGGGAGGATATTATAATTGGTAAGGAGCCTATTGGCGCGGGAGGAAGCGACACTTTTAAGAAAGAAAAAAAACTCAGAGTTTTGGAGTGAGAGGAACCTCAAGAAATTGTAAAGCTTGACTTAAGGTAAGTGGAGATTACTTACGATAGGGTGGATTTTAGGTGGTAGGATGAAGATTTTTTTACACTCTCATCAGCGCCATGAGTTTTTTTTGTTATGTTTTATAAATTGTTACCCAACTCCTTTGACCTTAATGGTTACATTAATATCCCACAAGTGTTTCGACCTATGATTATTGTAGTAATTGTTGTTGTGGAATGATAGTTTATAGTATAATTGATCGTACTATGTTTGTGTTTGTGGTCAAATGGGATAAATTTCATTTGGTGTGTGGGATAATTGATGTGTGTATTGATCTAGTGTTTTTTGTGGTCAAATGGGATTTGGGAAAAATTCTTTTTGCCCAGTGTAGTGATCGTTTCCATTTGGTTGGTGGGATAATCAATGTGTGTATTGATCTAGTATTTTTATCGGTATTTTTTAGAAGAAATTAGAATCCCATTTGAGAAGATAATGTTTGTGATCTTTTTTATAATAATCACTTTTTTTAAATAACTTATTTTTCTCAAAAATAACAAATAAGCAATTTTTACATAACGACTTACTTTCCCAAAAAGCCTATTTTCCCCTAATACTGTAACAAAAAAGTTATATTTTTTTTAAATGTCAGAAAACCCTTAAAAATGTGAGAAAAGCTATTTTTTCCTAAAAATGTCAGAAAAATTGTATTTCTCTAAAAATAAAAATAAAAAATAAAAAAATTGGAACTTTTTATAAATAAAAAAATAGAAATTGATACTATTATTAATAATTATAATGATTATTTATTAATAATTATTTTATAATAATTATTTTGTAATGATTCTTAAATATAATAATTAATTATTTTATAATAAATGTTTTTATAATAATTATTTAAAAGAATTAATATTATTAATATTGAGTTAAAAATTATTATTAATGTTGAGTTAATAATTATATCAAGTTAATAATTAATTTAAAAAGAATTTACATAATTTATGTTGAGTTAATAATTATATCAAGTTAATAATTAATTTAAAAAGAATTTACATAATTTATGTTGAGTTAATAATTATTTTGAAAAATTAAGATAAAATAGTTATTTTAAAAATTAATATTATTATTATTATTATTGAGTTAAACCACAAACCCCTTTAGTTAGAGTAGAGTTATCAACTCTGAATGTTTCTCTTAGAGTCCCTTTGAATACTTTAGAGTACTTTGAGTACTTTAGAGTTGTTGAGCACTTTGAATACATTTTGAGAATTTTGGTGATTTTGTAGTTGTTGAATGACAATATACCATTACTCAATTGGAATTATTTAAATAAATTGTATGGTGTTGTGATTAGTAATCCGGTGGGACTACAATGATGACCTAATTATTGGCAAATGATTTGGTTTATATATAGAACTTTTTTTTATATGTTGAGATGACTTTTGGTGCTTATTGAGTTGCATGGTTGTTTGTCTACATTATCATGCATGGATATATTTTGGGGTCAAGTGGAACTTCGATCTATTTTGGTGGCCTCAGATCTATTTGGTGGGGTTGCTGGTCTAGTTGAGAGACCAGAGGCAGGTCTCAGATCTATTTGGTGGGGATCGTCGGTTTAGGTGAGGGACCGAAGACCATGAAAAAAATTAGTAACATACCTCTGATATCCACAAAAACATGGTACCGCATGCATATAGTGTTAGGTCCGTTCAAAACCTTATGATTTCTACCGATATTGCAATCAAGAACAAAACTCTAAAGTAATTCCTATAAGTCAATATATCATCAACTTGTATCCCTTAAACCCATATCCGAATACAATTGTGAGAATGAAGGCGAAAGCGTACCTGAATTTTCCATTGAAATTGTTGAGGGTTCCGGGCATGTGAGCTTCCAATTTGTAGAGTTTCTTAGGTTCCTTGAATCTCATCTGATGGGGATGAAGAGAGAAAACTTCATAAACCTTATTTTGTTCGTACTCTACAAATGGGGACCATAACTCATTTAAATAACCCTAGGGTTATTTCTTAGTTTTCAATATTCTAATTTGACTCCCACTGGTCAAATATGTAACTTTACACATGTGTTAGACTTTATGAGCTTAAATTTTCCATTATATTCTTTAAGCATATCCAAAGTATCTTGTCCATTAGTCATGCCAATATACAGGATCAAGGTGATTTTTACTATATCAATCATAACTAAACACATCAATGATCACCGATAGTGACACAACTAAATGACATAGATCCATCATGAAATGTGTAGCATGAAAATCAGATGAAGTTGGTATTTATATGTCGATTTTCAACTGGACCTACTTTACTGTAGTGAGATCATTCAATAACTTTATTGTACAAAATATAAACTACTGAATATCAAACTTTATTAATTGGAAAGTATCCAAAATTATAGTATGCATACATAATACCAAACACAAAACATAAAATTCATAATCGACTAACTCCCACTAAACTAAAGACTCCATTAATGATAAAACACCCATGCGAGCAATCTGCTCATGAAAGACTTTGGGTGAAAGACCTTGTAGATGTTTTTGATTGGCTGCATTTTATGGAAAAACATTGATGGATGTATGAATGTCATGACTGATGTTATGACATACATAATGAGTATTCAGCAGGGTAAGTTTGAATAACTAAGAGTCAAGCATGTTGGATGTCATGCTGAATGTTATGACATCAAGCGTATGACATTAAGGCGTGCAGGTTTTAGTTTCTGGTATTAGCTCAGGCTATACTTCAGGAAACATTTTAGGAAGCCTAGTTATCTCAGGCAACATATCAGGCATTGCTGAGGATAACATGGAATTCCCCTGACTTAATTGGACGTGCGCAGTTTCATGAAGAGAGGTTTATCTTGGGTAAACCTAACTAGCAATCCTATTTGAAGACAGTTCTTGACAGGGTTTTAGAGAACGTGTATTTGTGAGTGAAGAATTCTATTCTTCACGTGTTTTTGTGTGTCTTAGGAATACTTGTAAACCAAGCAATTATCTGCTGTATGATTGCATTGGTCTAGAGTTCTTAAGCTGTCTGTTAAGTGTGTCACTCTAAGCTTTTAAGCAAGAGTGCTGTGTCACTTGATCAAAGTTATGAAGCAAGATCAAGGTGTGTTTGAAGTGTGACTTCATTGCCATTTGTAACTTTGAATTGGTTGATATCACTGTTGTGATTGAGGGGGGTGAGTTGGTAACTCAGGTCTAGTGTTAGGCTGAAGTGTCATTGGGTAGATCTTAAGTGAAGAGTGCAAACTGGTTGTTTGACTCTGAATTAATTCTACTAATAGTGAATTTCTTCCCTGGCTTGGTAGCCCCCAGATGTAGGTGTGGTTTGCACTAAACTGGGTAAACAATTACTTGTGTTATTTACTATTTTCATTTACAGTTTGTCATTAAGCTTTGTAGTCTGTGTTATAGTGGATGTCATAACATCCTTGATAACATCCACTGTTGGGTACCTAGAATTACAAACCTTTTGTAAGAGAATCTGCTATCATAGAGTTTGTCCCCAAGTGTTCTATGGAAATCTGTCCATTTTGTACCCTTTCCTTAACAACTAGGAACTTGATGTCAATATGTTTTGACTTAGTCGAGCTCTTATTATTGTTGGAATACAGGATGACTGATTTATTGTCACAGTATAACTTAAGTGGCCTTTCAATTCCTCCCACAATTCGCAGCCCAATGACAAGATTCCTTAGCCAAATCTCATGGTTGGATGCCTCATAACATGTTATAAACTCTGCTGCCATGGTGAATGAAGTCGTAAGAGTTTGCTTAGCACTACGCCAAGAAACTGCACCACCAGCCAACGTGTAAATATAGCCTGAACTGGATCTTTTATTGTCTTGGCATCCAGCAAAATCTGAGTCAGAGTATCCAGTAATCTCTAACAGGTCTGACCTCCTATATATGAGCATATAGTCTTTTGTTATCTTTAAATACCTCATAACCTTTTTGGCTACTTTCCAAAGACCCATTTCTGGATTGCTCAAATATCTTCCTAACATCCCAACTATGAACATAATATCCAGACGCGTGCACACTTAGGCATGCATCAGACTTCATACTGCTGACGCATAAGGAATCTTTTGCATTTCTTGAATTTCTAAGTTTCCTTTTGGGCACTGACTAAGACTGAATTTGTCTCCCTTAGCAATTGGAGTATCTCCTGATTTACATTCCTGCATGCCAAACCTTTTAAGTACCTTTTCGATATAGCTCCTTTGTGATAATCCTAGAATACCATGAGATTGGTCTGGGTGTATCTGAATTCCTAATACAAAGAAGGAATCACCAAGATCTTTCATTTCAAAATTTCTTGATAGAAATTTCTTAGTTTTGTGCATCATTCCTATCATTTGTGGTAAGCAGTATGTCATCTACATACAAGACCAATAAAATGTACTTGCTCCAATTTGTGATACACACAATCTTCAACAACATTCACCTCAAAACCAAATGAGAGAATTACTTCGTGAAACTTGTGATACCATTGACGAGACGCCGACTTTAACCTATAAATGGATTTTGTCAATTTGTGAACCATATTCTTTGAGTCTCTTGACACAAATTTTTTTGGTTGCATCATATAAATTGTTTCATCAATGTTGTCATTGAGGAAAGCTGTCTTGACGCCCATTTGATGGAGTTCCAAATCATAATGTGCAACAAGAGCCATGATTGTCCTAAAAGAGTCTTTCAATGAAACCGGAGAAAAAGTCTCTTTAAATTCAATCCCTTCCATTTGAGTATAGCTCTTAGCCACAAGTCGAGCCTTATACCTCTCCACATTACCATTAGAACCCCTTTTGGTCTTAAAAATCCATTTGCAACCAATGGGTTTCACACCTTCTGGTAATTGGACAAGTTCCCAAACTTTATTGTCTTACATGGACTTATACTCCTCCTTCATTGTTTCAATCCACTTTTCTGAGTTGGAATCCTGCATGGCTTGACGAAATTTGATTGGATCATCTTCCAGCATACCATTATTTTCCTCATGTTCTTGGAGAAAAACCATGTAATCATCCGGAATAACATTTCTTCTTTCTCTAGTGGATCTCCACAAAGGTATTGGTTCTTGTAACACTTTTTCTTGAGGATTTTGAGTTTGTTCTTCATGAATTACAAAATCATCTTGAGTTTGAGGAATTGCAGCAATGTCTTGTGCAGGTCTGTACTTGCTTGATCAAAAGAAACTATATAAATCGGTTCTGGAATTGTTATCGATTGTTCCTCTAAAACAAAGTATCTAACCTTATTCTTCCCCCTAAACTCAATATCCTCAAAGAATGTGGCTATTCCCATCTCAAAAATTGAATTGAATTTGGGATCATAAAATTTGTAGCCCCTAGATCTTTCAGAATAAGCAATAAAGTAGTTGCACATTGTTCGGGAGTCCAATTTCTTTTTATTTGGCCTATAAGGCCTTGGCTTAGCTGGACATCGTCATACATGAAAATGTTTGAGACTAGGCTTTTGCTCGGTCCAAAGCTCATAAGGTGTTTTGGCAGTTGCTTTTGTTGGCACTCTATTTAGAATATAAGTTGCAGTCTTTAGTGTCTCTCCCCAAAGTGACTCTGGCAAGGTAGAATGACAAATCATACTCCTTACCATATCTTTAAGAGTCCAATTTCGTCTTTCAACAACACCGTTCCTGCTAGGAGATCCTGACATGGTGTACTGTGGGACAATTCCACATTCCTCTAGGTATTTGGTAAAAGGCCCTTGACGTTGTTCACCTGAACTGTCATATTTACCGTAATATTCACTGCCACGGTCAGGTTTGACTTTCTTAATTCTTTTGTCAAGTTGATTCTCAACTTCGGTCTTAAACGATTTGAATACATCGAATGATTGAGACTTTTCATGTATAAGAAATATGCATGCATATCTAGAATAATTTTCTATGAATGATATAAAATATTGTTGACCATTCCAAGAAGGTGTCATAAATGGTCCACAAATGTCTATATGCATCAATTCTAAGACATACGTAGCTCTATATGCACCAAATTTCTTTGTTTTGGTCTGTCTTCCTTTAACCCATTCAACACAAACATCAAAGTCTGTGAAGTCAATGGAATCCAAAATTCCATCTGACACTAGTCGCTCTACTCTATTTTTTAGAGATGTGACCTAGGCGTTTGTGCCATAATGCTCCTGAATTGTTGTCCTCAATTTTCCACTTAGTACCACATGATTCCACATTCAAGGATTCGCCATAGGTAGCTATTGTGTCAAGCAAATATAGATTATCATGACCCATAAGTGAACTAGTCACAACAATATTTGAATTGAAAGATAGCTTAAACATATTGTTTCCAAATGAATAAAAAAAACCTAATTTGTCCAAATAAGAAACTGAAATCAAATTCCGTCTAAATGACGAAACCACAAAAGTGTCTTTCAAATCCAAATAAAATCCGGTACACATTAATAATATAAAATTCCCTATAGCTTTCACCACCACCGACTTGCCATCTCCAACATACATGCATCTTTCAATATCATTTGGCTTCTAATAGTTCAGGCAACCCCTCATTAAAATATTGATGTTAGTAGTTGCACCAGAGTCTAACCACCAAGTGTTTCTAGGTACTACAACTAAATTGACCTCATAGCAAACCAAACCATGACTCATGCGATTGAAGCGATTCCAATTCTCATAATCTTTCCTCTGTTAAGAGGTACCAAATTCCATATGAGAATGAGGTTGCCTCATCTTTAATGCAAGGTCAAGATCCATGCAACCAAGAAAAATTTTCATGTTCTTATTCCAATCCTGAAAATCTATCTCATTCAAGACATGAACCTTATTCATATTAGCAGATATTGAAGCAATTGTAGCTGAAAAAGAACAAAAAGAAAACATTTTAAATATACTCACATAAATGAAAACCGGAGATTTTGCAGACATAACTCAGGATCTTCCCATAGTCCTTCCTAAAATCCTCCATGACACTGTGATCAGCTACAACAATGAGACTAAGCAAAGGCCCTATCTCTGGCATCAGGAACTTGTAGATGATAGTCCTCTTGAAATCGGGCTTCATACTGATGGTGGATTAGATTACTAGAATCAAAGGGAAAATA
Source organism: Lathyrus sativus (assembly GCA_963859935.3). Taxonomy (NCBI): domain Eukaryota; kingdom Viridiplantae; phylum Streptophyta; class Magnoliopsida; order Fabales; family Fabaceae; genus Lathyrus; species Lathyrus sativus. The sequence goes on from CAWUDS030006658.1 coordinate 953,565, forward strand.
TGCACCTGAAACACAAATACATGCCAATGTTAAAATGCAAATGCAAATAGGGGATCAAGACTGTTGCGCTGCTGGCTGAGATGAACCAAAATTCTGCCTCAGCGAGAAAATACCGGAACATCAGAATACCAACATACAAGAACCCACAATATCAAAGATCAAAGGTCCGCGCTGATAAGAAATCCGGGTAGGTTGAAGGTCAAGTTTCCTGCATAACCCTCCCACTCACAAGGTATGGACCTAATCTGATAAGGTTCGGCATCCTATGCGGTCGTCAGCGTCACATACTTTTGAGAAACGATGATACATTCACCATTTATGGTTTGGCATCATAGTCAAATGAAGAGGCCTCACTTAACTGACTCCCAAATGATCGGTCTCCAGAGTCGACAATTTCCATATCCAACATCCTCTCAATTGTCTGAAACAGACTAGAAAGGAAGTCGTCAAAGAAAATCTCGTCTGAACGTGAATTTCATGAGGACTAATGCACGCTAAACATACAGGTACATCAATACTTTCCACACTAATGCTATGTATATCCTCAAGCCTGGGTATTGGGCTTATCTCTCAATGGAACAATCCCACCCAACAACATAACAATAACATGATAATAAAGTGCAGAAAATAAAATGCAAATGCAATACTGTACAGATACAACACATATGCATACAAATA
>CAWUDS030006658.1:954742-1003837 GCA_963859935.3 Lathyrus sativus
CGACCGTCACATTTTATGACGACCGTCACGCAGACAAAATATCAGAACGTTCAAATCAGAAGCAGCCACGATCAATCTCAACTTAATTTCTTCCTACACTTTCTCCACTCACTGCCCACTACTGGAAGTTACTCCCACTCCCTCCATAACTCACCCATGATCTTTGGAAGTTGAAGAGTGAATTATCTCCTATAAATAGGCCTTAGATTCACAGTTTTAAGGGAGGCCTTCGACGTATCGAAGTGCTGCCAAAATTCCCATTAAAGCCATTTTTCCCATTTTTATTGTTTTTATTTCCTTTCCGTTTTCCCTTTAGTTCAGAGCTTTGTATTTCTTTCTGCAATTTTATTTGGCCAATTGGCTAAAGTAGAATCCTGCCGACATTGTGGAGGACTACTCTTCAATATCAGTACTACTTTACAGGTTCTTATTAATTGAATTACTACTTTATTTCTGTCATAATGCATGTTTTATTATTCTGTTGTTTATATTTATTCCCGTTTGCATTAATTATCATGTCTAGCTAAATCAGTTTTATCGGTATGTAACCGAATTAGTAGGACAGTAACCGGAATCTTCCCTTTTTACAAACAACCATTCTGGCCGTAGTTTTTAATCAAAATTCTAAATAAACCTTTGTCACGACATTGAGAAGCTATTTACAGTGGTTTTGCCACGACAGTGGGAAACCATATTAAGGTACGAACCAACAAGCGACAGCTGAGGCTAGAACCAGATAGTAAAAACTAGACATTGATTTTAGACACAGCGAAAGCGCTTTAAAAGAAATTAGAATCTATTTGTTTACAAAAAGTAGTTTTAACCCCGAATGGGACAGCGAAAGCGTACATTCGGCCCTTAGAATTATGACCCCAGTCAACAACCATCGTGAGACGAAGGTCTTTAAATGAGTAAGTTCTCCTTAAAAGTGTTTGCAATAGACAAAAAGGCACCGGTAACCTGCCGAATTCCAGATAGCTAAAGCGTTACACACCGATATTCCTTTACCGCATTTCTTTAAACCAAAAAATCTTTATTTCTCGTGCATTTAATTTCATCCGCATTTAACTTTCCAAATTCCATTAGCCTTAGCTTTACACCGTAGCAATAGATAACGGTAGATTGACATTGGTCTCTGTGGGTTCAACAATCTTTTATATTACTTCGATATTTCCATGCACTTGCGGACGCATCAAGTTTTTAGCGCTGTTGCCGGGGACCAACAGCCAATATTGTGATTCCATTGTTGCATAGCATAGACTAAGGCACTAGTATCTAAATCATTATGTATAACCCATATTTCCCTTATAACTACCACCCCCAATATTTCGAGGAACCACAAGATCCGTTTAAATCGGACCTCGAAATATTATTAGAAGATTTCAATACGACGCATTCTCACCCAAATTCCCTCTATGATGACGACTCCCAATATTTTGAGGAAACGCAAGATTTCGATACATCCAACCTTGAACTATTACTAGAAGAATTCGAAGAGACGTTTACTCACTCTAGGATAGAATCTATGATGGAGTGCTTTGTGGAGACACAAACTCTCCAAAATGAACATTTTAGAAAACAACATCTCCAAATTGATGAAGACCTTAATCAGATGAGCATTATAGTCGATTCCCTCGCGACTCACAGCAAGGCTTTGGAGACTTAAACCTCTTTGCTTACACAAACATCTCTAGGACCCTTCCTTGAGAGCCATGTGAATGTTGTAACCACTAGTAATGAAGAACAAATAGAAGATCCTAGGGAGAGTGATGATGAGTCTGAGGAGAGTTTTGGTGAGACTAGCATAATTATTGAGAAAAATCCACCGACACCACCCGAAAGGGAGGTTGTCGAAGAGATAGAGAAAGAAGCACCCATTGTTGCTCCTCCTCCCTATACCCCACCTAATTCTTTCTCACAATTGGTTGTGGAAGCTAAGGTAAACTCCCAATCCAAAACATATGTAGAGGTATTGGAAAATATCCACACTAATGCACCTTTGTCTAAGGTCTTTCATAACAAAAGAAAATTCAAGGACCATGAAACTAGGGTCATCATTACTGTTAAAAGGGTAAGATTAAATTTTGAGGTGGTGGATGAAATAACTAAGCCCAAATTTGAAAAACTGATACTTAGGATAGATCCAGAACCACCACCACAAGTTTAAAACAATGAACCACCCTATAGAAGAAAGAAAAGAAAAGGTGAGGGATATGAGAGATGGCTTGATAAGTGGCCATGGAAACCGAAGACCATTCAAAGTTTGATCGAGGAACCATTCTCGAAAGAACCACCATGAGTACTTGCACTCCTTGACCGTCGAGCTATCGACGTTAAACAAAGCGTTATGTGGGAGGCAACCCACAAAGTCTTTATTTTAATTTGTTTGTTTAAATTTGCAGAAAATAAAGAAATGTATCGCTTTTTACTCTTTAGCTATATCTAAGCGAAAACTCTCTAGATGACGATCTGAGAAGATGAGCTATGCCCACGGACATTCCTACGAGTGTCGCTGCTGGTGGGAACACTGATGATGAGTACTTCCTCTTGATGCGAGCAACATGATGAGCTGGTTCGAGAATTACACAAACAAAGGTATCTCAAAATGCCCGCCGCCGAAGTAGAAGTGATCAACAAAGACAAGGATAGCAAGAGCAGTAGCACTCATACAGGTTCTATCTTTCCTTTTCCACCTTTTAGTAAAACATTGAGGACAATGTTTGGTTTAAGTGTGGGGGAGGGACTCTATTGTTTTACATTTTATTTCATGCTTCTAGGAATTTTTATCTATTGTTTTACATTTTATTTCATGCTTCTAGGAATTTTTATCTATTTTTAACATTATATCAAAGTCTTTGCATGTGCTGTCGAGTCTTTATGCGTGGTTTTCGCTTGTTATTCAATTTCCCCAATAATTTCAAATTTTCAAAATTCTAACCTCCAACAAATTTTTGCTTCAATTCATGACATGGTTCCCTGAAAGTATATAGGCTGTCCAGGCTATGTTAGAAAAACGTGGGAAAGTTTTGATAAAATTGATACCGCCCTAACACCCTTAACCCCCTAAATATGCAAAATCAATTTGAGTACCCATTATGCTGAAACCTTAAAGCTCCAGGTTCTTGTAGTAATCCCTAAGTAGTTTATTTAAGCAGTTAGCACCATTCTAAACACACTAAGTAAGAAACCGATGCAAATAAGTGTATGATCTCTAGTGTAAAATGAGAAATTAAGAAAAAAAATTATGAAGAAAAAGACATGTTCCTTCTAAGTTAGGTGCTCCTCACCCGAGCACTTAGCCTAACGGTACAAACTCTTTAAGTTCAATTGATGCTTAAGCATATTTGCAGAGAAAAAATGAAATAGCATCGAGATCATAGTCACTAACAGGTTTACTTGCCATGAATGTGTATGGATAACAGGCTTAATGTGATTGCACTATAATGAAATGGGGTGAAAGAGAGCATGAGATATAGGTTGAGTTATAATGGCATGATTCCGATTGGTTTGCATAAGTAGGGAGTTTTTGAAATTGTGTCGTTACGGTATCATTGGTATTGATATTTAGTACCTATCGATCTAACATTAGCTTAGCAGCCACGTATGATTAGAGTCTCATCATGTTTTTGTTTCGAACTATGCTTATTTCTTTTTACCGTGTTGGTTGGTTGCTTGAGGACAAGCAATGGTTTAAGTGTGGGGGTGTTTGATAACGCGAAATCATATCGTAAATTTGGCTTGATTTACATGTATTTGTTTGTGACTATTATTAATTTATCTTGATTTATGTTCTATTCTATGATTAATTTACTTCGTTTAGCATATTGGGGAGAATTTGGACTAAAGAAAGAAAAGAAGAAGAAATGGAAGGAAAACAGATGAAAAACAGCAGATACGGATTTTGCTGACATGACGGTCGTCATAGGTCCATTACGATCGTCATGTGTATGACGACCGTCACATTTCATGACGACCGTCACGCAGACAAAATATCAGTACGTTCAAATCAGAAGCAGCCACGATCAATCTCAACTTAATTTCTTCCTACACTTTCTTCACTCACTGCCCACTACTGGAAGTTACTCCCACTCCCTCCATAACTCACCCATGATCTCTGGAACTTGAAGAGTGAATTATCTCCTATAAATAGGCCTTAGATTCACAGTTTTAAGGGAGGCCTTCAACGTATCAAAGTGCTGCCAAAATTCCCATTAAAGCCATTTTTCCCATTTTTATTGTTTTTATTTCCTTTCCGTTTTCCCTTTAGTTCAGAGCTTTGTATTTCTTTCTGCAATTTTATTTGGCCAATTGGCCAAAGTAGAATCCTGCCGACATTGTGGAGGACTACTCTTCAATATCAGTACTACTTTAAAGGTTCTTATTAATTGAATTACTACTTTATTTCTGTCACAATGCATGTTTTATTATTCTGTTGTTTATATTTATTCCCGTTTGCATTAATTATCATGTCTAGCTAAATCAGTTTTATCGGTATGTAACCGAATTAGTAGGACAGGATTCGATAGTAACCGGAATCTTCCCTTTTTACAAACAACCTTTCTGGCCGTAGTTTTTAATCAAAATTCTAAATAAACCTTTGTCACGACAGTGAGAAGCTATTTACGGTGGTTTTGCCACGACAGTGGGAAACCATATTAAGGTACGAACCAACAAGCGACAACTGAGGCTAGAACCAGATAGTAAAAACTAGGCATTGATTTTAGACACAGCGAAAGCGCTTTAAAAGAAATTAGAATCTATTTGTTTACAAAAAGTAGTTTTAACCCCGAATGGGACAGCGAAAGCGTACATTCGGCCCTTAGAATTATGACCCGAGTCAACAACCATCGTGAGACGAAGGTCTTTAAACGAGTAAATTCTCCTTAAAAGTGTTTGCAATAGACAAAAAGGCACCGGTAACCTGCCGAATTCCCGATAGCTAAAGCGTTACATACCGATATTCCTTTACCGCATTTCTTTAAACCAAAAAATCTTTATTTCTTGTGCATTTAATTTCATCCGCATTTAACTTTCCTAATTCCATCCGCATCACTATTATACATAACCAACTTAAGGAAATAAAGGTTGTTCATCATAATTAATTTCATGCCACAAGATTACTGGAAGTTACAAAGTTCACCAAGATCCAAGGGCTCCAATGTCAAGTCGCCATAAACTTGTTCCTAAAACACAACACCAAATTAAAATTTGAAGAGGAATCAGGTTGAGATGCTTGGTTCAATTGGTTGTGGCGAAGTATTTAGGTGGGTAGCTGGTTACATTTAACATGAAGAGGCATCTTAAATGGGCTGCTAAAACATACAGTGCTTGAAGGCAGCAGGAAGAATTGAAAAACATCAAGGATACATAAAAGTGTATAAGCATCAAATTATTAAAAAAAAACTCAAGAGACATTCGAGCCTTGCGGAAATATGAAGTGGTGAGTCATATTGTTACAAATGGTCCAAACCATAAACAAAAGTGTGATACTCTAGTTGATTATAACTCATTACAATTGTTTAAACATAAGACGGTGGCAAAATTCAGGAGTGAAATCTCGAAACTCTTGGAGCTTTAGTCCACAAGAAGAGTTGCTTCAAAAGATTATGTGCAAGTTCTGGCTACACCCGCAACCATATATTTTCTCTGCTTTCTGTTGTTGTTAAAGTTTTTCCAGAAAAAGTCTTCAATCATATACTTGATATTCTTTCGGTTATTGGTGTATCAGCTGTTACACAGATTGACAGTCATTCAAAGCATTTTGAGGATCTAATATCTGCGATTGTTCCTTGTTGGCTGTGTAAGACAGATGATGTGGGGAAATTACTGAAGGTTTTCATAGATATATTTCCTGAAATAGTTGAGCACAGAAGGCTATCCATTGTTTTACATCTCCTACGAACTTTGGGCGAGGGTAAAAGCTTGGCCCCATTGCTTATCTTGTTGTTTTCTTCACTCATTTCAAGGAAGAGCCAGCCACCTAAACTGGGGATAGGCCATTTTATGGAGCTCCAGTGTTGTACCAGTAAAGACGATAGTAAAAATGTGATGTCATCCAAGCCAAAATATTGAATAACAAAATGATGTTTGCCAAAACAGTGACAGAAACAATACAATTCAAAAGGTCTAAGAATTAAAACAGGGATGATGTCATGGCAATATACTACTTCGCAGCAAGTTGAGAATTCACAACACATGAAGAAGGTGCAATTACCATACCTTTTGTTCTGGCACAATATCACAAGCTCCAAAACATGAATGACAGATGACCATTTCATAAGTGTTGCAGTTACAAGGATAGCATCCGGTTTTAGCTTGAAGGGGTGTCATCACAACAAGTTTGACAGGGTGGAAAGTTCTACCTCCCAAAAGTGTAAAAGTTCTACCTCACAACATAACAACCATGATGAAAAACAGTTTGCATAATAAGGCATATGAAGAAATGCTTACATTTGAGGATTATTACTTTCATCCATTCTTTGAAACCGACAGCATGGCTTCGTCGCAACCTATGGTTGAACTTGCAGAAACTTTGTACTTAAATTATCACCAGGATCCTTAGATACTCAAAGATGATATCCTGCATAATTTTAACATAAGACAACAAGGTTAGCACAAGTCAGAAATGCTTTTAGTCAAAATGAAAGATACCACATCAGAAGTTCATGACAGTAACATACCATTTTCACACAGTAAAAAATCAGGGTAAAGACAAATGTTTCCAGAAAAGGCTAACAAACAGAAATCACAAGCAAGGAGCCGAAAGTAACCCAATTTCTACCCAGAAATTTACACGGTTTGCAAAAGAAAAACCCTAATCTCACAACATCAAGCCCCTATATATTTGTTACTATTCATTCAAGACAAGGGGGCGGTAGCAGAGAACCGAGAAAAACCCTAGCAAAGCTCTGCGAAATTCAATCCTCAAAATACCAAAATCATACAAAAACTTCTCTAAAAGTTGATAGAGCTTCACACTGAAGCTCTAGCCAACTTGAACAAAGCCACATTACCATAACCAATAGAAATGGGAACAAGATGAAACGAGCTTATAGTTGAAGTGCACAAGTAGAGAAGAAGAAAAGTGAAAAGAGCAAAGGACGAACAAGCTACCTCGTGGATTCACCATCGGAATAGCTCAAAACTGGTGAGTTCCCTCTTCATCTGATTTTTGCTCGCTGTTAATATATATGCTTGAATATGTTGTGCTATGTGTGGTTTAAGTTTTGATTTGGGTGATTTAGGGTTTTATCCGCTAGAACCGAGGTTGGATTTGGGGTTAGGGCTCGAGGTTTTCTGTTTTGAGTGGCATCACCGTCGGCCGTTATGTGTCTCCGGCCACATTGTTTGAACTGAAAAGGAAATGGAGGGTAGGAGGTTGATAACATGAAATCATATAGATATTTTCATGCATAATTCAACTAAAGTCTAACTGTTTTCGATCTGATTTCTGGTTATTTCCGTGTATTTGTCTGATGTTTTTGCAGGTATTCAACGATCACGTCTAAACAAGGCAACATGAAGAAAAGAAGCAATCTCAGATGAAATATGGACGAAAAAGGAGTGAAAACACAATGAAAAGCGCAGCAAGCTGTTTTTGCTGATGTGACGACCGTCACACCTTGTGACGACCGTCATGCAGGCAAAAATGCCCCACTCAGATTACACGTCAAAGAAACAGTTCCAATTCCCACAGAGTGGACCACTACTCCCTAAATTATCTGCCTCAAGGTCCATCATCTTCAGAGATAACCGTTGGGATTCCACTTCTATAAAAAGGGAAGCAGGGGACTTCAGAAAGGGAGCTGCATTCATACCACGAAGTGCTGCCGAATTCACTTTCCAGAGCATTATTTTCCAGTTTTATTCTCATTTGTTTCTCTTTACCTTTCCTTATTCCCATTTCCGCTCTTCTGTAATTTCTATTGTACTGTACGATCAAATTGGTACTAAAGACCAGAATCCTGCCAACATCTGTGGAGGATCTGCCCAAAGGCCAATTGGCATATTTACAGGTTTTCATTTTGATCGACTTCAGTTTTATTATAATGCAAATTATTATTTATTATTCTTATTTATATTTTATCTTTCCCAAATCCATGTCTAGCTAAACTTAGGTAATCGATATGTAGTAATAATTCGAATGGGATTTGATAACCACTGGTTGGAAAACTTTCTTTTCACAAAAGTAATCTATGGTCTGAGTGTTTAAAATTGATTCACGGAATAAACTTCGTCGCGAAAGCGAGAACTTATTTAAAAGTAGTTTTGCCACGAAAGTGGGAAATTAATTAAGATACGAACCAACAAGCGAAAGCTGCGGTAAGGTCAGATAGTAAACACTAGGCATTTGTTTTAATAACAGCGAAAGCACTTTAAAATGAATTAGAACTTAGAGATTTCCAAAAAATAATTTTAACCCCGAACGGAATACGAAAGTATACGTTTGGCCCTTAGGATTATGATTAGCGTCAATAACCATAGTGAGGCGAGAGTCTTCAAATCTCCATTTTCTGCTTAAATAAACTTTGAAAATTATTTCATACACCAGTAACTTATCAAATCCCTGAAGAACACAATTACTACGTATCGATTTAATCAATTATAATTTAAATAGTATTCTTAGTTCCCTTTTAGTGACAATCTTATTCCCTTAAACATATTCTACCTAGCTAAACATAGTAACTCCCGAGAACACTAGTTTGATTACGAGTCCCTGTGGGATCGATATCTATTATTACTACGCGATAGACTGTGCACTTGCAGTTAGTTGTATTAGACATAGAAAGTCGCGATCAAGTTTTTGGCGCCGTTGCCGGGGACCCGTTTAGTCAATAGTGTAATCTTCTGTTACGCCGTATAGACTAGGTTAACAATTTTCATTTTTCCTTTACTAGTTCTGTCGATTGTATGCCAAGAAATCGCCCGCAAAGCGATATCGTAAAACCTTCAGTCGCAGAACTAGAACGCTTCTTACATTTAAGAAGTAGAATCATTGAGTACCAACTCAAACACTTGAAACATAACACTCCCGAACCTCTCACTCCCATTCCCAAATCAGAAGAAGAAGAACCAGAGATGGCTGAAGGACCTCCGAACAAACCGCTGAAGGTATACGCTACACCATCTCAGATGGAGCCTAGAAGTAGCATTGCTGCCCCAGCTATTACCCGAAACGATTTTGAGCTGAAACCATCATTGCTGTCGGCTGTACAACAAAACCAATTCTCGGGAAACGCAACTGAGGATCCGAACGAACATCTAACGAAGTTTGTACAATACGCAGACACAGTGAAAGCAAATGGAGTAACTCCAGACGCGATAAGACTTCGTCTTTTCCCATTCTCTCTTAGAGACAGAGCATGGACATGGTTACAATCGTTACCATCCAACTCCGTTACGACGTGGGAGCAATTGAAGAACGTCTTCTTAGAGAGATATTTTCCGCCAAGCAAAACTGTTATGCTTAGAGCTCAAATCAACGTATTTCGACAGAAAGATACTGAATCTCTTTATGAAGCATGGGAACGATTCAAAGTTATGATGAGAACATGTCCTCACCACGGTCTAGAAGACTGGGTGACAATCCATACTTTCTATAATGGGCTTCTATACAATACTAGATTGACAATAGACGCTGCCGCGGGCGGTGCACTTATGGATAAGCCATACGATGAAGCCTATCAATTAATAGAAAACATGTCACAAAACCATTGCCAATGGGGAGGTGAACGCACTCCAACTGAGAAAACCACAGCGAAAGGTGGGATGTACGAAATCAGCAGCCTTGAAAAGTTCAATGCTAAAGTAGATGCTCTAGCACAGAAAATCGATAGTCTGACCGTTAACCCCACTGCAACTGTCGCTGCAGTAACTCCAAATTGCGAGTTATGCGGAAGCACCACTCATAATGCACTCAAATGCCCATTGCTAGCCGGAATCCCGCTAGACCAGGTAAATTATGCTCAAGGAAATCCCTACGCAAACACCTACAACCCAGGTTGGCGAAATCATCCAAACTTTTCTTACAAAAGCGAAAATGCATTGCAAATGCCTACTGCTCCGCAAGGATATCAAAAACCAGCTGCTCAGAATGCATCTAGGAAATCGAACCTCGAATTGATGATGGAAAAGTTCATAGCAACTCAAGCTCAAACAAACAAAGAATTCCTGAATCAAAACATACACACTAGCGAGCAAATTAAACAGTTGACAGGAAAAGTAGACGCTCTAGCCACCCACAACAAAATGTTAGAAACACAGATATCACAAGTGGCTCAACAACAAACCTCTGCTGCCGCACCTGCTGGCATATTTCCTGGACAACCCGAACAGAATCCAAAAGGCCAAGCAAATGCTGTAATACTAAGAAGTGGAAAAGAATTGGACGAACCGATCGATCCGAGGACCGAAAACTCAGCCATGCAACAAAAACCAACTGAACAAGCAGAAGAGAAATCCGAGTTAGAGAAGAAGGAGGACAACAAGAAGGAGGACAACGAGAAGGAGGATACCGCAAGTGAAAAAACTCAAGCACCTCCAGCGCCATATAAACCACCTATCCCTTATCCGCAAAGACTAATAAACTCCAAAACTTCAGGACAGTTTAAGAAATTTGTAGCGCTCCTTAAACAGCTGAATATTACTATTCCTTTTACGGAAGCGATAACTCAAATGCCGTCATACGCTAAATTTCTCAAAGAAATCCTGTCGAATAAGAGAAAGATCGAGGATAATGAAACAGTTACACTTACTGCAGAGTGTAGCGCCATTATTCAAAACCGCATGCCTCCTAAATTAAAAGACCCAGGTAGTTTCTCCATACCCTGCGTCATAGGAAAGTTCATAATAGACAAAGCTCTATGCGATTTAGGAGCCAGTATCAGTGTTATGCCCTTATCTATATGCAAAAAGCTGAATATGGGAGACCTCAGACCAACCAAAATATCCATACAATTAGCTGACAGATCAGTGAAATACCCAGTCGGAATACTGGAAAATGTTCCAGTACGCATAGGACAATTCTACATTCCAACCGACTTCATAATCATGGACATCAAGGAAGATACTGTTACCCCAATTATCCTAGGAAGACCGTTCCTAGCTACAGCCGGAGCGATTATAGACGTGAAGAAAGGAAGGCTAACATTCGAAGTAGGAGAAGAAAAGATAGAGTTCATTCTCACCAAGTTCTTACAAGCACCAGCAATAGACGACACCTGCTATTTAGTAGACGAAATCGACGAATGCATAAGAGAACTTGAAAATGAAGAGACCACGTATTCAGAAATAATAAAGATTCAAATACCCGATATTTCTGAAGACGATAATTGGCGTAAACCATACAAAGACGACAACCTAAGCGAAAGCTTAGCACTGACCCCAAACCATATGCCAGGTCCGAAGAACCCATCTTTAGAACTCAAAACACTACCCAAAAACCTCAGATATGAATTTCTAGACGATGAACTAAAAAGACCAGTGATAGTCAACGCCGACTTAGGACAACCAGAAACCGAAAAGTTATTAGAAGTCCCAAAGAAGTACCCTACCGCGTTAGGCTATAACATAAGCGATTTAAAAGGTATAAGCCATTCGATCTGTATGCATCGAATTACAATAGAGGAAGACTCTAAAACTTCTCGAGAGCATCAGAGAAGACTAAACCCCGTCCTGAGCACTGTAGTCAGAGATGAAGTAAAGAAATTACTAGATGCAGGAATCATCTATCCGATCTCCGATAGTGAATGGGTTAGCCCAGTTCATGTCGTACCAAAGAAAGGAGGAGTAACAGTAGTTAAAAACGAAAAAGGCGAATCGATAACAAAAAGAGTCGTGACTGGAAGTAGAATGTGTATTGATTATAGGAAGCTTAACAAGGCTACGCGCAAAGATAACTTTCCGTTACCCTTCATAGACCAAATGTTGGAAAGATTAGCCAAACATTCATATTTCTGCTATCTAGATGGTTACTCAGGATTCTTCCAAATTCCCATCCATCCCGATGACCAAGAAAAGACTACATTCACCTGTCCTTACGGTACTTTTGCTTACCGCCGAATGCCGTTCGGACTCTGTAACGCTCCAGCAACCTTCCAAAGATGCATGATGGCAATCTTCGCAGATTTCATAGACGACATTATGGAAGTGTTTATGGACGATTTCTCGGTATGTGGACAGAGTTTCGAAGGATCCTTACAAAACTTAGAAATGGTACTAGAACGTTGCGTAAAAGTAAACCTCGTCCTAAACTGGGAGAAATGCCATTTTATGGTCCGACAAGCAATAGTTCTAGGACACGTCATATCAGATAGAGGGATTGAGGTAGACAAAGCCAAAATAGAGATTATAAAAGATCTCTAACCTCCAAAATCCGTACGAGAAATACGGAGTTTTCTAGGACATGCCGGTTTCTACAGAAGATTTATAAAAGATTTTTCGAAAATCACAAAACCTCTGACCGGCCTGTTGATGAAAGATGTTGAGTTCGTCTTCGACGACGACTGTTTAAAAGCATTCGAAACATTGAAATCAGCCCTTATCACCGCACCAATCATGCAACCACCCGATTGGAGACTACCGTTTGAAATCATGTGCGACGCGAGTGATTACGCTGTAGGCGCAGTTCTAGGACAAAGAAAGGACAAGAAACTTCATGCTATCTACTATGCCAGTAGAACCTTATATCCTGCCCAAATGAACTACGCTACCACAGAAAAGGAACTTCTAGCAGTTATATTTGCGCTTGACAAATTTCGTTCTTACTTAGTAGGAGCAAAAATTATCATATACACAGACCATGCTGCCATAAGGTACCTAATAAGCAAAAAGGATGCCAAACCAAGACTATTGAGATGGATCCTGTTATTACAAGAGTTTGACTTAGAAATCAAAGATAAGAAAGGAACCGAGAACGTTGTTGCAGATCACTTATCCCGAATAGAAGGCATCAAACAAGAACCAGTACCGATAAATGACGATTTTCCGTACGAACGTCTGATAGCCAAATTAGAAAGTGACACACCCAATTTAATCTCGGAAGATCCAGAATTCGAAAAAGCCGTAGAAGCCGTCTATGCCCAAGTCACATTACCTTGGTATGCTGACATCGTTAATTACCTCGCTGCGGGCGTGCTTCCACCATATCTTACTTATCAGCAAAAGAAGAAATTCTTCCACGATCTGAAACAATATTATTGGGACGAACCTCTACTCTTCAAGAGAGGGGCCGACAACATATATCGTCGCTGTGTCCCAGAGGAAGAAATAGAAAATATTATTCCCAATGCCACTCAGCACCATACGGTGGTCATGCTAGTACATCCAAGACGTGCGCTAAGATTCTCCAAGCCGGCTTATTCTGGCCTAATCTCTGGAAAGACGTTCACATCGCTGTGCAAAAGTGTGATAGATGCCAACGAACTGGCAACATCTCACGACGCGATGAAATGCCTCAGAAAGGAATCTTAGAGGTAGAAATCTTCGATGTCTAGGGAATAGATTTCATGGGACCATTCCCACCCTCTTTTGGTAATAACTACATACTCGTCGCTGTCGATTACGTGTTTAAATGGATAGAAGCCATAGCTGCTCCAACAAACGACGCACGAGTAGTAATCAAACTCTTCAAAAACACAATCTTTCCTAGATTCGGTGTACCGAGACTCGTCATTAGTGACGGAGGATTTCACTTCATATCACAAATATTCGATAAACTTCTCTCTAGATATGGAGTCCGGCACCGAGTAGCTACGCCTTATCATCCGCAAACTAGCGGACAAGTAGAGGTCTCGAACAGAGAAATAAAACAGATCTTGGAAAAGACTGTCGCTACCTCAAGGAAAGATTGGTCGTCGAAGCTACAAGAAGCTTTATGGGCTTATAGGACCGCATTTAAGACACCAATAGGTACTACCCCCTATAAATTAGTTTACGGTAAATCCTGCCATCTCCCTGTAGAGTTAGAGCATAAGGCCTTTTGGGCCATTAAGACACTCAACTTCAACTATACCGAGGCAGGAGAAAAGCGAATCTTGAACTTACACGAGTTGGAAGAACTTCGATTAGACGCTTACGAAAATGCCCGTATCTACAAAGAACGAACTAAAAAGTGGCATGATAAACGTTTAATTAGGAAACACTTTAGTGTGGGAGACATCGTATTGCTCTTTAATTCACGATTAAAACTCTTCCCAGGTAAACTAAAATCTAGGTGGTCTGGACCCTATGAAGTGACTAAAGTACTTCAGAGTGGAGCTGTTGAAACTACCGATAAGACAAATGCACCATTTATCGTAAACGGGCAACGTCTAAAACATTACAATAAGAACGACAACAGTCCTCAAGTAAGCAATATAACATTGCTTGAGCTTCCTGCTCAAACACCCGAATAGCTTCTCACCAAGCTATCGTCAGGCTTTAGACGTTAAAAACAACGCTTACTGGGAGGCAACCCAAATTTCCCTCGTTATTGCATTTCATTTTTCCTTAAAACTCTACTTTGAAAAATCCAACAAAAATTCTAAAATTACTACTACTTTCTACTTTCGTTCTTTTTCGTACTTTTATTCTTATTTTATTTTCTCTCTTTTGTCTTTTGTTTCTACCGCTTTTCGTTTCTAAAAATCTTGACTTCAATTTCTTGTTTCAAACTTTTCAGGATTTTTAAAGTCTTCAAAACATTCCTTCTGTTTTCTCCGAATTACCTGCGAATATGGCCGAGTACGACTTCACAAAGGTTCACTTCAGAGGACTCGCTCAAAAGGCAAGATTTGCAGCACTGACCGAAAGAGAATTCGCCTTAACGCTGTATTATGATAAGGCTACTATGGATAAACTAGGGATCACAGATAGCATTCAATACATGTTCAATCAACTGGGTTGGGAGAACACTGCTCTAAAAACACGTTTTGCTACCTACAAGGATCTTACCTATGAATTCCTTAGTTCTTTCAGATACACACCCAACTATGGCTTTGGATCCAACACAGAGTTGATTACCTTCCGATTGTTTGGAATGGACCAAACCCATAGCCGGATGTCACTAGCTAACCTCCTAGGATTCCCTAGCGGACCGCATGTGTTCATCAGTGCAGAAGATGACGATATTGATTTGCAACTCGATCAATTCTGGGGTAGAATCACAGGCGACTATCACCCTGAACCAGACAGAATGCACAATGATGACATTCATAACCCAGCCTTCAGATACTTCCATAAGATACTAGCCCACACCTTGTTTGGAAAAGAAGAAAATATTACTGCAGTATCTAAAGAGGAGTTATTCATCATGTTCTGTGCTTCTCAGGGACGGACAGTAAATGCAGTGCCTTTCATGATGAGATCTTTCAAACGCCTCACGCTGGAACCTCAGACACCTATCCTCATAGGAGGCCTAGTAACAATGATCGCCCACGAGCTTGGCCTTAGATTCCATTTAAATGCCAGCACTCGTTTTGGCACCATCAGACCCATGAACATACAATTCTGCTTTAACAGGCGCATTTTAGGAACTATGGGACCTGGACCGTATGAGTACCTTATTAACGAAAAACCAGTACAGCTATTCACACTGCCTGATCATCTGATGACAAGCATCCACAACAAGGATAACTGGCTCTACGAATTGGATGAGCCTATGGGACCTTCTTCACCACAGTCAACACCACAAAACTATATGTATGGCAGTGACCACATCTCTGAGGCACACGACTATATGTACTATGAGGACGCTGCATCTGAAACTGAAGTAGACCCTACGACTCCTCCACACTACAATACTTATCCTGAGCCTATCCCTGAGGAGACCACCGACAAAATGGATACCGTGTTACTCAGATTGGATGACGTTGATAAAGCTCTGACTAATGTAAAAGCTGATATCGCAGACATGCACAGCGAACTGGTAGGCTTCATGGATCTAGTCTGCGACCAACTCGACTACTATTCACAGAAATTCGATGAGTTGAAGGCACGAAAAGATTAGCTATTAGTTATTAGCAGTAGTTTCAGTTTAGTTTAGTCTAGTTTAGTTTCATTTAATCATTTGGATATTTCGCATTGTTAGTTTTCTTTATGTACTACATACAATTGTTTCAATTTTATGTTATTTCAATTCTAGTTTTTATTAAACTATTCTGTTTTCGCATTATTTGTTGTTTGTTGGCTGTTATATTACATCACTGTATCAATACTAAGCCTTAAATTCACTATGAATACGCCCTCAGAGCAAAATTCTGCGTTCTGCAGATTTTGCTGCTGTGACGACCGTCACAGCCACATGCCGAGCGTCACGCGGGTGACGACCGTCACACCCATGTGACGACCGTCACGCAGTCCAGAACTGATATCTGATAAAACAGGGTTCGTGTTCTCTTCCACTCCCCCCCCCATTATCACTTTCAATCATCCTAACTCCTACCCCACTACTAATTTTCGTCCTCCCCACATTGAACTATAAACTTCAACTCCAAATTCAACCTCTAAACCACCGTTCTGTCATTTTTCCCTCTCTGCAGAAAAACCCCAAACCTCAGAAACCTCTCCATCTTCCAACAATGGCAAGGAATGCAGAAACCCTAGATGTCAGCAACATTACCTTCAGTGAAGGAGACTTAGGCGAAAGACAACGAGCAAACTACATTGCATTTCATCAGAGGTCGCTCCAGCCGACTCATTATCCGCACCTTCCATCGCTTACGGAGCTCGGACTCCTTGAAGGTATAACCTGGATGCTTCAAAGAGCAGGCATCTGGAACCTCTGCACCAACCCACAACCAACATACGAACAACTCACTCTTGAGTTCTTGAGTTCGTTCACTTACGTCACAAGCAGCGGCGAACTTAACCAGCACACAGGTGCCGCATGCTTCCGGATGTTTTGCGTCAATTATCAGGTGAATCAAAATCAGATTGCCAGCATCCTACAGCTACCTCGCGGCGACAACGCTCATCGCCGCATCACCGATCAGTTCTAGCACGAAGCCTTCGCGCTGTGGTATCAGTTGACCGACCTCAATGCCGATGGTTGGGACTCCCTGCACGCCACTCACATCCATAACCCAACCATCAGGTACTTTCACATAGCGTTGAGTAACACTATCTTCGCCAGAGACAGCAACCACAAAGTGAACTCCAAAGAGCTCTTCTTTCTTCATTGCGTCTTCAACAATGAACCTGTCAACGCTGCCCCGTTTCTGCTGGCCCATATTCAGGCCAACTGCAACCGTGGCTCGAACCCATTCTACTTTGGCGGGATTGTCACGGCTATTGCACTTGGGCTGAACCTTGGCGACCGCCTCCAGCACCTCCATTCCATCCCCTCGGTGTTCCTTGACATCGACCACTGCAGAGCCTCTCATCTCATCCGCTCCCGAGCTGACGGCAAATACCATCCGGTTGTGCGTGGCAAGACCGTCCGAAGCATCATCCTTCCGTCCCGCACCCGCATCCATCCAGAGGACCGTACCAACTGGTTGTTCGACCTCAATGCCCCTCCTGCTGCCGCTGTTCCCACTCAGGACCACACTCACGGTTCTGACGATGAAATCCAAGCTGAGTTGGACAGGTCCGAGCAGCCAGAGGCATCGCAGCCTCCTCCTCCCGTAGGTACATCTTCTCGCCGCCGCCGCCATCATCCCACGCCCGACTACACAGAAGAGGACCTCTGTCGCTCCCTAGACCAGCAGGCACAGATACTCACGATGCTGCAGCAGCAGAATCAGCGAGCTGACCAGTTCGAAGCTTGGCACCGGACTCAAATGCAACAACTTCACACCGGCCAAGCTACGATCACTGAGAGCCTAGCGAATCTGACCTTGCAGGTCGAAGGACTCCGAGACACCGTCTACCACACCGGAGCTATGACCTATGAAGACAGAGTAGCCCTTGCCAGAGCCAGAGGACGCCAGCACGGACGTGACAGAGGCCGTGACTAGATTTCCCTTTTTCCTTCATTGTTTACTATATTTCAGTTATTTGTATTTTCATTTTCAGTTGTATCTCCCTCTCGCATGTTCCAAGAATCAGTGAGGACACTGATCGGGATAGTGTGGGAGCGGAGCCTTATTTCCATTCCACTGTACTCTGAATTTCCTTTATTTCCATTTCACTGCACTTTGAATTTTCGTAATTTCTATTTTAACACTTTCCATTCTCTAGCAAATAAAGCTCGTCTATATATTTTTCACGTTACGCAAACAATCCCCACATTATTCAACGTAAACAAAAACTTTCATTTGTTCCTCAAAAGCAAAAGCATCACGAGAATGCACCTGAGTTCAAAACAAGTTTTGAAACTCCGAGGAAACGACAGTTCTAACAAAACCAGTATCATTCAGACACCTTAGATCTCTAGTTTATGCGAGTCGGTTTCACCACCTACGTGTACCAATGTCTCAAGTGTCTGCGCAAACTCAACCCCCAGTAGTTTATACTAAGCAGTCAGCACCATCCTAAAAACACTTCTAAGCAAACGACCGATGCAAATAAGTGTATGATCTCCAAAAAGATGAAAAATCATGAAAAGAGAGCTAAAAAGCCCAAGAATATAAGATACATTTCCTTATAAGTTAGGTGCTCCTCACCCGAGCATTTAGCCCAACGGCACGAAAAACTCATTGAAAAATCAATGACATAAACTTATGATCAATGAAGAAGATCAAAAAAAAAAACAGAAATGAGATCATATTCACTAACAGGTCGACTTGCCATGAAAGTGTGCGGACAACGGGCTTAATGTGATTGCGCTAGAACAAACAGGGTGAACTTGCCGCGAGAACCTTGACACCAAGCTACAGTAGCATGACTGAGACCGATTTGCATAAAAAGGGGACCTCCGAAGACTTGTAGTCCAGTGTCGTCATGATACTCGTCTTGTTCCTACCAAGAATCCCGGTTTTTCCAAACTCTGCGAACGAAGAAGCTGCCTCGTGCTTGCCGACTTTTCCATGTTTTACTTGAGGACAAGCAAAGATTCAAGCTTAGGGGAGTTTGATAACACGAAATCATATAGATATTTTCATGCATAATTCAACTAAAGTCTAACCGTTTTCGATCCGATTTCGGGTTATTTCCGTGTATTTGTCTGATGTTTTTGCAGGTATTCAACGATCACGTCTAAACAAGGCAACATGAAGAAAAGAAGCAATCTCAGATGAAATATGGACGAAAAAGGAGTGAAAATACAATGAAAAGCGCAGCAAGCTGTTTTTGCTGATGTGACGACCGTCACAGCTTCATGACGACCGTCACACGGGTGACGACCGTCACACCTTGTGACGACCGTCATGCAGGCAAAAACGCCCCACTCAGATTACACGTCAAAGAAACAGTTCCAATTCCCACAGAGTGAACCACTACTCCCTAAATTATCTGCCTCAAGGTCCATCATCTTCAGAGATAACCGTTGGGATTCCACTTCTATAAAAAGGGAAGCAGGGGACTTCAGAAAGGGAGCTGCATTCATACCACGAAGTGCTGCCGAATTCACTTTCCAGAGCATTATTTTCCAGTTTTATTCTCATTTGTTTCTCTTTACCTTTCCTTATTCCCATTTCCGCTCTTCTGTAATTTCTATTGTACTGTACGATCAAATTGGTACTAAAGACCAGAATCCTGCCAACATCTGTGGAGGATCTGCCCAAAGGCCAATTGGCATATTTACAGGTTTTCATTTTGATCGACTTCAGTTTTATTATAATGCAAATTATTATTTATTATTCTTATTTATATTTTATCTTTCCCAAATCCATGTCTAGCTAAACTTAGGTAATCGATATGTAGTAATAATTCGAATGGGATTTGATAACCACTGGTTGGAAAACTTTCTTTTCACAAAAGTAATCTATGGTCTGAGTGTTTAAAATTGATTCACGGAATAAACTTCGTCGCGAAAGCGAGAACTTATTTAAAAGTAGTTTTGCCACGAAAGTGGGAAATTAATTAAGATACGAACCAACAAGCGAAAGCTGCGGTAAGGTCAGATAGTAAACACTAGGCATTTGTTTTAATAACAGCGAAAGCACTTTAAAATGAATTAGAACTTAGAGATTTCCAAAAAATAATTTAAACCCCGAACGGAATACGAAAGTATACGTTTGGCCCTTAGGATTATGATTAGCGTCAATAACCATAGTGAGGCGAGAGTCTTCAAATCTCCATTTTCTGCTTAAATAAACTTTGAAAATTATTTCATACACCAGTAACTTATCAAATCCCTGAAGAACACAATTACTACGTATCGATTTAATCAATTATAATTTAAATAGTATTCTTAGTTCCCTTTTAGTGACAATCTTATTCCCTTAAACATATTCTACCTAGCTAAACATAGTAACTCCCGAGAACACTAGTTTAATTACGAGTCCCTGTGGGATCGATATCTATTATTACTACGCGATAGACTGTGCACTTACAGTTAGTTGTATTAGACATAGAAAATCGCGATCAGAGGTTTTAAGATATTAAGAGAAGGTCATGAGCGAGAGAGAATAGGAAGGGGGAGAAAGATTCGTTTGAATCTGATGGAGGGGAAGTGCAAGAGATAGAAGAGGGAGAGTAAGTCACGAGGGATTTTTCTGTTTTTTTTCTTTGTTTATATGGGTTTGTTTTAAGGTGGGATGATTAGTCATCCGTTGAGCTTCCCAACCCCTCACGCGTGATATTTTTTATCACTTTATCCTCTCATCAAGTGGCCACTTGTCAACCACCTTTATTATGTTTGTTTTTATGCTGAGTGTCTTTGGAAGCAGGACATAATACCTAGGGGGATGTAACTCAGGCCACTTGCCTTGGTCTTCTTAAATCTTGTCTGTTTTTTTAGGTCTTGAGATGTTTATATAAATTAACATTAATAGGTGACCGTTGGTGCATAGGGTAATGCTAAGTTTAAGTTATGAGGCTTTTGAGTTTTATGATCATGGTTATTTAATTTAATTAAGATTTAGTGAAACTTAATAGGGTTCTTTTTAGAAACTAATTGCATATAGTTTAAATTATTAAGTATATTATTAATGATATTATTAAATATATTATTAGTAATATTATTAGCTCTTTTAGATTTTATTTATAAGTTATGATAATAAATGTTTGCTTTTCCACATGACTTTATTTAAATCCCATTCAAAAATATCTTATTTTTAGATTAGAATAAATAAAAATCCCTTTTGAATTTATATGAAAGTGGTGGATCCTTGGAGTATAGCACTCCTTGGATCCTTAAGCAACCGCTCTCGAGGTGTACGCCTTGAGTTGTGGTTGTTTCGTATTTCATCATTAAAACTACCCAACCTTATTTAAACCTTTTCGAATAAGTGAACTCTAGTTTGAATGATATGCCTACCCTAGTTTAACCCACCTACGCAAACCTATTCAAATCATTTTCTTAATTAAATTATGAAAGTATCGAGTTCTTGGAGTCGCGCATTCCTTGAATTCGAGAGTGACAACTATTGAGGCGTATGCCTCGCATAGCGTGTCATTCACCCTTTCATTCTTAAAACACTTCCCCTAATTACTTGGACAAGTACATTGATCGCGACTTTCTATGTCTAATACAACCTAACTGCAAGTGCACAGTCTATCGCGTAGTAATAATAGATATCGATCCCACAGGGACTCGTAATCAAACTAGTGTTCTCGGGAGTTACTATGTTTAGCTAGGTAGATAATGTTTAAGGGAATAAGATTGTCACTAAAGGGAACTAAGAATGTTAATTAAATTATAATTAAGTGAATCGATATGCAGTAATTATGTTCTTCGGGGATTTGACAAGTTACCGGTATACGAAATATT
Source organism: Lathyrus sativus (assembly GCA_963859935.3). Lineage (NCBI taxonomy): Eukaryota > Viridiplantae > Streptophyta > Magnoliopsida > Fabales > Fabaceae > Lathyrus > Lathyrus sativus. The sequence goes on from CAWUDS030006658.1 coordinate 976,536, forward strand.
TTTCAGAGTTTATTTAAGCAGAAAATGGTGATCTGAAGACTCTCGCCTCACGATGGTTATTGACGCTAATCATAATTCTAAGGGCCAAACGTACGCTTTCGTGTCCCATTCGGGTTAAAATTATTTTTTGGAAATCTCTAAATTCTAATTCATTTTAAAGTGCTTTCGCTGTTATTAAAATGAATGACTAGTGTTTACTATCTGGTCTTGCCGCAGATTTCGCTTGTTGGTTCGTACCTTAATTAATTTCCCACTTTCGTGGCAAAACTACTTTTAAATAAGTTCTCGCTTTCGCGACGAATTTTATTCAGTAAATTAATTTAAACACTCGGACCATAAACAACTTTTGAAAAAGACAATTTTCAACCGGTTATTATCAAATCCCTTCCAAATTATTATTACATATCGATTACTTTAATTTAGCTAGACATGGATTTAGGAAAGGTAAAACATAAATGAAAACAATAAATAATAGCATACATCATAATAAAAACTGGAATTACGATTAAAATGAGAAACCTGTAAATATTCCAATTGACCTTTGGGCAGATCCTCCACAAATGTTGGCAGGATTCTGGTCTTTGTGTCAATTGATCGTACAACGGAAATAAGAATTACAGAAGAAATCAAAGGAATGCAGAAAGAGAAAAGAGAAACAAATAAGAATATTAAAAACTGGAAAGGTTGCTCTGAAAATAAATTGGCAGCACTTCGTTGTCTGAATGCGGCCCTCTTTTTGAGTTCCCCTTCTTCCCCTTTTATAGAAATGGAATTCTAATGGTTATAACTTGAAGAAGGTGGACTTTGAGGCAGAATTATCAGGGAGTAGTGGTCCACTATTTGGGACTTGGAACTGCTTCTTTCACGTGCATTTGAAGTGGGGCGTTTTTACCTGCATGACGGTCGTCACAATGTGTGACGGTCGTCACCCGTGTGACAGTCGTCATGGAGCTGTGACGGTCATCACAGCAGCAAAATCAGCATTCTGCGTTTTTCATGTTGTTTTCATCCGGTTTTCGTCCATATTTCATCTGAGATTGCTTCTTTTCTTCATATTGCCTTGTTTAGACATGATCATCAAATACCTGTAAAGTATCAGACAAATAACACGGAAATAACCCGAAATCGGATCGAAAACAGTTAAACATCAGTTGAATTATGCATCAAAATATATATACGATTTCGTGTTATCAAACTCCCCTAAGCTTGAATCTTTGCTTGTTCTCAAGTAAAACAGGAAAAAGTCGGCAAGCACGAGGCGGCTTCTTCGTTCGCAAAGTTGGGAAAAACCGGAATTCTTAGTAAGAACAAAACGAGTACCATGATGACAATGGACTATAAGTCTTCAGAGGTCTCTTTCTTATGCGAATCGGTCCCATTCATGCTACTGTAGCTTGGTGCCAAGGTTCTCGCGGCAAGTTCACCCTGTTTGTTCTAGCGCAATCACATTAAGCCCGTTGTCCATACACTTTCATGGCAAGTTGACCTGTTAGTGAATATGATCTCATTTTTGTTTTGATCTTTTTCATTGATCATAAGCTTATATCATTGATTTTTCAATGAGTTTTCGTGCCGTTGGGCTAAATGCTCGGATGAGGGGCCCCTAACTTAGAAGGAAACGTGTCTTTATATTTTTGGCTATCTGTTGCACCCCAAAATTTGACCAACAATTATTTATTCATTGAGTGTTTGAAAGTGGATACCTTCATCAGAAAGTTCAAGAGATCCTCAGAGGAATGGGTTGAAACCAGGGTTGTGTGCTTCATAGCTTGAAAGTTGTGGGTGCTCCTCAGATGATTCTGAGACTTTGAGAATGAACTTGATGACTTGAGAAAGCCTATGAGATGTCTTGATAGCTTTCATGAAGCCCAGAGAGGTCATTATGCAAGAGTTCAGAGAATTCAACCATGAATGATGGAATTAGGGTTTGACTGGGTCAACCCTAGACCAGCTGAAGATTTGGAGAAGGTTGAGACCCAATCCAAGGGCCATGAGATCATGGAATGATGCATAGAGATGATATAAAGATGATTCCTAGGCCAACTCATCATGAGTGAGGAGTTTGAGAAGTTTCAAGTCAGGGTCTTCAAGGATTGTCAGTGAAAAACCCTAATTTGATCCCTATCTTCCAGGCAGTTTTAGCTCAAGATGTGATTGATATCTCATCTTCCCCACAACATGAATGTTGTAGATCTTGTTCTTAGCTTTAATTTGAGTGGTGGAAGTCCTTGATAGGAGTTACAGAGCTCAAGTTATGGTTTTGACAAATTACAGGTCAGCAGAGGTGTGTGAATCTGGGTCCTTGAAAGTCACCCAACTTGCAGACAACTTTTGCCCTAGTAGGATGATTCCTATGATTTCTTGGCCAACATGAATGTTGGAGGGCATCTTCTTAGCTTTAATTGGAGTGGTATAAGTCCTTGATAGGATTTGTGGAACTCAACTTATGGTTTGAACAAGACAGGGGTATTTTGGTCATTTGTCAGTTATAGGTCATTTTAGCCAATGCCTAAAACTCCTATTTCCAAGCCTCAAATGGAAAAACTCAAAACATGAAAGTTGTTTAAAATGTGATTTTAAGTCTAGAAAGAAGGTCACAAATTGTTGGAAAAGCTCATAGCATGAGATTACATGATTGGTCAAAAATGAACTAAAAATGGCATATAAGTTTGAAAAGTTGAATTTGAAAAGTGATTTGGAAGATCCACAAATCCAAAATAGGTCATCCAATATATCATTTTGATTGGAAAAATCATTTTGAGAACATTGGTTTAGCTAGAATTTTGATTTGAAGCTTTAAAGTGGGTGATGCTTTGAAAAGTTGTTACTTGAAAAGGAAGGCAATGTTGAAAAACCCTACACAAGCCAAAGATGAGCTTGTTTTTCACTCATCCCTTCTCAATATCTCATGTAAAGATATGTTAAGACCAAATGGTAAGGCATGAAGCATGGAAGGTGAGATTTTCAATATGCCACCACATGAGATTTTCAAGAAGTTTCCACCACATTCTAGATGAATCTAGAGGCATCTGAGGATCATTATAAAAAGAATGCCATGAAGAGAGTTCAAGGTTGGTGATAGCAAGAGGATTCAGAGAGGAGAGAGAGAGAGATAAGCATCCATTGAAGAGGTTTCTTCAAGTTGAAGCAACTTTGGTTTTCTTCCACTACAAGCCATCTCCACCATCACAAGTGCAAACAGAAAGTTTCTCACCATTGGAGGATCATCTTGAAGCAGTTACAAGGCCTGAAACCTTCTCCTCATACCTTCTCCATCATTACTTGACAGGTTCTTTCTCCTCCTTAATCCTCTTAATTTATTTAGTTTTAGTTCATTCTTTAGGTGTAGAATTAATATGCTAGGATAGAAGATCAATTTCTGAGAGTTTGAGAGCTCTGCGTGAGGTTTCATGGCAGGTGAGTGATTCTTTAATCTTCAAGAACTAGTTGTTTAAGGTGTTTTAAGTAGCATGAATTAGGTTAGAATAGCTAGGGTGGCGTGTAGAGCAGGTTCAGATCCTTAGGTTGAAGCTTCACCATGGTTGATCTCAGGTGATCATGGTGGAACCATGATCTTGATGTCTTCTGTTAGAATTATCTAGGGCGAGTTAGGGGAAAGTGCGCGTATGGTTGTGTTGCTCTTGAGTAGTAGAGCATTTTTCGTTTTGAAATCGTGTTAAACCATGGCCTGAGCAGAGAGAACGAGGGGGAGGAAGATTAGGGCATGGAGGAGAGGGTTCTGAAAACCCTAGTTTTGTTTGGGACGATGAAGGAGGTCCGTTGGATTGGCTCCAGAGTTTGACAATGTAATCAGATCCAACGGCTGTGAGTGAGTCTGAGAAATGGAGGGAAGATTCAAAAGAAGCGAAACGCGGTCGTTTCACTTAAAGCCGGTCCATGGGCTTATCTCGCTATCCACACCCCCCCTATTTCTGGCCCATATGATTTCAACTAGCGCCTATTGCTATTCATACCCCCCTCCCTTTATTTGTTTTAATTGTTTTAATATTGTTCTAATATTTTTCTGTTTTGATTAATTCATAAATAAATGATAAAAAATGATTTTTGACTTCTTCTTTTTTCTATGATTAGATGATAATGTGTAGAAAATATTAAAAATAAAAATGGGGTTTTATTTTTAAGTTTAGTATTTTTAATAGATTTTCCTTTTAAATAGCTTTTATAATGTTTAATTTTGTATCATGATTTTGCAAGAATTGTTTTAGGACCTTCCCTTAGGGTTTTTTTATCCATTCTTTTTTGTGCAATTAGATGATGAATCATAGTTCCCCATAGGATTTTTTCTAGAATTTTAGAATTAAATTTTGATTAGTTTAATTAGGGTAGACTTAGGGTATCCTAATTAGGGTTTAGTTTGTGCTTAGGTGAAGAATTCACTTTCTTTGATTGAGTTTTGTCTTGATTTTTAGGTAGAGGCCTATGTAGATGTTATGAGTAGACTTTGTAGACCCTTGTGAATAATTGTTAGATTTTTCCCCATTAGTTTAGCATTTTTAGGTATTTTCTGAAGTTGCCTATTGATTTTGTCTCCCCTGTGGTTATCTGTTCATCTTTGGGGTTCATTGTGAGGAGTTTGTTGAGGGGCTTGTGTTGCCTTGAAGACCTTGATGGAGAGCATCATGAAGTGAAGATTGTAGATCAAGACTCAGAGACCCAGAGTTTGGCTTGTTCCCTGTCTGTGAGGTTTGAGATCATGGAGTTTGGAGGAAGTTCATGGTACTTTCCTGAGGAAGGCACTATGAATGACTTTCATTATTTCTTCTCACCTCTTTCTTAAGTATCCAATGATGTTGGAGCCAACTTGTGAGTTTAATTTCTCCTGAGGAGGAATGTAAACTGATCACAGTTGTTGAGCCACATGGGACACAACTCCTAAGTGGAAGCCTCCTAGTACTTTCCCGAGGAAGGTCCTATGAGTCTATTCACTTAGTTCCATTAGTTTGTCTAGGATTTCTCAAGTATCCAGTGATGTTGGAGCCAACTTGTGAGTTTAATTTCTCCTGAGGAGGAATGTAAACTGATCACAGTTGTTGAGCCACATAGGATACAACTCCTAAGTAGAAGCCTCCTAGTACTTTCCTGAGGAAGGTCCTATGAGTCTATTCACTTAGCTCCACTAGTTCAGATAGGATTTCCTAAATATCCAGTGATGTTGGAGCCTGCTTGTGAGTTTAATTTCTCCTGAGGAGGAATGTAAACTGATCACAGTGGTTGAGCCACATAGGGTATGACTCCTGAGTATACACCTCCTAGTGCTTTCCTGAGGAAGACACTATGAGTTTGCTTGCTTAGCTCCCTTTCTTTGGTAAGCTTGTTCTGAAGCTTGAAGACTGGGATTGATTTCCTTTGTTTAGAGTTTTGCTTGAGGGCTTTGCTTAGATTTGATTCAGATTGTGTTAGGGTTAGGATTAGAGAGTAGATTCTTTTTTTCTCAAGCATGTGTGTTTTGTTTGCCTGATAGCACTTCATTTCCCTTATCTGTTATTGCTTGATAGCATGTTGTTTATCTTCAGTATGATTACTATTATTTCATGACTGGCTTGAGGTCGAGACGAGCTTGTGGAGGCTGAAGCCCCACACACATTTCCTCCCTCACTTGCATTGCATGCATTTTACTGTTAAGCTGATGCTTTGTCTGTTTTGGTGTATCATTGACATGATCCCTTAGGACTCTCATTTCCTTTGATGAGGATTTGATGATAGACTTTTAGGTTGAAACCTATGCATGACAACATCTAGGAGTTCCCTGTTCAAACCTCAACCATAGGATGAATCCATGGCATGATAACAGTAGGACTTGATAGTCTCCCTCCTAGTTGAGCCATTCAACCCGTAGTTTCCCGAACTACGTTTGCTCTGATCTTCCATGCAGTATGGAAGTACGTAGGCATAGGATGCGACATCCTAGCGAGCAACCTTCCCCACCTTTCCCCCGTAGTAGGCCGAACTACGTTGACTCTGATTTCTCATTCTCTGATGAGAATACGTAGGCATAAAGCGCGACGCTTTGCCGAGTCATTTTTCTTTTCTTTTTCAGCCAGCCTTGATAGGTAGATAGATTATAACCAACCCGTCCAAGTAAACAAACAAGCGAGGATCCCGTCGAGTACGACGGACGTGAGGGGTGCTAATACCTTCCCCTTGCGTAACCGACTCCCGAACCCAGACAATGGTTACGATGACCTTGTCTTACCCTTATTCGTCAGGTTTCTCCGATCGTTTCCTTTCCCGCTCTGAGGGATAAATAACGAAAGGTGGCGACTCTTCTGTTTTGCCGGCACCTTATTTTCGCGCAAGCGACAGCTGGCGACTCTGCTGGGGACGAATAGCACCTAGGGACTTTTCCCATCCCTTAGGCTGGGACCGTTTCCCATCCCCTACGCGAGTCAATCCTATCGTTTGTGTGTTTGCTTGTTGGGTTGCGTTTATTTATCGCATTTTTACTTCCCGCACTTTACTTCCCGCATTTTATTTCCCGCATTTTATTTCCAGTTTGATATGATTATCTGTGCTGCTGTGGGAGAGGGATGTTACTGTGAGTGAAAAGCCGGACCTGGGCTTGAGTACACACCTAGATATAGTTGCGGAGAAGTAGTAGACGAACCTGTCTGCTGAGCAGGCACAGTTCCCTACGAAAATCTGCGCTCAGACGAGATTCTTGCAGAGGTGCTCCTTTCCGGTCCTGAGGATCTGAGGGGAGTCCAGACGTGAGGGTTGTCGACTCTGGGGACCGATCATTTGGAAGTCAGCTAAGAGAGGCCTCTTCATGACTTGACGATGCCACTCCTTCTGGGAATCGTTGTCACTCGTGAAAGTCTGTGACGCTGACGACCGCATAGGATGCCGTACCTTTGTCCGTGGATTAGGTCCATCATACCTGTGAGTGGGATTGGGATATTGCAGGAAACTTTGACCTCCAGACTACCTGGTTTTCTTGACAGTGAATCAGTTATGTTGGGTTCTCAGTTGCAGAGATGTTCTTGATAGAGCAAGGGTTGGATCAGAGGATTTTATCATCGGGTGTTTGTCTGTTCCTGATAGAGCAGGTTCCGATCAGAGTATTGTTATCAGAGGTTGTTCTGGATGGAGCAGATTTTTGAGTGGGGTCTGAGGATCTCGTCAGCAGTTGTTGTTTGTTCTTGATAGGGCAGATTTTGAGTGGGGTTTGAAGATCTCATCAGCAGCTGTGTGTTTGTTCTAGAGAGGGCAGATTTGTGATTTGGGGTCCGAAGACTTCATCAACAGATATTCCTTGATCCTGCATCCGGGGTCTTTATTATCAGGCCTTCGTTCTTGTCAGAGCAGAATTTTGATCTCGATCCTACCAGATGGTTATTCACAGCAGATCGGATCAGTGGGTTTACACCGGGGTTTCCTTCTCATCAGTGACTGTTGACACCGAATCTCCACAGCAGCCACTTGGATATATTGTTGCATACCTGCATTTTGCATTAGCTTGCATAATCATTCCATTAGCGTGTGTCTGTGACAGGTACCGTTTCCCCCGATCCAGGATCTTTCGCCTCTTATTATGTTACTGCAGCCGTTCTCAGGAAGACTGATGCGTACGAGTTCTCGGTCCTGGATGTGTCGAATCTGACTATTGCTATGTGAGGTTATTATTTCATGATTGGGCCTGGATTCCTCTCCTTATTATTGCCAGCAGGTGCCAGGATCGGGGGATATTGGCGTGTTCACGTTCTCCTCAGCAGGATGACTCCTCCACCTGAGTGGTTCTTTCTCCTTGACAGGAGGATTTCCCCCTTCGGCATTTATTTTGCTGATGGGATCGCATCATTGTGCATGATTGCATAGCATTGTGCATGATTGCATAGCATTGTGCATGATTGCATGGCATTTAGCATAAATGCATGTCATTCCCATGTGGGGCGTAGCGCAGAAGCATACGCATCATAGGCATGATCTAGATCATTATCATTCTTGCCTTACAGGTGTACCACCAAAAGACCGGTTGCTCAGGACGATTCTTGATATTCTCCCCAGCAAGGTCGCTTTTGAGATGATTCTTAAAGACCCCGGTGTAATCCCCACGGTCGCTCGCTCAAGATGATTTTTGAGATCCCCAGCGAAGTCTTCAGTTCGAGATGATTCTCGAATCCCTCAGCAGGGCCATTTGCTTAAGACGATTCTTAAGACCTCAGTACAGCTTCCCGAGTTGTTTCGCCTAGTATGATACTTGAGTTCCCCAATAGCGTCCCCAGCAAGAGTTGCCCAGGAAGATTCCTGGAATACCCAACAGAATGTTTGCTCCAGAAAGGTTATCAGTTCAGGACGATTCTTGAAGATGCCCGACGGACCTGTTTGTTCAAAGATGATTCTTGAAGTCCTCAGCAGCGTGATATGTCTGCTCCAACAACGATGTCTAATCTGAAGATGGATTTCGTAAGCGCCTGAAGGCGATATCAGAAGGTTCCTGTGAGTCCAGATTTCCGTGTTGAAGAATCAACGGGTGGCTGAAGACAAGGTTCCGGAGTTTGTAGATATAACAGAGTGATTCGTGTGGGTCTGAAGACCAAGTCAGTTATCCTGAGGTGATGATTGATTGCGATCAAGTGAATGATATTTCTTCTGACTGAAGTCGAAGATGTTTTTCCAGCGGTGATGCGGGGTATTTCGATTGTCCGACGGTGATGTCAGATTTAGTTCTCCAGCGGTGATGCGGGGTATTTCGATTGTCCGACGGTGATGTCAGATTTAGTTCTCCAGCGGTGATGCAGGGTACTTCGATTGTCCGACGGTGATGTCAGATTTAGTTCTCCAGCGGTGATGCAGGGTATTTCGATTGTCCGACGGTGATGTCAGATTTAGTTCTCCAGCGGTGATGTTGGGTATTTTGATTGTCTGACGGTGATGTCAGGTCGATATTTCTCCAGCTAGTTGTTGAGCAGCTAGTGTTGCAGTATTCAAAGATTTGTTCCCCGCAGAGTACCGTGTGCTCGTGCAGTTGGCAAATTTTCGGGTTTACCGATATTCAACCGTCTCGTACCTTGATTGGTTGAGAGCCGTTCGCTTCTCACCCAGTCAGGTTCAAGCCGTTTGAATAGGGGCAGCTGTTGCACCCCAAAATTTGACCAACAATTATTTATTCATTGAGTGTTTGAAAGTGGATACCTTCATCAGAAAGTTCAAGAGATCCTCAGAGGAATGGGTTGAAACCAGGGTTGTGTGCTTCATAGCTTGAAAGTTGTGGGTGCTCCTCAGATGATTCTGAGACTTTGAAAATGAACTTGATGACTTGAGAAAGCCTATGAGATGTCTTGATAGCTTTCATGAAGCCCAGAGAGGTCATTATGCAAGAGTTCAGAGAATTCAACCATGAATGATGGAATTAGGGTTTGACTGGGTCAACCCTAGACCAGCTGAAGATTTGGAGAAGGTTGAGACCCAATCCAAGGGCCATGAGATCATGGAATGATGCATAGAGATGATATAAAGATGATTCCTAGGCCAACTCATCATGAGTGAGGAGTTTGAGAAGTTTCAAGTCAGGGTCTTCAAGGATTGTCAGTGAAAAACCCTAATTTGATCCCTATCTTCCAAGCAGTTTTAGCTCAAGATGTGATTGATATCTCATCTTCCCCACAACATGAATGTTGTAGATCTTGTTCTTAGCTTTAATTTGAGTGGTGGAAGTCCTTGATAGGAGTTACAGAGCTCAAGTTATGGTTTTGACAAATTACAGGTCAGCAGAGGTGTGTGAATCTGGTCCTTGAAAGTCACCCAACTTGCAGACAACTTTTGCCCTAGTAGGATGATTCCTATGATTTCTTGGCCAACATGAATGTTGGAGGGCATCTTCTTAGCTTTAATTGGAGTGGTAGAAGTCCTTGATAGGATTTGTGGAACTCAACTTATGGTTTGAACAAGACAGGGGTATTTTGGTCATTTGTCAGTTATAGGTCATTTTAGCCAATGCCTAAAACTCCTATTTCCAAGCCTCAAATGGAAAAACTCAAAACATGAAAGTTGTTAAAAATGTGATTTTAAGTCTAGAAAGAAGGTCACAAATTGTTGGAAAATCTCATAGCATGAGATTACATGATTGGTCAAAAATGAACTAAAAATGGCATATAAGTTTGAAAAGTTGAATTTGAAAAGTGATTTGGAAGATCACAAATCCAAAATAGGTCATCCAATATATCATTTTGATTGGAAAAATCATTTTGAGAACATTGGTTTAGCTAGAATTTTGATTTGAAGCTTTAAAGTGGGTGATGCTTTGAAAAGTTGTTACTTGAAAAGGAAGGCAATGTTGAAAAACCCTACACAAGCCAAAGATGAGCTTGTTTTTCACTCATCCCTTCTCAATATCTCATGTAAAGATATGTTAAGACCAAATGGTAAGGCATGAAGCATGGAAGGTGAGATTTTCAATATGCCACCACATGAGATTTTCAAGAAGTTTCCACCACATTCTAGATGAATCTAGAGGCATCTGAGGATCATTATAAAAAGAATGCCATGAAGAGAGTTTCAAGGTTGGTGATAGCAAGAGGATTCAGAGAGGAGAGAGAGAGAGAAGCATCCATTGAAGAGGTTTCTTCAAGTTGAAGCAACTTTGGTTTTCTTCCACTACAAGCCATCTCCACCATCACAAGTGCAAACAGAAAGTTTCTCACCATTGGAGGATCATCTTGAAGAAGTTACAAGGCCTGAAACCTTCTCCTCATACCTTCTCCATCATTACTTGACAGGTTCTTTCTCCTCCTTAATCCTCTTAATTTATTTAGTTTTAGTTCATTCTTTAGGTGTAGAATTAATATGCTAGGATAGAAGATCAATTTCTGAGAGTTTGAGAGCTCTGCGTGAGGTTTCATGGCAGGTGAGTGATTCTTTAATCTTCAAGAACTAGTTGTTTAAGGTGTTTTAAGTAGCATGAATTAGGTTAGAATAGCTAGGGTGGCGTGTAGAGCAGGTTCAGATCCTTAGGTTGAAGCTTCACCATGGTTGATCTCAGGTGATCATGGTGGAACCATGATCTTGATGTCTTCTGTTAGAATTATCTAGGGCGAGTTAGGGGAAAGTGCGCGTATGGTTGTGTTGCTCTTGAGTAGTAGAGCATTTTTCGTTTTGAAATCGTGTTAAACCATGGCCTGAGCAGAGAGAACGAGGGGGAGGAAGATTAGGGCATGGAGGAGAGGGTTCTGAAAACCCTAGTTTTGTTTGGGACGATGAAGGAGGTCCGTTGGATTGGCTCCAGAGTTTGACAATGTAATCAGATCCAACGGCTGTGAGTGAGTCTGAGAAATGGAGGGAAGATTCAAAAGAAGCGAAACGCGGTCGTTTCACTTAAAGCCGGTCCATGGCTTATCTCGCTATCCACACCCCCCCCCCTATTTCTGGCCCATATGATTTCAACTAGCGCCTATTGCTATTCATACCCCCCCTCCCTTTATTTGTTTTAATTGTTTTAATATTGTTCTAATATTTTTCTGTTTTGATTAATTCATAAATAAATGATAAAAAATGATTTTTGACTTCTTCTTTTTTCTATGATTAGATGATAATGTGTAGAAAATATTAAAAATAAAAATGGGGTTTTATTTTTAAGTTTAGTATTTTTAATAGATTTTCCTTTAAATAGCTTTTATAATGTTTAATTTTGTATCATGATTTTGCAAGAATTGTTTTAGGACCTTCCCTTAGGGTTTTTTTATCCATTCTTTTTTGTGCAATTAGATGATGAATCATAGTTCCCCATAGGATTTTTTCTAGAATTTTAGAATTAAATTTTGATTAGTTTTAATTAGGGTAGACTTAGGGTATCCTAATTAGGGTTTAGTTTGTGCTTAGGTGAAGAATTCACTTTCTTTGATTGAGTTTTGTCTTGATTTTTAGGTAGAGGCCTATGTAGATGTTATGAGTAGACTTTGTAGACCCTTGTGAATAATTGTTAGATTTTTCCCCATTAGTTTAGCATTTTTAGGTATTTCTGAAGTTGCCTATTGATTTTGTCTCCCCTGTGGTTATCTGTTCATCTTTGGGGTTCATTGTGAGGAGTTTGTTGAGGGGCTTGTGTTGCCTTGAAGACCTTGATGGAGAGCATCATGAAGTGAAGATTGTAGATCAAGACTCAGAGACCCAGAGTTTGGCTTGTTCCCTGTCTGTGAGGTTTGAGATCATGGAGTTTGGAGGAAGTTCATGGTACTTTCCTGAGGAAGGCACTATGAATGACTTTCATTCTTTCTTCTCACCTCTTTCTTAAGTATCTAATGATGTTGGAGCCAACTTGTGAGTTTAATTTCTCCTGAGGAGGAATGTAAACTGATCACAGTTGTTGAGCCACATGGGACACAACTCCTAAGTGGAAGCCTCCTAGTACTTTCCCGAGGAAGGTCCTATGAGTCTATTCACTTAGTTCCATTAGTTTGTCTAGGATTTCTCAAGTATCCAGTGATGTTGGAGCCAACTTGTGAGTTTAATTTCTCCTGAGGAGGAATGTAAACTGATCACAGTTGTTGAGCCACATAGGATACAACTCCTAAGTGGAAGCCTCCTAGTACTTTCCTGAGGAAGGTCCTATGAGTCTATTCACTTAGCTCCACTAGTTCAGATAGGATTTCCTAAATATCCAGTGATGTTGGAGCCTGCTTGTGAGTTTAATTTCTCCTGAGGAGGAATGTAAACTGATCACAGTGGTTGAGCCACATAGGGTATGACTCCTGAGTATACACCTCCTAGTGCTTTCCTGAGGAAGACACTATGAGTTTGCTTGCTTAGCTCCCTTTCTTTGGTAAGCTTGTTCTGAAGCTTGAAGACTGGGATTGATTTCCTTTGTTTAGAGTTTTGCTTGAGGGCTTTGCTTAGATTTGATTCAGATTGTGTTAAGGTTAGGATTAGAGAGTAGATTCTTTTTTTCTCAAGCATGTGTGTTTTGTTTGCCTGATAGCACTTCATTTCCCTTATCTGTTATTGCTTGATAGCATGTTGTTTATCTTCAGTATGATTACTATTATTTCATGACTGGCTTGAGGTCGAGACGAGCTTGTGGAGGCTGAAGCCCCACACACATTTCCTCCCTCACTTGCATTGCATGCATTTTACTGTTAAGCTGATGCTTTGTCTGTTTTGGTGTATCATTGACATGATCCCTTAGGACTCTCATTTCCTTTGATGAGGATTTGATGATAGACTTTTAGGTTGAAACCTATGCATGACAACATCTAGGAGTTCCCTGTTCAAACCTCAACCATAGGATGAATCCATGGCATGATAACAGTAGGACTTGATAGTCTCCCTCCTAGTTGAGCCATTCAACCCGTAGTTTCCCGAACTACGTTTGCTCTGATCTTCCATGCAGTATGGAAGTACGTAGGCATAGGATGCGACATCCTAGCGAGCAACCTTCCCCACCTTTCCCCCGTAGTAGGCCGAACTACGTTGACTCTGATTTCTCATTCTCTGATGAGAATACGTAGGCATAAAGCGCGACGCTTTGCCGAGTCATTTTTCTTTTCTTTTTCAGCCAGCCTTGATAGGTAGATAGATTATAACCAACCCCGTCCAAGTAAACAAACAAGCGAGGATCCCGTCGAGTACGACGGACGTGAGGGGTGCTAATACCTTCCCCTTGCGTAACCGACTCCCGAACCCAGACAATGGTTGCGATGACCTTGTCTTACCCTTATTCGTCAGGTTTCTCCGATCGTTTCCTTTCCCGCTCTGAGGGATAAATAACGAAAGGTGGCGACTCTTCTGTTTTGCCGGCACCTTATTTTCGCGCAAGCGACACTATCTAGCTTTCTTTTCATGATTTTTCATCTTTTTGGAGATCATACACTTATTTACATCGGTCGCTCGCTTAGAAGTGTTTTAGGATGGTGCTGACTGCTAGTATAAACTACTTGAGACTGAGTTTGCGTAGACACTTGAAACTTTGGTACACGTAGGTAGTGAAACCGACTCGCATAAACCGGAGATCTAAGGTGTCAAGACGGTACTGGTTTTTTAGAATTGTCGTCTCCTCGGAGTTTCAAAACTTGGTTTGAACTCGGGCGCATTCTCGTGATGCTTTTTGCTTTTGAGGAACGAACGAAAAATTTTTGTTTACGTCGAATAAAGTGGGGATGTCTGCGTAACGAAAAAAAAGGATATATAAACGAGCTTTATTTGCTAAAAATAGAAAATGTTTGAATATAAATTATGAAATTCAAAGTACAATGGAAGTACAATGGAATGGGAAATAAACGCTCCGCTCCCACACTATCTCAATCAGTATCCCCACTGATTTGAAAGAATGTGAGAGGGAGATACAACGGAAATGAAAGTACAAATAAACTGAAAATATAGTAAACAAATAAGGAAAATGATAACTAATCACGGCCTCTGCCTCGGTCACGTCCTCGCTCTCGTCCTCTGGCTCTGACCTGGGCAACTCGGACCTTAAAACTCATAGCTCCGGTATGATAGACATAGTCACGGAGTCCTTCGACCTGCAAGGTCAGATTCGCCAGGTTCTCAGTAATGGTTTCTTGGACAGTTTGTAGTTGTTGCATTTGGGTCCGATGCCAAGCTTCGAACTGCTCGGCTCGCTGATTCTGCTGCTGCATCATAGCGAGTATCTGGGCCTGCTGGTCGAGAGAGCGGCGGAGGTCCTCTTCTGAGTAGTCGGGCACTGGACAATGGCGGCGGCGGCGGGAGGATGTAGCTTCGGAAGGAAGAGACTGCGATGCCTCGGTTGCTCCGGCCTGTCCAACTCAGCTTGGATTTCATCGTCAGAACCTTGGGTGTGGTCTTGAGTTGGAGCAGCGGCAGCAGGAGGGGCAGTGAGGTCAAATAACCAGTTGGTACGATCCTCTGGGTGTGTCCGGGGTGCGTGATGGAAGGATGATTCTTCAGACGGTTTTGCCACGCACTACTGGGTGGTACTTGCCATCGGCTCTGGAATGGATGAGGTGAGAGGCTCTGCAGTGGTCGGTGTCAAGGAACACCGAGGTAATGGCATGGAGGTGCTGGAGGCGGTCGCCGAGGTTCAGCCCAAGTGCAATGGCAAGTGACAATCCCGCCAAAGTAAAATGGCTTGGAGCCGCGGTTACAGTTGGCTTGGAGCGGCATTGATAGGCTCGTTGTTGAAGACACAGTGGAGGAAGAAAAGCTCTTTCGAGTTCACCTTATGGTTGTTGTCCCGGGTGAAGATTGTGTTGCTCAATGCTCGGTGGAAGTACCGGATGGTCGGGTTATGGATATGCATGGCGTGCAGAGAATCCCAACCATTGGCATTGATGCCGGTTAACTCGGTACCTGTTGCACCCTAAAATTTGACCAACGGTGCCGCTTTCGGTTTATGCTTCGACGCATGCTCGCATTCGCATTTGCATACTGCATATAGCGCATTTCTGCAATCATGGTGATTTTATCGGGATCGACAGCCCTGTGGTTGCTTTTCAGGTGTTTTTAGGCCGGTTCGGATAATCGGAGGTTATATTGGGAAGTCGCGCGCTTCCTGGGTGTTTTCAGTTTATGCAGTGATTTTTTTGAGATTTTTGGTATCTGGTTACTGTTTTGCTTCGATCTGGTCTCGTGCTCTCTGTTATATTGGTTATTTGTATTTGTCTGCATTTTTTTAGGACTTTATAGCTTTTTGTGGATTTTTAATAGGCTTTATAGATTTTTTTAGAATTTAAATAGGTTTTTTAATATTTTAATAGCTTAAAATTTTTTTTTTAGAGTTTTAATAGGTTAATAGTTTTTTTAAAATAGTTTTATTAGAATATAATAGATTTTCTTTTATTAGTTTTAAATAGAATTTTAATAGATATTATAGAATAATAGTATAGATTTTATTAGAATTAATAGGGTTTTAATAGATTGTTATATAGGAGTCATTAGAGTTTTTATTTTCAGATATAGATTTTAATCTAGATAATAGAAATTAATGGTTTTTTTATTAGTTTAGAGGTTAGTGGAATTATGAGAGTTTTATTAATTTTAGTTTAATATAGAATTTAATTAGATTTTAATTCTTCTTTTAGGTTTAATTAGAGTTTAATATTAGTTATCTTTTAATTAGAGTTAGTCAGATTTTAAATAGTTAATTAGGATTAAATCTTTGTTTAGTTAATTAGGTTTAATTCATTGTTCTTAATTCAGTTTTTTGGTCCAAGCAGTCTTTTTTTCGTGGGCCCAGTATAAGTTTTGGAGGCCCAATCATTTCAGGTCTGTTTTTGCTCCCTTTTTGTCCAGATTCGCCACTTGCCAACTATATATTGTGCCACGCGTGCTTCTGTGAGGAGGCCACTTCAATTTCCACTACACTCAGCATCCATACACGCGTCTTCCCTCTCTCCTCTCCCACTCCACGTGCCACACATGCAAGCCCTCGCCCTGCCACTTGTCATCAAGCCAGCCTCACCGGTTGCATGGCCGGCGACCATGCAACCACCGCCCCCCAACCAGATTCCGGCCACCACCAACCAACTCCGGCCAACCCTAACTAACCTCTAACTTCTTCCGACCACCGCCCTCCACCGTAACTACCGCCGGAAAACTGCAAATACCCAGAAATCTTCAATCTTCATCTTCCTCATCACCAATGTTCATCCATTTTCCCAGAATTCTTCATCTTGTTCACCATTTTACCAGAATTCTTCATCGTGTTCATCAACCTTCATAGATCTTCAAATAGTTTCCAGATCCAAACCTTCATCACGCTTCAACAATCTTCCACCCAACCTTCGAGTTCATGCAAGTATCCAGATTCTCCAAGAACAATTTTCCAGAAACTACCCGTGCATTCATCAGGATCTTCGATCTTCATCCAGATCTGGATCTTCAGCAAGACCATCAAACAGCCAAGAACATTCATAAACATTTCCAGAAATCATCGTTATCATCATCGATCATCAAGAACCTCCCTCGTGTTCTTCGGCAAACTCCAGAAAATCTTCAACAATTCTTCAAGAACGTCCTCACAACAGCCTTCATCACCGATCTTCATCAGAAAGAAAGCCTCAACAAGATCTTCATCAACGTCTTTGCGTGTTCATCCAACAGAATCTCAACAAATCTCCAAAGCGATTTTCCTTCGCCGAGAAATCCTCCAAGCGTCATCAGATTTTATCATTCTTCCCTCAAGACCATAGATCTTCGTAGCTTCAAGATTCGCCTAAGCTCATAAAATGATAGAGCGACTCGTCTTTATTTTCGTTTTGTGAGAGCTATATCTGGTTAGAATGAAGAAAGAGGATTGAGGTTGTTGATAGATTAAGGGGATTGAAAAAGGATTGAGAAGGTGAGGATGGGAGCAAGGTTCAGAGATTGAGAATGATGAGAGAGTCTGAGAGGGTGAGAGAGTCGTGGAAACGGCGCTGTGAACAGTGCCAAGAGAAGGATTAGGGTTCTGAGAAGTTGGGATGAGGAATGAAGGTGGATCGTGAGGGATTGGGCCGGGCCCATGGGATTTCAGTCCGTACACCCCCTTGTTGTGCCATACCCTCTGTTTTGCTTGCTGAAGGAATATGGGATGAGCCCAACATGCACCCTCCGTTTCCTCAGTTCACCCCCCCCCCCCCCTTTCCTTGTTTTTTTATTATTTTTTGAATTGCTTATGGGCTGGGCCCAATTTCTTTTCAGCATTATTTTTCTGCTTGTACTCCCCTTGTACGAGTGCACCCCCCTCCCTTTTTGTTTTCTTTTCTATTTTTTATATAGTTTTATTGCTTCATGTAGAGAGAAAAATATATGAAAATAATATTGAAAAAAAAAAGAAATATGAAAAGAGAAAGGATAGAAAAATAATATTGAAAAAAAAAAGAAATATGAAAAGAGAAAGGATAGAAAAATATATTGAAAAAGAGAAAAGAGATAGAGAAAAGATTGAGAAAAATAGTAAAAAATATTAGTGTAGATTTAATATTTTTTAGAGTATATTTTCTTCATGGATTTTATTTTAAGAGATAGTTTTACAAGTCCATTTGTTAGGGGACTTTTATCACTTTTAGAGATAGTTTTAGAAGTCCACTTGTTAGGGGACTATTTTCCATTTGATTTTTCAGGATAGGATAGGATAGTATTTCCTAGGGGTTTATTTTCAGTATTCACTCATTGTAACCATTTTTCAGAATGTTAATAAAATGAGATTTGAGCTGTGGTCCCGAAGTAGCCGAACTACAGCTGCTCTGATTTCTCGTACCAGACGAGAATATGTAGGCATAGGATGCGATATCCTAGCGAGCACACTAACAACTAACTTTTTGTTCTCTCGCTGCTGTGCGATCGAGACTTTCCCGCTGACGACTGATGTTACCCTTTTCTCTTGCCCGAGGGCATTTGAGACCAGACCGTAGTTTTTCCCATAGGTTCCCGACCCTGTAAACCAGTTAACTTCTCACTGCTGTGTGAGAACACCCTGTTTAGCCGTAGTTAGCCTGAACTACGTAAAGCTCTGATCTTCCATGCAGTGTGGAAGTACGTAGGCACAAGACACGAGGTCTTGGCGGGCCAATTTCCCTGTAGTCCCGAACTACGTCGACTCTGACTTTCTCTCTTGAGAATACGTAGGCGTAGAGTGTGACGCTCTATCGAGTCAATTCCCTTCCGTTTAGATTTAGCAGCCGTAGATAGATTGTTTTTGCATCCTGTAGACAACCCAAGCAAGCGTGGATCCCGTCGAGTACGACGGACGTGAGGGGTGCTAATACCTTCCCCTTGCGTAACCGACTCCCGAACCCAGGTTTTGGTTGCGACGACCATACCTTTTCCCGTTTTTTGCGAGGTTTACTTCGAGCGTTTCCTTTCCCTCCGTTGGGATAAATAACGCGCGGTGGCGACTCTTCTGTCAGCCGGCGCCGATTTTCGCAGTAGCGACAGCTGGCGACTCTGCTGGGGATCCAACGTCCCCTGGCTGCTAAGGACTGCGATAGTTCCTTATGCATTTGGGATCCAACATCCCTAAGAGAGTCAATCCTAGCGCTTGTTTGCTTGTCTATTGGGGTTTATTTATTGATATTATCTATTGCTGTTGTGCTATTGGAGTGTGACGGGTGTTCTATGATTGAGAGATAAGTCGGACCTGGGCTTGAGTGCACCTAGAATTAGAGTAGAAATTAGTGGGCGCGCACATGCTTTGCATGTCCTGGTGTCCCACGAAATCTACACTCAGACGAGGTTCTTCTGGTTGGCCTCTTGTCCCACCCTTTGGGTGGCTCGGGTTGCTGGTTAGTTGGATTGTCGACTCTGGGAACCGATCATTTGGAAGTTAGCTAAGTGAGGCCTCTTCAATACTTGATGATGCCACTCCTTCTGGGAATCGTATCGTCAGTTTTGAAAGTCTGTGACGCTAACGACCGCATAGGATGCCGTACCTTGACAGATTTAGGTCCATACCTGTGAGTGGGGTTTTTTTTGTTGCAGGAACCTTGACTTCCAACCTACACGTTATTTTGGTCCTCTCTTTAGAGCGAACGTACTCCGTCAGCAGTGCAGCAGTATTCAGATCGTGTGGGGGCTGTGATCCCGTGTTTGTTGCATTGCATTGCATTTGCATAAGCATCTTCGCATCATATTGCATAGCATTTCTCCCGCTAGCCAGAGTTCTGATCCAACCTTTGTTTCCTGAAGGTGAGTACCCAGAGTTTGGATTGAGCAACTGTTGATTGCCAGAAGACGACCAGGGGGTTGGAGCAGACTTGAGCAGATTTGAGAATCAAGCAGTGTAGTTAGTTACAGGTAATTGATAGCTATGTCTGAAGGCAATTTCCAGTCTCCTAACACCTTGACAGGGTTTACTATGACGTCCCACCCTCGGTATGATTCTATGGAAGACTTCCTGCAAGCGAACAACGTTACTGCAGACCAAGTTATACAGCCTACTGTTGAGAACCGAGATCGACATGAGCAGTTTGTTGCCCGAAATGAACGTCCTCCTCCTGTTAACAATCAAGGTGCTGTTTTCCCTGAGAGGAATCAACGCAGAGATATCCCGGTAGCCAGGACTGTAAACTCAAAAGCTTTTGAAGGTAATAGAAGGTTCCGAGTATTGGAAGAAAGATTTAAAGCTTTGGAGGTCAAAGATGTTGTTAACCTGAATGCTGCAGACATGTGCTTGGTTCCTGACCTGGTGTTGCCTTATCAGTTCAAAGTGTCGGAGTTTGAAAAGTACACGGGAGATAGCTGTCCGAAGCAACATTTGAGGATGTTCTGTCGAAGAATGACTGCATTTGTGCAAAATGACAAATTGATGATCCATTGCTTTCAGTATAGTCTGACTGGGGCATCTTTGAGGTGGTATGCGCAGTTAGAGAGTAATCAGATTCGATCATGGGTGGATTTAGCCAGAGCTTTCCTGAAGCAGTACGATTACAACCTGGATATGGCTCCTAGTCTCGTACATCTGCAAGAATTATCTCGGGCGGAGAATGAATCATTCAGAGGATATGTGCAAAGATGGAAAGAATTGGCTGCTAGTGTTCAACCACCGCTTCAGGAAAGAGAAATGGTTGACATTTTCTTGGGTACTCTGAAGGGCCATTATTATGACAAATTGTTCGGTTGTACAAGCTTTGTGGGCCTGATGAGAATGGGGGAGCTTGTTGAGAGAGGACTCAAGAGTGGAAAGCTTCGAGATGCTCCTTATATCCCAGTTGATAAGAATGAGTCAGTTATCAGTTCTCAAGAAGAGTGGGAAGAAGGAAATGACGTCGTCTCAGAATCTTTAGCATCTCAGGATCGGTTTTCAGACACTTCAAGTCAACGGTCATCCTGTCGTCGATCGCGTCAGCACGCCCAACGAAGACCAAGGAAACCTGAAAGGCAATTTACTCAGCTACCGGTGTCGTACAGTCAGTTGTTGCCAGATCTGGTCAGAAGTGGATTGATAGTGCCGAAAGAGACTAATCCAATGATTCCACCATATCCTCCAGGTTTTGATGCCAGCGCCCGCTGTGAGTACCATGTTGGGGCACAGGGGCATTCAACAAATGATTGTAAGGTGCTTAGAAGCCAGGTTCAGGATCTGTTAGACGCTAACCGGATTTTCATCACGCCCCAGGGTTTTGTTCAGATTAACGATTCTCCGTCATCCAGTTGTGTGGGTTCGTCAGTTAATGTCATGGAAGACTCCACGGGAAGTGTGTGTTCTGAAGAATGTCAATCGGAGAGTTCAGTTGGATATGGGAGAAGTTTCTAGAGGTTTCTGTGCCGGGTGTCGCATCTGTTTTCTCTGCCTAACCCGTTTAGCTTTTATGCACTAGTGTTTGCTGACCACCACCAGGATTGTTGGCTGGGGTCATTGTATTCGTACTCGTTTGTGCCTACGTGCTGCTTTTGTTGGTTGTACATGTGTGGGAGATGTTCATCTGAGTGCTTATGGCTTGAGTTTCTCTTTGTCTTGTCATGAATATGTGTTCGCTTTCTGCATTGCGTTATCATTTAACAGGTACATCAGAACCGTGGGTCTTATTTCCTCATCGTCCAGTTTGTTGCAGGAATTCCTTCAGAGATATGGAACAGAATCAGGTTGAATTGATTGAAGTCCGAAGCCAGCTGGGGCAGATGATGAGAGACATGCAAGAGATGCGTCTGGAGCAGAAGATCCTCAAAGAGGAAAATAGTCAGCTGAAGACCCAAATGAGCTTGATCATGGAAGTAGTCAAGAATGTGCTTAGGAAAGAGGATGATCAGCTAGTTGAAGCCGCAGTGAAAAAGCTCGTGCCACCTGTGCCTGTGGAACCTAAGCTTAACGAACGTGTTGACCGTCATCAGCAACAACAACAGAGGATTCAGGAGGGGAGGCCAAAAAGGGTATTTGAGGCGCCACCTTCAACGTATGCTGAGCTCTTTCAGACTTTATTGAGGTTCAAGATGGTCGAAAAGAGAACGTTGGAACCACCCACAGGAGCGCATCCTTATGGGTACGATGCCAGTAAGCAATGTGAATTTCATTCTGGGGCACTCGGACATGACATCGAGGGTTGTCATGCCTTTAAGCACAATGTTCAAGACCTGATTGACTCGAAAGATATTGAATTCACGCCAAGCGGTGTAGCTGTACATATTGCTCCTATCCCAGTCGATGCTAAGATGACGGATGTTTCTAAAGCTGCAGTAGGTCAGAAGCGTATCCTGGACTCCATGGTGTCAGAATCCCCATGCCCACAACTGTTGCCTATTCCTGGGGCAGATCTGAGAAAGAAGATGGCTAAGCATAAGGAGTGCTTTAATCAGTGCGGTGAAAGTCAAGAAACCGATGTTGTATTTGCTACGAAGGTTGTTCAACAGTCAACCCGATACCAGCAACAATAACAACGATCTCAACAGTGGAAAAGGCAGCAGCATCCCAATCAGCGAAAAGCTCAAAATCAGAGGCCGGTGAGGGTATTTAGTGTGCCTCTGATGCCATATGCCGAACTTCTTCAGGTGTTGCTACGATTGTAGTTGGTTGAGAAGAGGAAGTTAGCTCCTCTAACAGGTACGCCTCCAGCAGGGTATAATGTCATTGAGCGCTGTGATTTCCATTCAGGAGCACCAGGGCACAACATTGAAGATTGTCTGGCTTTCAAGCACAAAATGCAGGACCTACTTGACAGTGCAGCTATCAACTTCGGGCAGGAAGGGCCCAAAATCATCTGAATAAGGAGGAAGGGATCCATAATTTGGTTGGGTCGCTGAAAGAAGATCAAGACAACTTCGAGTTGCCTCTAAAAGCTGATTGTGAAGATGGCTGGTTCAGCAGCAGGACAGATGTGAAAGTCGGTTCTTGGAAGCTGGCATTTTTCTTTGTTTTATCTTGTCATTTCTTTACGTTTGTAGTTTCTTTCCTGTTTAAATTGCAATCTTGTTCGTAAAACTTGTTGTTTTCATTCAATTGATGATAATGAAATAAATATGCATGTTTTGATTAAATCCATTCGTGTTCACTAATTGTTTTTACAAATGTCCAATGCTTGGTTAAGAAGGATCCGGGGAGGATGACGAAAATGAACGACATGCGACTTCCGATGTTGTATGCTTTTGAAATAAAACCTGCTGATGATGTACAGGCATTGTTTCGAATCCCTAAACACCGGTGATATAAGGAAGATAATCCCTTGTCAACCCCTTTAAGCCTTGTAGTAGGAGTTTATTTCCGTGAATGAAAAACCCTCAATCTTAACCTGGGGCAGGGTAGGTGTTAGCTAATTTGACCGAGCGTTCAAATTGCAAAAGGAGTGTCCGTTCGAGGATCAATCACACCTCTAGAGGTCGTGCCTAAAAAACCACAATGGTTAAATCAAGAGTGAGACAGTCACATTATTCTCCAATGAGTCAGACAACCAGTGTCACACGACTTGTTCAGAAAAAGAAGGAAGCAAAAAGAATCAAAAGCCCGCTAAGTCAAAATTTCAAAGCAAATGACTTAGGCAAAAATGAGGGCATCCCGCTGGACTCAAAAAACCAAAAGAACTCAAAAGAGTCAGTCCAGGAAAAAGTTAGGGATATGAAAAGAAAAAAGATGAAAGGATCAAAAGAAAAATCCTCAAATGAGATACGAGTCGTGTGACCCCGAGTGTCAAAGACGAAAAGTGAGTGGCTGTCACTCCAAAAACTCATGGTTTCTCGAACTATCACTCCTATCTTTCAACCTCTGAGAGGTGAGCGCTAAGGTCGAATTAGCTGAACGTAGGATGGGAGAACATCAAGGAGAATGGGTGGGTTAAAATAAACTTTGAGCCTTTATCCTTTCCTTCAAAACCGTGAACCTGACCACGTTACAACCTTCAAAAGTCCTAATTGAAGCAGGTTATTTCGAAAGCATACTTCGATAAAGGTCGCGTCGATTCTAACTCCTAAAAGGGTTCCTCTTACCATGTTGGTACTGATGTTGACATTCTTGATAAATGTTTTGTGCATTATATGCCATAAACTGCTTTTTCCTTTTCCCAGTGAACAGATTGGATGTCAAAGCTGTCATATGTGTTGCATTAGTATATCTTTTATGCAGAATAACTTGTTTTACTTGCGAGTAAGCGCTTGACAGCAGGAGAGTTTTCTGCAATGGAGGGTATGGACAGGATAGAATGCAGAACGCCCGAATGTTCCGAGAGCAGGGGCAAGCTATTATTGTGATCCCCAGTCAGGTCAGCCTTTCGAAGTCAGTTATCCTGGGGCAATCAGGTTGAGATTCGGTGAATATGTCGTAGTCAGGGGCACTACTTGGAATCAGATAATCAGGGGCAAGGTTATTGCAGTCAGGGGCAGGCCATCGTAAGAGTGTAGGAGTTATTCTTTATTCGAGAAGCATTTGATGGGAAGCATCTCCCCGAAGTTCAGAATGCTGGGGCATTTCATATCAGACCGTCAGGGAACAGATTTTCAGATTTCCTTTCGAGGACTATCCCCACGGAGGTCCCGCAGGCCGGGGCATATCAGAAGCGAAAGAATTGTTCTTCTCCGTATCATCAGGGTTATCCAGAGCTATTCGAGCAGATTCAGCCAATTTTCGAGTGCGAGACGGATGTCGGTGTCACTATCCTTGGATTCTTCAACCAGAAAGCTGTGTATTCAGACAGATTGTTTTCCAGCATCAGTTGTACCTGACCCATCATAGATAGCCTAAGAGACCAGTCCATGTCGGCGGTCACTGTGAGGCCCATCCGTGTTGGCATATCAGTTTCCAAATCTAATCTTCGGCAGTACGTAGGAAGACTCCGTCTATTTTCTCCAGCAAAGTCCAGTTTTTTCATTGACACGGGTCAACTATCCCTCAGAGAAGTCCAATCATACTTGGCACATCTGCTACTCCCCAGCAGAGTTATATGCCCCAACAGGGTGTTACTTCAACGAGGTGCCTGGCTAAGTTCCCAATTGCCCCAGCGGAGTTGATTTCACTCTTCCAGCATTTATTTTGCTGGAATGATTCTGCGATATCCGGTTTATCCCCAGTGGAGTTGGCTTCGTCTTCAGCATTTATGCTGCTGAAGTGGTTTTCTGTACCCGACTTTCTCCAGCAGCCCGAGCCTGCATTAGCATATTGCATATCATCATATTTGCATCATACTTGCATTTCATTTTCAAAATGCGTAGTGTTTCCATCCTGCAAGGAGCATTACGTCATAGAAAGATCCAAACATATGCATATGCATATGAAGCATAAGCCAGGTTTTCTATCAGCCTCATATGGCGCGTGAATTACTCAGTGATCAGTTCAGGGGCATTTATCCAGCAGCTTTTATTCAGACAGCTCTTTGGTATTTGATTCTCAGATCATACGACAGTTATGTTTTGATCAATCAGTCATCTGGTATCGATAGACTTTTATTCCCGTCAATTCATATTGACGATGGGTTCCCCCAATGAAGTGGATTTCTCCGTCTATCATTAGACGTCTTGAGTTTGAATATGGCTTTCTTCCCGTCTATCAGTAGACGATGTGAAGCTTCGGGTGATTTTTTCAGTAGGGTTTCAAGATGGGTTTTCTCCAAGTGGTGTTCTTCCCGTCTAGCAGTAGACGATGTGAAGTTTCGTGATTTTTCAGTGGGGTTTCAAGATGGGGTTTCTCTAGCAAGTGGCTTTCTTTCCGTCTATCAGTAGACGATGTGAAGTTTCAGTTGATTTTCCAGTGGGGTTTCAATATGGGGTTTCTCTAAGTGGTGTTCTTCCCGTCTATCAGTAGACGATGTGAAGTGTCAGGTGATTTTTCAGCGGGTTTCTTATCGTCAGTTCATACGGATGGTGTGTTTCCCCAGCGAGTCTTCTCCGGCTATCTTTAGATGTTGAGGGGTTTTCAAAGCGATCTTTTCGGATAGTGGGTTTCTTTCTGTTTATTGGATGAGATGACATTTCAAGAGGGTTTTCCGGATTGTCGATTCTTATTGACGACATGGCTCCTTGAAGGTGGTTTTCTTCCCGTCGGTCGATACTGACGATGTAGCCCCTTTAAGGATATTGTTCTTTCCATCAATTCCCGTAGACGAAAGGATTCTGAAATTCGAGGGATGGTGTTGAATTGCGTATGGGTGTCTTTCCGTCTATCATTAGACGATGTGAGTATTGATTTTTTCTTCGGATCAGGGTGTCTTCCCGTCTATATTTAGACGATGTGAGTATGGATTTTGGGTGTCTTCCCGTCTATCTTTAGACGATGTGAGTATTGAATTTTTTCCTTCGGGATCAGGGTGTCTTCCCGTCTATCCTTAGACGATGTGAGTATGGATTTTGGCTTTCTTTCCGTCTACCCTTAGATGATGTGAGTATTGAATTTCTCTTTCGATTCGGGTGTCTTTCCGTCTATCATTAGACGATGTGAGTATTGAATTTTTTCCTTCGGGATCAGGGTGTCTTCCCGTCTATCTTTAGACGATGTGAGTATGGATTTTGGGTGTCTTTCCGTCTATCCTTAGACGATGTGAGTATGGATTATGGGTGTCTTCCCGTCTATCATTAGACGATGTGAGTATGGATTCAGGGTGTCTTCCCGTCTATCTTTAGACGATGTGAGTATGGATTTTGGCTTTCTTTCCGTCTATCATTAGACGATGTGAGTATTGATGGTTTTCCTTCGGGATCAGGGTGTCTTCCCGTCTATCTTTAGACAATGTGAGTATGGATTTTGGGTGTATTTCCGTCTATCCTTAGACAATGTGAGTATGGATTATGGGTGTCTTCCCGTCTATCATTAGACGATGTGAGTATGGATTTTAGGTGTCTTCCCGTCTATCTTTAGGCGATGTGAGTATATTTCTCTTCCTGTCTATCAGTAGACGATGTGAGAGGATCAGGTGTTTTGTTGCAACCCTCGGGTTTGTTATATGGGGTATCACATGTAATTGGCATTCAAATCAGGAGTTCTTTATCAGATGATTGATCAGTTTGTTGCCGTAATGGCTGGACTCGGTTCTGGATTATATTCCCCAAGCAGTTTCGCAATTTATCATTTTGCGGTTGGCAAATTTTTGGGTTTATTGGTATTCAACCGTCTCGTACCTCTGAATGTTTGAAGGCTGCGCGCTCTTCACCCCTTCAGGTCCAAGTTGCTTGAATAGGGGCAGCTGTTGCACCCTAAAATTTGACCAACCGGTGCCGCTTTCGGTTTATGCTTCGACGCATGCTCGCATTCGCATTTGCATACTGCATATAGCGCATTTCTGCAATCATGGTGATTTTATCGGGATCACAGCCCTGTGGTCTCTTTTCAGGTGTTTTTAGGCCGGTTCGGATAATCGGAGGTTATTTTGGGAAGTCGCGCGCTTCCTGGGTGTTTTCAGTTTATGCAGTGATTTTTTTGAGATTTTTGGTATTTGGTTACTGTTTTGCTTCGATCTGGTCTCGTGCTCTCTGTTATATTG
>CAWUDS030006658.1:1004337-1047061 GCA_963859935.3 Lathyrus sativus
ATTTGTGATTGAATGAATGAAAATGGGGTGGAAGAGACCCCTATTTATACTAGTTGTAAAATATTAAAATAACATAATTTATCATCTTTTGCCCATACCTTCCAACTTTTCAACTCTTGCTAGTAAATATGTCTCTATCAAATATTTACTAATCTTTCATCAATAGTGCTTTAGGTGTTCTAGTATGACTTTGTGAAAATAATTTATGACAAAGGTATGGGAGCTTGATTTCATGACATAATATTATGTAGGATATTAATAGAAAATGAGATATATATTTCTTTTATAAAAAGTAAAATGTTAATAATATTAATAATAATAAAAATAGTAAAAAGGATAGTTATTTGATATTTTTATTGTCTTAAGATTATTTTATTTATTAATTGGTTTATAGAGTAAAATGATAATATTCAAATAAAATAAAATCAATTAATAATAACAAAACAAGAACAACAATAATGATAATAATAATATGAATAATTAATTAACTTAAAGTTAAGGGTTTTAAGTACCAATTTAAATTTCAAAGTTTAGTTTATAAAATGAAACGATGATATTCAAATTGAAGAATAAAAGTAATAAATATAAAAAGTAATTAATTAATAAATTAATTATTATAAGTGTTAGTTTCAACATTTAATTTTTAATAACTAGCATTGTTAAAATCTCAAATCTAACTAGATATATTATTTAGTGTATGGAAAAATTAGGATGTTACATTCCTTACCACCCCCTTAAAAGAAATTTCGTCCTCGAAATTTAGCGTACCTAAAACATATGTGGATACTTCTGACGCATGTCTTCTTCTCTTTCCCAAGTAGAATCACCAGTTACATCATCCCACACGACTCTAACCAATGGTATTTGCTTTCCACGAAGTTCTTTAATACGATGATCTAAGATCTTGACAGGTATAGCCTCATATTCCAAATTATCTCTAAGTTCCACAGTTTCAGGCTCAATGACATGTGAAGGGTCCGGATAATACTTCCTCAGTTGTGATACATGAAATACATCATGAAGATTAGACAAGTTTGGCGGCAAAGCAATGTGATACGCTACAGGTCCAATCCGCCGTAGAATTTGAAAAGGCCCGATAAACCTTGGTGTTAACTTCCTAGTTTTGATTGCTCGTGCAATTCCCCGCCCTAGGAGTTACCCTAATGAACACGTGATCTCCTGCCTCGAACTCCAAAGGTCTTCTCCTCTTATCATTATAACTCTTTTGACGGTCCTGTGCTGCCTTCATTTTTTCTCTAATAAGTTTAACCTGATCTGTCGTTTGTTGCACGAATTCTGAACCCAATATTTTATTTTCTCCAACCTCATACCAACATAAAGGTGTACGACACTTTCTTCCGTATAATGCTTCATATGGAGCCATGCCGATACTTGAGTGAAAACTATTGTTGTAAGTAAACTCAATCAATGGTAAGAACTCGTCCCAACTTCCTTTGTGTTCAAGAGCACAAGCTCTCAACAAATCCTCTAACGATTGAATCGTCCTCTCAGACTGGCCATCCGTTTGGGGATGATAAGCTGAACTTAACCTCAGTTTTGTTCCTAACTCTAAATGCAACTGATGCCAAAAATTTGATGTGAATCTGGGATCTCTATCACTGACTATACTTGAAGGTATTCCATGCAATCTAACAATCTCCTTTACATATACCTGAGCTAGTCTCTCTAATTTAAACGTCTGGTTGATGGGAATGAAATGTGCACTCTTTGTCAACCTATCAATGATCACCCAAATTGCATCATGTTGTTTCTGAGTCTTAGGCAAAGCGGTTACAAAATCCATGGCTATTCCGTCCCACTTCCACTCTGGAATATCTAAAGGTTGTAGCAATCCGGCTGGCTTCTGATGTTCAATCTTTGCCTTCTGACATACCAAGCAACTTTGAACATATTCTGCTATATGTCTCTTCATTCCAACCCACCAAAACATTTTCTTCAAGTCTTGATACATCTTTGTGGCTCCTGGATGAAAACTCAACTTACTTTTGTGGCCCTCTTCCAAAATCAACTTTTGAATATCCTGATTTTGAGGTACACACAACCTTTCTTTAAACCTTAGGATTCCATCACTCCTTATGTTAAACTCTCCATTTTGACCATTTCTTATATTTTCCTTTATGCTCACTAGACGGTCATCAAGTTGTTGTTCATCTTTGATCCATTTCAGAAATTCATTAGACACGACAATAGCGCCTATGAATATACTTCCTTCATTGTGATGTACTCCTAAGTTTAAATCCACGAATTTGTCAATCAACTCTTCTTCCTTCAACATCATTGCAGATACATGAAGTTTCTTTCGACTCAAAGCGTCTGCTACAACATTGGCCTTTCCGGGATGATATTGCAACTCAAAATCATAGTCCTTCAAGAATTCCATCCAGCGCCTTTGTCTCATGTTTAAATCTTTCTGATCAAATAAATGCTTCAGCTTTTGTGATCACTTAACACAGTGAACTTTGATCCATAAAGATAATGCCTCCAAATCTTTAAGGCAAACACAATTGCCGCTAACTCTAGGTCGTGAGTTGGGTAGTTCCTCTCATGCACCTTCAATTGTCTTGATGCATAAGCTATCACTTTCCTTTCTTGCATCAACACACACCCAAGACCTTGATATGACGCATCACAATACACATCAAAATTTCCTAATGGGTCTGGTAAGATGAGTATTGGTGATGAAGTCAATCTTTCCTTTAGCTTCTGAAAACTTTCTTCACACTCTTTAGTCCATTCAAAGTTTTTACCTTTCCTCGTTAACTGAGTCATGGGCAAAGCGATCTTTGAAAATCCTTCAATGAACCTCCGATAATATCCAGCTAGTCCAAGAAAACTTCGAATCTCGCCAACATTCTTTGGACTCTCCCACTTTGTTATTGCTTCGACTTTACTTGGGTCTACTGCAATACCTTCTTTACTAATTACATGACCAAGAAATTGTACCTCCTTCAACCAAAATTCACATTTCGAGAATTTCGCGTACAATTGAAGGTCCTTTAATATCTGTAGCACAATTCTCAAATGTTCTCTGTGCTCTACCTCATTCTTGGAATAAATCAGAATGTCATCAATGAAAACTACAACAAATTGATCTAAGTATGACCTAAAGATCCTATTCATGTAATCCATGAATACTGCTGGAGCATTAGTCAAACCAAATGGCATAACTAAGTACTCATAGTGTCCATAACGGGATCTAAAAGCTGTTTTTGGAATATCATCTTCCTTCACCCTGATCTGATGATATCCAGACTTCAAGTCAATCTTTGAGAATACTGATGCTCCTTTTAACTGATCCATCAAGTCGTCGATTCTAGGCAAAGGATACTTGTTTTTCACAGTGGCTTTATTGAGTTGTCTGTAATCCACACAAAGTCTAGAAGAACCATCCTTCTTCTTCACAAACAAGATTGGAGCTCCCCATGGCGATACACTTGGTCTAATAAATTCTTTCTCTAACATCTCGTCTAATTGTTTCTTTAACTCCGCAAGCTCTGAGGGTGACATTCGATAAGGAGATATAGAAATTGGTCCAGTTCCTGGAACCAAGTCTATAGAAAATTCCACTTCCCTAACCGGTGGTAAACCTGGAACTTCTTCTGGAAAGACTTCCGGGAATTCACAGACTACGGGAAAATTTTCCACACTAGGGGTTTCTCCTACTGACATGGAGAATAGCATCATAAAACTTTGAGTGAGGGTTTCAGCTTTGCTGATTTCTCCACTATCTTCTCCAAATGTAAAAATTTTCTCCTTGCATCTCAAGTTGACATCGTTGGCTGATAACCAATCCATTCCTAAGATGACATCTAGGTCTTGTAGCGGGAGTACCACAAGATCTACTAAGAATCTTCTATTTTCTAAGATTATTGGACAGTCTACACAGACTGAATAAGTTACCATTCTTTCTCCCGAGGGAGTTGTGATAGTCAACTTATAATCGTGATCAACAATTTCGAATCCCAAAAATTCAGCACAAGAGGTAGATATAAAAGAATGTGTAGCTCCTGAATCGAATAAAACTGATACCAACTTATCTCCAATTAAACACATACCTTGAATTAACCCAGCTGACTTTGAGATCTCAGCTCCTCTAATTGTAAATACTCTTCCTGTGGTTGGCTTATTTTGATTCTGAGGTCTCTGACCAACACTTGGGCCTCCATTTCTTGCTCTCCCTATGTTGTTATTGTTTATTAGGCCGCTCCTCTGGCCTGTTGGTTGACTTTGTCCTTGGGGACAATCTTTGAGAAAGTGGCCTTTCTGACCACAGCGAAAACAAGTTCCAATATTTCTATTTGGACAATCTTTGTTAAGATGTGCCCCTCCACAGCTGTAACACTTGAACATTAACCTTCTAGAATCCTG
Organism: Lathyrus sativus; assembly: GCA_963859935.3. Taxonomy (NCBI): domain Eukaryota; kingdom Viridiplantae; phylum Streptophyta; class Magnoliopsida; order Fabales; family Fabaceae; genus Lathyrus; species Lathyrus sativus. The sequence goes on from CAWUDS030006658.1 coordinate 1,008,727, forward strand.
GTTATGATAAGGTGTAGGCCTTTGATATGGCCTACCCCCTCGTTGGATTCTTCCTCCGTGGCCTCGGTTAAAGTGGCCCTTGTGATTGTTGTTTTGGGTTGATCCTCCTGATCCATATTGATTCTTCCTATTGTCAATCCCTTCCAACTCCAGACACCTTTCTACTAGCTCACCAAAGCGCATAATATGCAGAGGTAAAACTGCCCTCTGGATATCATATTTCAATCCATCTTGATACTTTTCACACATCCATTCTTCCCTTGGATGCAAGCGGTAAAACTCAGAATACTTTAGCAAGGATTCAAACTTCCTAGTATATTCTCCCACCGTCATCACACCTTGACGTAGATTCTGAAATTCTCTCTCCTTCTCTTTCCTACATAACTTTGGAAAATACTTCCCCAAAAATTCTTCTTTGAACAAGGTCCAATTGATTTCTCTTCCTTCCTCTTCCAATAATCTATACTTTCCTCTCCACCAAGCTTCAGCATCGCCTGTCAGCATGAATGTTGCATAACCAACCCTTCTATTCTCTCTACAGTGAGTGAAAGAAAATATCTTCTCCATTTCTTGCAACCATTTCTCAGCACCCTCCGGATTAAAGTCACCACCAAACTGTGGTGGTTTTCCTTTCAGAAACGAGTTCAATCCTGTATCCTCATGCACCATTTCCCTTTGTTGTTGCTGAAAGAGTTGATGATCTCGAGTGATTTGCAGGATTTGAGCATTTTGTTGTGTTTGAACTAACACAGCTGCAGCAAGTTCACGAACATCTCGAGTGTCAGCTTGAGAGTTCGTTCCAGTTTGGGAATGATCTTCTCGTCCAATGGGAATGGTAGGTGCTCCTTCAGGAGTAACTTCATCACTCGCATTCCTACGTATACCTCTAGTAGTGCCTCTAGCAGCACTCCTACCACGCCTCGCACCTCTGACGTTCTGAACCATAACTTCCTGAAAAGGAATAGTTATTAGGTTCAATCATTCACAAGACATAAAGAACATAACAATTATGTATATTTATATCCCAATGAATGATTCATCGATAAGGATTTTTATCAAGTCTCCCACAGGCAAGGGATAATTGTGTCTAAAATGTTGAATTAATATCTTAAATATAACTAGAATTCAGGAAAACATAATCAACATTTAATGTATAAACAAAAATGTATCAATTTATTTAATAACAACGATTACAAAAATCGTGACCATGTCTCATTCAAAAACCTCTACTTGTAAACCAAGCTAAGACTAATAGTGGTAAAACTATAATTATCATTATTGCTACGAAATCTTTACCTAATTCTTCATGCTTGATGATACCAATAACAAACAAAATAATGACAAGAAGAGTGATGAATAAAAGAAAGGATTTAGCCATTTGAAAGGTATAGATAAATATTTAGGAATTGATATGAAAATAATGGATGGGTGTGAAGTATTTATAAAGTGAATTTTGTGAAGTGTCCGTTACGTTACCGTTGGGTTTGTGACCGTTGGGGAGGAAAAATAAAGTGTGCTAAATAAGTTTCCTAGACCATTATACTAGAAGGCTCTCAAGATGAAGACTCAATGCACAGAAGAAAAGTTATCATCCAGTTTGGAATCCAACTTGATACAGTCAGTATAATTCTAGACACTTACGGTCCGAGCTGAATCGACCAGCTCTGATACCATTAAATGAGACAGCCTATGTCCCATTAGTGGAATTCTAATGAAACCTTATAAAAATACAGAAAAATTTGAAATTTTTAAAGGACAATACTTAATTATTTAAAAACATACTGTTTCACATACATATGCTTCAAATATATTTTACAGAGTTTGACACCGTTAAGACTAGCGGCCTTGCCACATAGATAAAACATAAAATAAAAGTACAGAAAGGAAACCAAAAAGAAAGCATACCAAAAGGGACCTCCTAAGTCCAACAAGACTGACACTTATACTGACTGTAGTAGTAGGGATGTGATTAGCGTTTGACAAAACACTAACAGCTCCCAATCTAGATGTTATAGTAACACATCTCCACGTCACTTCATATCCTTTCCTTCTGAGTTGTCGGGAAGTACGCAAGATTCGAGCTCATCGTCTGATCGTCATAAAATAATCCAAAATGCAAAACAAAAATGACACAGGGCTAAGATTCATGTACAAGTTTAAAAGTGGGAATGAATGTGTAAAATAATAATATATATGGAAACCATATTTATACAAACAAGCGTATCTTATACCCACAATTACATATACTTTATTTATTCTAATGCATCCCTGAACTATATGCTGACTCAGGCCACTAAACGCTGTCAATGATATCTATCCCATTTACCAAGATCAGATATCACTAGACCACATGCCACCAACGTACTCCCAATTACCAAGAGCTACGCCACCTAACTTCACATGGAGCCTAGGTGTTATAAGTCGATCGTCCCTGAGAATTCAGGCCAAGAACCTTGTCTTGCCTAGCATGCATAGATAATAATCCCCGTCGGGATTGCAGGCGACTGATCAACCTCGTGCGTCCCATACCGCACGGCGGTGGACTTACACATTCCTTAATGCAAGTCTATATGATCACTCACTCATCTTGTGGCAACTCTTAGCCATAAGTATTAAGTTAATAATGGGGAATTATCGTATCAACTTTTCAAGTTATACTTATTATCTAGATACTTAGGTTGAGTACCAAATCCATCCAATGTCTTGCCATATTTGATCTTTGTCCTTACATAATAAGTTCAGTTTGTATAATGGGTAATTGTATGGTTAACTTCCCAGGTAAGAGAGGTGGACTGTAAACGGCATAGTCGACCAAGTCTTTCCTTAGCCAGAACCCAACCAAATATAACTACTCATTGTATCCAACTTTCCTTATGTTAATGGGGATCAATTACTTAATATCTAGCAATGTTTTTCTCTCATTAACCGATTATTTCCTTAATCTATCAATCACAATCATTCAAGTATAAATAAAATAAACAATTATAAAATTAACCGAATAATGCAAGCACAATACAATACCAAATTGTCAAAGATTATTCCTATGATAATTAATTAAGGCCGGCGTAACCTCGCCTAGTGATTTGTGAAAATCATTATTTGAGAATAGGCTCTCCTTAATTATTTATCGCTAGTAGGGCTTAGGTCACCACTACACACATATATATTAAGTTATTTTACGCTAACCGTCCCAATCGTATACGAAATCTTGCCCCCACCTTTTGTTGAGTGTTGTTGAAAGTCCACAAGTGTTGTCTTCGATCTTTGCCAAGAACCTAATTTACGATAACCGTTGGATTGTACGAAATTTATGAAATAATTAGAATATAATTTATGGTTAATTGAATGAGACAGCCTATGTCCCATTAGTGGAATTCTAATGAAACCTTATAAAAATACAGAAAAATTTGAAATTTTTAAAGGACAATACTTAATTATTTAAAAACATACTGTTTCACATACATATGCTTCAAATATATTTTACAGAGTTTGACACCGTTAAGACTAGCGGCCTTGCCACATAGATAAAACATAAAATAAAAGTACAGAAAGGAAACCAAAAAGAAAGCATACCAAAAGGGACCTCCTAAGTCCAACAAGACTGACACTTATACTGACTGTAGTAGTAGGGATGTGATTAGCGTTTGACAAAACACTAACAGCTCCCAATCTAGATGTTATAGTAACACATCTCCACGTCACTTCATATCCTTTCCTTCTGAGTTGTCGGGAAGTACGCAAGATTCGAGCTCATCGTCTGATCGTCATAAAATAATCCAAAATGCAAAACAAAAATGACACAGGGCTAAGATTCATGTACAAGTTTAAAAGTGGGAATGAATGTGTAAAATAATAATATATATGGAAACCATATTTATACAAACAAGCGTATCTTATACCCACAATTACATATACTTTATTTATTCTAATGCATCCCTGAACTATATGCTGACTCAGGCCACTAAACGCTGTCAATGATATCTATCCCATTTACCAAGATCAGATATCACTAGACCACATGCCACCAACGTACTCCCAATTACCAAGAGCTACGCCACCTAACTTCACATGGAGCCTAGGTGTTATAAGTCGATCGTCCCTGAGAATTCAGGCCAAGAACCTTGTCTTGCCTAGCATGCATAGATAATAATCCCCGTCGGGATTGCAGGCGACTGATCAACCTCGTGCGTCCCATACCGCACGGCGGTGGACTTACACATTCCTTAATGCAAGTCTATATGATCACTCACTCATCTTGTGGCAACTCTTAGCCATAAGTATTAAGTTAATAATGGGGAATTATCGTATCAACTTTTCAAGTTATACTTATTATCTAGATACTTAGGTTGAGTACCAAATCCATCCAATGTCTTGCCATATTTGATCTTTGTCCTTACATAATAAGTTCAGTTTGTATAATGGGTAATTGTATGGTTAACTTCCCAGGTAAGAGAGGTGGACTGTAAACGGCATAGTCGACCAAGTCTTTCCTTAGCCAGAACCCAACCAAATATAACTACTCATTGTATCCAACTTTCCTTATGTTAATGGGGATCAATTACTTAATATCTAGCAATGTTTTTCTCTCATTAACCGATTATTTCCTTAATCTATCAATCACAATCATTCAAGTATAAATAAAATAAACAATTATAAAATTAACCGAATAATGCAAGCACAATACAATACCAAATTGTCAAAGATTATTCCTATGATAATTAATTAAGGCCGGCGTAACCTCGCCTAGTGATTTGTGAAAATCATTATTTGAGAATAGGCTCTCCTTAATTATTTATCGCTAGTAGGGCTTAGGTCACCACTACACACATATATATTAAGTTATTTTACGCTAACCGTCCCAATCGTATACGAAATCTTGCCCCCACCTTTTGTTGAGTGTTGTTGAAAGTCCACAAGTGTTGTCTTCGATCTTTGCCAAGAACCTAATTTACGATAACCGTTGGATTGTACGAAATTTATGAAATAATTAGAATATAATTTATGGTTAATTGAACATAATCCCGTTATAACTTGAAATATTTATTTATTTAAATATATCATAATAACCTCCAAAATAATTATTAAATTCAAATATAAATTATATTATACCTCCTTTTGAATTTGTTTGTTTTAGAAAATTGTCAAGAGTATATTTCTAATAACATTTAAATTATAATAAAATTTGGGCATTATAACGACTTAAAATGGTAAAATTTATTTTGGACTTTATAAGTTCAATATATCGACGTCTGAACGGAATTTGCATAGAAAATTTAAAATAACCTTTATATAAATAACATAATTAAAATAATATAATTAAAATAAAATGGACATTATAACGGCTTACCGATTACTTATGAAAATGATTTGGGCAGAACTTTGACGTATAAAACTCCCTTGAAACTTTAGAAGAACTTTTACCACAAAATACTCTAAAGGTTACGAACCGATATCGTGGGAACTTCGATAACTAAAACTAATATTGCTATATGAAGAAATTAGAGAAGGAAAGAAGTAAAGAAGTAAGAAAGATGATTTGTGAATGAATGAATGAAAATGGGGTGGAAGAGACCCCTATTTATACTAGTTGTAAAATATTAAAATAACATAATTTATCATCTTTTGCCCATACCTTCCAACTTTTCAACTCTTGCTAGTAAATATGTCTCTATCAAATATTTACTAATCTTTCATCAATAGTGCTTTAGGTGTTCTAGTATGACTTTGTGAAAATAATTTATGACAAAGGTATGGGAGCTTGATTTCATGACATAATATTATGTAGGATATTAATAGAAAATGAGATATATATTTCTTTTATAAAAAGTAAAATGTTAATAATATTAATAATAATAAAAATAGTAAAAAGGATAGTTATTTGATATTTTTATTGTCTTAAGATTATTTTATTTATTAATTGGTTTATAGAGTAAAATGATAATATTCAAATAAAATAAAATCAATTAATAATAACAAAACAAGAACAACAATAATGATAATAATAATATGAATAATTAATTAACTTAAAGTTAAGGGTTTTAAGTACCAATTTAAATTTCAAAGTTTAGTTTATAAAATGAAACGATGATATTCAAATTGAAGAATAAAAGTAATAAATATAAAAAGTAATTAATTAATAAATTAATTATTATAAGTGTTAGTTTCAACATTTAATTTTTAATAACTAGCATTGTTAAAATCTCAAATCTAACTAGATATATTATTTAGTGTATGGAAAAATTAGGATGTTACATTACCACCCCCCTTAAAAGAAATTTCGTCCTCGAAATTTAGCGTACCTAAAACATATGTGGATACTTCTGACGCATGTCTTCTTCTCTTTCCCAAGTAGAATCACCAGTTACATCATCCCACACGACTCTAACCAATGGTATTTGCTTTCCACGAAGTTCTTTAATACGATGATCTAAGATCTTGACAGGTATAGCCTCATATTCCAAATTATCTCTAAGTTCCACAGTTTCAGGCTCAATGACATGTGAAGGGTCCGGATAATACTTCCTCAGTTGTGATACATGAAATACATCATGAAGATTAGACAAGTTTGGCGGCAAAGCAATGTGATACGCTACAGGTCCAATCCGCCGTAGAATTTGAAAAGGCCCGATAAACCTTGGTGTTAACTTCCTAGTTTTGATTGCTCGTGCAATTCCCGCCCTAGGAGTTACCCTAATGAACACGTGATCTCCTGCCTCGAACTCCAAAGGTCTTCTCCTCTTATCATTATAACTCTTTTGACGGTCCTGTGCTGCCTTCATTTTTTCTCTAATAAGTTTAACCTGATCTGTCGTTTGTTGCACGAATTCTGAACCCAATATTTTATTTTCTCCAACCTCATACCAACATAAAGGTGTACGACACTTTCTTCCGTATAATGCTTCATATGGAGCCATGCCGATACTTGAGTGAAAACTATTGTTGTAAGTAAACTCAATCAATGGTAAGAACTCGTCCCAACTTCCTTTGTGTTCAAGAGCACAAGCTCTCAACAAATCCTCTAACGATTGAATCGTCCTCTCAGACTGGCCATCCGTTTGGGGATGATAAGCTGAACTTAACCTCAGTTTTGTTCCTAACTCTAAATGCAACTGATGCCAAAAATTTGATGTGAATCTGGGATCTCTATCACTGACTATACTTGAAGGTATTCCATGCAATCTAACAATCTCCTTTACATATACCTGAGCTAGTCTCTCTAATTTAAACGTCTGGTTGATGGGAATGAAATGTGCACTCTTTGTCAACCTATCAATGATCACCCAAATTGCATCATGTTGTTTCTGAGTCTTAGGCAAAGCGGTTACAAAATCCATGGCTATTCCGTCCCACTTCCACTCTGGAATATCTAAAGGTTGTAGCAATCCGGCTGGCTTCTGATGTTCAATCTTTGCCTTCTGACATACCAAGCAACTTTGAACATATTCTGCTATATGTCTCTTCATTCCAACCCACCAAAACATTTTCTTCAAGTCTTGATACATCTTTGTGGCTCCTGGATGAAAACTCAACTTACTTTTGTGGCCCTCTTCCAAAATCAACTTTTGAATATCCTGATTTTGAGGTACACACAACCTTTCTTTAAACCTTAGGATTCCATCACTCCTTATGTTAAACTCTCCATTTTGACCATTTCTTATATTTTCCTTTATGCTCACTAGACGGTCATCAAGTTGTTGTTCATCTTTGATCCATTTCAGAAATTCATTAGACACGACAATAGCGCCTATGAATATACTTCCTTCATTGTGATGTACTCCTAAGTTTAAATCCACGAATTTGTCAATCAACTCTTCTTCCTTCAACATCATTGCAGATACATGAAGTTTCTTTCGACTCAAAGCGTCTGCTACAACATTGGCCTTTCCGGGATGATATTGCAACTCAAAATCATAGTCCTTCAAGAATTCCATCCAGCGCCTTTGTCTCATGTTTAAATCTTTCTGATCAAATAAATGCTTCAGGCTTTTGTGATCACTTAACACAGTGAACTTTGATCCATAAAGATAATGCCTCCAAATCTTTAAGGCAAACACAATTGCCGCTAACTCTAGGTCGTGAGTTGGGTAGTTCCTCTCATGCACCTTCAATTGTCTTGATGCATAAGCTATCACTTTCCTTTCTTGCATCAACACACACCCAAGACCTTGATATGACGCATCACAATACACATCAAAATTTCCTAATGGGTCTGGTAAGATGAGTATTGGTGATGAAGTCAATCTTTCCTTTAGCTTCTGAAAACTTTCTTCACACTCTTTAGTCCATTCAAAGTTTTTACCTTTCCTCGTTAACTGAGTCATGGGCAAAGCGATCTTTGAAAATCCTTCAATGAACCTCCGATAATATCCAGCTAGTCCAAGAAAACTTCGAATCTCGCCAACATTCTTTGGACTCTCCCACTTTGTTATTGCTTCGACTTTACTTGGGTCTACTGCAATACCTTCTTTACTAATTACATGACCAAGAAATTGTACCTCCTTCAACCAAAATTCACATTTCGAGAATTTCGCGTACAATTGAAGGTCCTTTAATATCTGTAGCACAATTCTCAAATGTTCTCTGTGCTCTACCTCATTCTTGGAATAAATCAGAATGTCATCAATGAAAACTACAACAAATTGATCTAAGTATGACCTAAAGATCCTATTCATGTAATCCATGAATACTGCTGGAGCATTAGTCAAACCAAATGGCATAACTAAGTACTCATAGTGTCCATAACGGGATCTAAAAGCTGTTTTTGGAATATCATCTTCCTTCACCCTGATCTGATGATATCCAGACTTCAAGTCAATCTTTGAGAATACTGATGCTCCTTTTAACTGATCCATCAAGTCGTCGATTCTAGGCAAAGGATACTTGTTTTTCACAGTGGCTTTATTGAGTTGTCTGTAATCCACACAAAGTCTAGAAGAACCATCCTTCTTCTTCACAAACAAGATTGGAGCTCCCCATGGCGATACACTTGGTCTAATAAATTCTTTCTCTAACATCTCGTCTAATTGTTTCTTTAACTCCGCAAGCTCTGAGGGTGACATTCGATAAGGAGATATAGAAATTGGTCCAGTTCCTGGAACCAAGTCTATAGAAAATTCCACTTCCCTAACCGGTGGTAAACCTGGAACTTCTTCTGGAAAGACTTCCGGGAATTCACAGACTACGGGAAAATTTTCCACACTAGGGGTTTCTCCTACTGACATGGAGAATAGCATCATAAAACTTTGAGTGAGGGTTTCAGCTTTGCTGATTTCTCCACTATCTTCTCCAAATGTAAAAATTTTCTCCTTGCATCTCAAGTTGACATCGTTGGCTGATAACCAATCCATTCCTAAGATGACATCTAGGTCTTGTAGCGGGAGTACCACAAGATCTACTAAGAATCTTCTATTTTCTAAGATTATTGGACAGTCTACACAGACTGAATAAGTTACCATTCTTTCTCCCGAGGGAGTTGTGATAGTCAACTTATAATCGTGATCAACAATTTCGAATCCCAAAAATTCAGCACAAGAGGTAGATATAAAAGAATGTGTAGCTCCTGAATCGAATAAAACTGATACCAACTTATCTCCAATTAAACACATACCTTGAATTAACCCAGCTGACTTTGAGATCTCAGCTCCTCTAATTGTAAATACTCTTCCTGTGGTTGGCTTATTTTGATTCTGAGGTCTCTGACCAACACTTGGGCCTCCATTTCTTGCTCTCCCTATGTTGTTATTGTTTATTAGGCCGCTCCTCTGGCCTGTTGGTTGACTTTGTCCTTGGGGACAATCTTTGAGAAAGTGGCCTTTCTGACCACAGCGAAAACAAGTTCCAATATTTCTATTTGGACAATCTTTGTTAAGATGTGCCCCTCCACAGCTGTAACACTTGAACATTAACCTTCTAGAATCCTGGTTATGATAAGGTGTAGGCCTTTGATATGGCCTACCCCCTCGTTGGATTCTTCCTCCGTGGCCTCGGTTAAAGTGGCCCTTGTGATTGTTGTTTTGGGTTGATCCTCCTGATCCATATTGATTCTTCCTATTGTCAATCCCTTCCAACTCCAGACACCTTTCTACTAGCTCACCAAAGCGCATAATATGCAGAGGTAAAACTGCCCTCTGGATATCATATTTCAATCCATCTTGATACTTTTCACACATCCATTCTTCCCTTGGATGCAAGCGGTAAAACTCAGTAATGTAACATCCTAATTTTTCCATACACTAAATAATATATCTAGTTAGATTTGAGATTTTAACAATGCTAGTTATTAAAAATTAAATGTTGAAACTAACACTTATAATAATTAATTTATTAATTAATTACTTTTTATATTTATTACTTTTATTCTTCAATTTGAATATCATCGTTTCATTTTATAAACTAAACTTTGAAATTTAAATTGGTACTTAAAACCCTTAACTTTACGTTAATTAATTATTCATATTATTATTATCATTATTGTTGTTCTTGTTTTGTTATTATTAATTGATTTTATTTTATTTGAATATTATCATTTTACTCTATAAACCAATTAATAAATAAAATAATCTTAAGACAATAAAAATATCAAATAACTATCCTTTTTACTATTTTTATTATTATTAATATTATTAACATTTTACTTTTTATAAAAGAAATATATATCTCATTTTCTATTAATATCCTACATAATATTATGTCATGAAATCAAGCTCCCATACCTTTGTCATAAATTATTTTCACAAAGTCATACTAGAACACCTAAAGCACTATTGATGAAAGATTAGTAAATATTTGATAGAGACATATTTACTAGCAAGAGTTGAAAAGTTGGAAGGTATGGGCAAAAGATGATAAATTATGTTATTTTAATATTTTACAACTAGTATAAATAGGGGTCTCTTCCACCCCATTTTCATTCATTCATTCACAAATCATCTTTCTTACTTCTTTACTTCTTTCCTTCTCTAATTTCTTCATATAGCAATATTAGTTTTAGTTATCGAAGTTCCCACGATATCGGTTCGTAACCTTTAGAGTATTTTGTGGTAAAAGTTCTTCTAAAGTTTCAAGGGAGTTTTATACGTCAAAGTTCTGCCCAAATCATTTTCATAAGTAATCGGTAAGCCGTTATAATGTCCATTTTATTTTAATTATATTATTTTAATTATGTTATTTATATAAAGGTTATTTTAAATTTTCTATGCAAATTCCGTTCAGACGTCGATATATTGAACTTATAAAGTCCAAAATAAATTTTACCATTTTAAGTCGTTATAATGCCCAAATTTTATTATAATTTAAATGTTATTAGAAATATACTCTTGACAATTTTCTAAAACAAACAAATTCAAAAGGAGGTATAATATAATTTATATTTGAATTTAATAATTATTTTGGAGGTTATTATGATATATTTAAATAAATAAATATTTCAAGTTATAACGGGATTATGTTCAATTAACCATAAATTATATTCTAATTATTTCATAAATTTCGTACAATCCAACGGTTATCGTAAATTAGGTTCTTGGCAAAGATCGAAGACAACACTTGTGGACTTTCAACAACACTCAACAAAAGGTGGGGGCAAGATTTCGTATACGATTGGGACGGTTAGCGTAAAATAACTTAATATATATGTGTGTAGTGGTGACCTAAGCCCTACTAGCGATAAATAATTAAGGAGAGCCTATTCTCAAATAATGATTTTCACAAATCACTAGGCGAGGTTACGCCGGCCTTAATTAATTATCATAGGAATAATCTTTGACAATTTGGTATTGTATTGTGCTTGCATTATTCGGTTAATTTTATAATTGTTTATTTTATTTATACTTGAATGATTGTGATTGATAGATTAAGGAAATAATCGGTTAATGAGAGAAAAACATTGCTAGATATTAAGTAATTGATCCCCATTAACATAAGGAAAGTTGGATACAATGAGTAGTTATATTTGGTTGGGTTCTGGCTAAGGAAAGACTTGGTCGACTATGCCGTTTACAGTCCACCTCTCTTACCTGGGAAGTTAACCATACAATTACCCATTATACAAACTGAACTTATTATGTAAGGACAAAGATCAAATATGGCAAGACATTGGATGGATTTGGTACTCAACCTAAGTATCTAGATAATAAGTATAACTTGAAAAGTTGATACGATAATTCCCCATTATTAACTTAATACTTATGGCTAAGAGTTGCCACAAGATGAGTGAGTGATCATATAGACTTGCATTAAGGAATGTGTAAGTCCACCGCCGTGCGGTATGGGACGCACGAGGTTGATCAGTCGCCTGCAATCCCGACGGGGATTATTATCTATGCATGCTAGGCAAGACAAGGTTCTTGGCCTGAATTCTCAGGGACGATCGACTTATAACACCTAGGCTCCATGTGAAGTTAGGTGGCGTAGCTCTTGGTAATTGGGAGTACGTTGGTGGCATGTGGTCTAGTGATATCTGATCTTGGTAAATGGGATAGATATCATTGACAGCGTTTAGTGGCCTGAGTCAGCATATAGTTCAGGGATGCATTAGAATAAATAAAGTATATGTAATTGTGGGTATAAGATACGCTTGTTTGTATAAATATGGTTTCCATATATATTATTATTTTACACATTCATTCCCACTTTTAAACTTGTACATGAATCTTAGCCCTGTGTCATTTTTGTTTTGCATTTTGGATTATTTTATGACGATCAGACGATGAGCTCGAATCTTGCGTACTTCCCGACAACTCAGAAGGAAAGGATATGAAGTGACGTGGAGATGTGTTACTATAACATCTAGATTGGGAGCTGTTAGTGTTTTGTCAAACGCTAATCACATCCCTACTACTACAGTCAGTATAAGTGTCAGTCTTGTTGGACTTAGGAGGTCCCTTTTGGTATGCTTTCTTTTTGGTTTCCTTTCTGTACTTTTATTTTATGTTTTATCTATGTGGCAAGGCCGCTAGTCTTAACGGTGTCAAACTCTGTAAAATATATTTGAAGCATATGTATGTGAAACAGTATGTTTTTAAATAATTAAGTATTGTCCTTTAAAAATTTCAAATTTTTCTGTATTTTTATAAGGTTTCATTAGAATTCCACTAATGGGACATAGGCTGTCTCATTTAATGGTATCAGAGCTGGTCGATTCAGCTCGGACCGTAAGTGTCTAGAATTATACTGACTGTATCAAGTTGGATTCCAAACTGGATGATAACTTTTCTTCTGTGCATTGAGTCTTCATCTTGAGAGCCTTCTAGTATAATGGTCTAGGAAACTTATTTAGCACACTTTATTTTTCCTCCCCAACGGTCACAAACCCAACGGTAACGTAACGGACACTTCACAAAATTCACTTTATAAATACTTCACACCCATCCATTATTTTCATATCAATTCCTAAATATTTATCTATACCTTTCAAATGGCTAAATCCTTTCTTTTATTCATCACTCTTCTTGTCATTATTTTGTTTGTTATTGGTATCATCAAGCATGAAGAATTAGGTAAAGATTTCGTAGCAATAATGATAATTATAGTTTTACCACTATTAGTCTTAGCTTGGTTTACAAGTAGAGGTTTTTGAATGAGACATGGTCACGATTTTTGTAATCGTTGTTATTAAATAAATTGATACATTTTTGTTTATACATTAAATGTTGATTATGTTTTCCTGAATTCTAGTTATATTTAAGATATTAATTCAACATTTTAGACACAATTATCCCTTGCCTGTGGGAGACTTGATAAAAATCCTTATCGATGAATCATTCATTGGGATATAAATATACATAATTGTTATGTTCTTTATGTCTTGTGAATGATTGAACCTAATAACTATTCCTTTTCAGGAAGTTATGGTTCAGAACGTCAGAGGTGCGAGGCGTGGTAGGAGTGCTGCTAGAGGCACTACTAGAGGTATACGTAGGAATGCGAGTGATGAAGTTACTCCTGAAGGAGCACCTACCATTCCCATTGGACGAGAAGATCATTCCCAAACTGGAACGAACTCTCAAGCTGACACTCGAGATGTTCGTGAACTTGCTGCAGCTGTGTTAGTTCAAACACAACAAAATGCTCAAATCCTGCAAATCACTCGAGATCATCAACTCTTTCAGCAACAACAAAGGGAAATGGTGCATGAGGATACAGGATTGAACTCGTTTCTGAAAGGAAAACCACCACAGTTTGGTGGTGACTTTAATCCGGAGGGTGCTGAGAAATGGTTGCAAGAAATGGAGAAGATATTTTCTTTCACTCACTGTAGAGAGAATAGAAGGGTTGGTTATGCAACATTCATGCTGACAGGCGATGCTGAAGCTTGGTGGAGAGGAAAGTATAGATTATTGGAAGAGGAAGGAAGAGAAATCAATTGGACCTTGTTCAAAGAAGAATTTTTGGGGAAGTATTTTCCAAAGTTATGTAGGAAAGAGAAGGAGAGAGAATTTCAGAATCTACGTCAAGGTGTGATGACGGTGGGAGAATATACTAGGAAGTTTGAATCCTTGCTAAAGTATTCTGAGTTTTACCGCTTGCATCCAAGGGAAGAATGGATGTGTGAAAAGTATCAAGATGGATTGAAATATGATATCCAGAGGGCAGTTTTACCTCTGCATATTATGCGCTTTGGTGAGCTAGTAGAAAGGTGTCTGGAGTTGGAAGGGATTGACAATAGGAAGAATCAATATGGATCAGGAGGATCAACCCAAAACAACAATCACAAGGGCCACTTTAACCGAGGCCACGGAGGAAGAATCCAACGAGGGGGTAGGCCATATCAAAGGCCTACACCTTATCATAACCAGGATTCTAGAAGGTTAATGTTCAAGTGTTACAGCTGTGGAGGGGCACATCTTAACAAAGATTGTCCAAATAGAAATATTGGAACTTGTTTTCGCTGTGGTCAGAAAGGCCACTTTCTCAAAGATTGTCCCCAAGGACAAAGTCAACCAACAGGCCAGAGGAGCGGCCTAATAAACAATAACAACATAGGGAGAGCAAGAAATGGAGGCCCAAGTGTTGGTCAGAGACCTCAGAATCAAAATAAGCCAACCACAGGAAGAGTATTTACAATTAGAGGAGCTGAGATCTCAAAGTCAGCTGGGTTAATTCAAGGTATGTGTTTAATTGGAGATAAGTTGGTATCAGTTTTATTCGATTCAGGAGCTACACATTCTTTTATATCTACCTCTTGTGCTGAATTTTTGGGATTCGAAATTGTTGATCACGATTATAAGTTGACTATCACAACTCCCTCGGGAGAAAGAATGGTAACTTATTCAGTCTGTGTAGACTGTCCAATAATCTTAGAAAATAGAAGATTCTTAGTAGATCTTGTGGTACTCCCGCTACAAGACCTAGATGTCATCTTAGGAATGGATTGGTTATCAGCCAACGATGTCAACTTGAGATGCAAGGAGAAAATTTTTACATTTGGAGAAGATAGTGGAGAAATCAGCAAAGCTGAAACCCTCACTCAAAGTTTTATGATGCTATTCTCCATGTCAGTAGGAGAAACCCCTAGTGTGGAAAATTTTCCCGTAGTCTGTGAATTCCCGGAAGTCTTTCCAGAAGAAGTTCCAGGTTTACCACCGGTTAGGGAAGTGGAATTTTCTATAGACTTGGTTCCAGGAACTGGACCAATTTCTATATCTCCTTATCGAATGTCACCCTCAGAGCTTGCGGAGTTAAAGAAACAATTAGACGAGATGTTAGAGAAAGAATTTATTAGACCAAGTGTATCGCCATGGGGAGCTCCAATCTTGTTTGTGAAGAAGAAGGATGGTTCTTCTAGACTTTGTGTGGATTACAGACAACTCAATAAAGCCACTGTGAAAAACAAGTATCCTTTGCCTAGAATCGACGACTTGATGGATCAGTTAAAAGGAGCATCAGTATTCTCAAAGATTGACTTGAAGTCTGGATATCATCAGATCAGGGTGAAGGAAGATGATATTCCAAAAACAGCTTTTAGATCCCGTTATGGACACTATGAGTACTTAGTTATGCCATTTGGTTTGACTAATGCTCCAGCAGTATTCATGGATTACATGAATAGGATCTTTAGGTCATACTTAGATCAATTTGTTGTAGTTTTCATTGATGACATTCTGATTTATTCCAAGAATGAGGTAGAGCACAGAGAACATTTGAGAATTGTGCTACAGATATTAAAGGACCTTCAATTGTACGCGAAATTCTCGAAATGTGAATTTTGGTTGAAGGAGGTACAATTTCTTGGTCATGTAATTAGTAAAGAAGGTATTGCAGTAGACCCAAGTAAAGTCGAAGCAATAACAAAGTGGGAGAGTCCAAAGAATGTTGGCGAGATTCGAAGTTTTCTTGGACTAGCTGGATATTATCGGAGGTTCATTGAAGGATTTTCAAAGATCGCTTTGCCCATGACTCAGTTAACGAGGAAAGGTAAAAACTTTGAATGGACTAAAGAGTGTGAAGAAAGTTTTCAGAAGCTAAAGGAAAGATTGACTTCATCACCAATACTCATCTTACCAGACCCATTAGGAAATTTTGATGTGTATTGTGATGCGTCATATCAAGGTCTTGGGTGTGTGTTGATGCAAGAAAGGAAAGTGATAGCTTATGCATCAAGACAATTGAAGGTGCATGAGAGGAACTACCCAACTCACGACCTAGAGTTAGCGGCAATTGTGTTTGCCTTAAAGATTTGGAGGCATTATCTTTATGGATCAAAGTTCACTGTGTTAAGTGATCACAAAAGCCTGAAGCATTTATTTGATCAGAAAGATTTAAACATGAGACAAAGGCGCTGGATGGAATTCTTGAAGGACTATGATTTTGAGTTGCAATATCATCCCGGAAAGGCCAATGTTGTAGCAGACGCTTTGAGTCGAAAGAAACTTCATGTATCTGCAATGATGTTGAAGGAAGAAGAGTTGATTGACAAATTCGTGGATTTAAACTTAGGAGTACATCACAATGAAGGAAGTATATTCATAGGCGCTATTGTCGTGTCTAATGAATTTCTGAAATGGATCAAAGATGAACAACAACTTGATGACCGTCTAGTGAGCATAAAGGAAAATATAAGAAATGGTCAAAATGGAGAGTTTAACATAAGGAGTGATGGAATCCTAAGGTTTAAAGAAAGGTTGTGTGTACCTCAAAATCAGGATATTCAAAAGTTGATTTTGGAAGAGGGCCACAAAAGTAAGTTGAGTTTTCATCCAGGAGCCACAAAGATGTATCAAGACTTGAAGAAAATGTTTTGGTGGGTTGGAATGAAGAGACATATAGCAGAATATGTTCAAAGTTGCTTGGTATGTCAGAAGGCAAAGATTGAACATCAGAAGCCAGCCGGATTGCTACAACCTTTAGATATTCCAGAGTGGAAGTGGGACGGAATAGCCATGGATTTTGTAACCGCTTTGCCTAAGACTCAGAAACAACATGATGCAATTTGGGTGATCATTGATAGGTTGACAAAGAGTGCACATTTCATTCCCATCAACCAGACGTTTAAATTAGAGAGACTAGCTCAGGTATATGTAAAGGAGATTGTTAGATTGCATGGAATACCTTCAAGTATAGTCAATGATAGAGATCCCAGATTCACATCAAATTTTTGGCATCAGTTGCATTTAGAGTTAGGAACAAAACTGAGGTTAAGTTCAGCTTATCATCCCCAAACGGATGGCCAGTCTGAGAGGACGATTCAATCGTTAGAGGATTTGTTGAGAGCTTGTGCTCTTGAACACAAAGGAAGTTGGGACGAGTTCTTACCATTGATTGAGTTTACTTACAACAATAGTTTTCACTCAAGTATCGGCATGGCTCCATATGAAGCATTATACGGAAGAAAGTGTCGTACACCTTTATGTTGGTATGAGGTTGGAGAAAATAAAATATTGGGTTCAGAATTCGTGCAACAAACGACAGATCAGGTTAAACTTATTAGAGAAAAAATGAAGGCAGCACAGGACCGTCAAAAGAGTTATAATGATAAGAGGAGAAGACCTTTGGAGTTCGAGGCAGGAGATCACGTGTTCATTAGGGTAACTCCTAGGGCGGGAATTGCACGAGCAATCAAAACTAGGAAGTTAACACCAAGGTTTATCGGGCCTTTTCAAATTCTACGGCGGATTGGACCTGTAGCGTATCACATTGCTTTGCCGCCAAACTTGTCTAATCTTCATGATGTATTTCATGTATCACAACTGAGGAAGTATTATCCGGACCCTTCACATGTCATTGAGCCTGAAACTGTGGAACTTAGAGATAATTTGGAATATGAGGCTATACCTGTCAAGATCTTAGATCATCGTATTAAAGAACTTCGTGGAAAGCAAATACCATTGGTTAGAGTCGTGTGGGATGATGTAACTGGTGATTCTACTTGGGAAAGAGAAGAAGACATGCGTCAGAAGTATCCACATATGTTTTAGGTACGCTAAATTTCGAGGACGAAATTTCTTTTAAGGGGGGTGGTAATGTAACATCCTAATTTTTCCATACACTAAATAATATATCTAGTTAGATTTGAGATTTTAACAATGCTAGTTATTAAAAATTAAATGTTGAAACTAACACTTATAATAATTAATTTATTAATTAATTACTTTTTATATTTATTACTTTTATTCTTCAATTTGAATATCATCGTTTCATTTTATAAACTAAACTTTGAAATTTAAATTGGTACTTAAAACCCTTAACTTTAAGTTAATTAATTATTCATATTATTATTATCATTATTGTTGTTCTTGTTTTGTTATTATTAATTGATTTTATTTTATTTGAATATTATCATTTTACTCTATAAACCAATTAATAAATAAAATAATCTTAAGACAATAAAAATATCAAATAACTATCCTTTTTACTATTTTTATTATTATTAATATTATTAACATTTTACTTTTTATAAAAGAAATATATATCTCATTTTCTATTAATATCCTACATAATATTATGTCATGAAATCAAGCTCCCATACCTTTGTCATAAATTATTTTCACAAAGTCATACTAGAACACCTAAAGCACTATTGATGAAAGATTAGTAAATATTTGATAGAGACATATTTACTAGCAAGAGTTGAAAAGTTGGAAGGTATGGGCAAAAGATGATAAATTATGTTATTTTAATATTTTACAACTAGTATAAATAGGGGTCTCTTCCACCCCATTTTCATTCATTCATTCACAAATCATCTTTCTTACTTCTTTACTTCTTTCCTTCTCTAATTTCTTCATATAGCAATATTAGTTTTAGTTATCGAAGTTCCCACGATATCGGTTCGTAACCTTTAGAGTATTTTGTGGTAAAAGTTCTTCTAAAGTTTCAAGGGAGTTTTATACGTCAAAGTTCTGCCCAAATCATTTTCATAAGTAATCGGTAAGCCGTTATAATGTCCATTTTATTTTAATTATATTATTTTAATTATGTTATTTATATAAAGGTTATTTTAAATTTTCTATGCAAATTCCGTTCAGACGTCGATATATTGAACTTATAAAGTCCAAAATAAATTTTACCATTTTAAGTCGTTATAATGCCCAAATTTTATTATAATTTAAATGTTATTAGAAATATACTCTTGACAATTTTCTAAAACAAACAAATTCAAAAGGAGGTATAATATAATTTATATTTGAATTTAATAATTATTTTGGAGGTTATTATGATATATTTAAATAAATAAATATTTCAAGTTATAACGGGATTATGTTCAATTAACCATAAATTATATTCTAATTATTTCATAAATTTCGTACAATCCAACGGTTATCGTAAATTAGGTTCTTGGCAAAGATCGAAGACAACACTTGTGGACTTTCAACAACACTCAACAAAAGGTGGGGGCAAGATTTCGTATACGATTGGGACGGTTAGCGTAAAATAACTTAATATATATGTGTGTAGTGGTGACCTAAGCCCTACTAGCGATAATTTTGTAACGCCCCATATTGCTTTCAGGATTACCGACTGACCCCACAAACCAACACGGGTCTTTTCAGCATGCTTTTTCCTCACTCACATGCTTTCTAGGAAACTTCCCAGAAGGTCACCCATCCCTAAATTTCTCCAAGTCAAGCACGCTTAACTGTGGAGTTCTTATGAACGGGCTACCGAAAAGAAGATGCATCTTGTTGGTATAGGTAGTACCAATTAATCCTTATAAGCCTTCATTCAAGGATGCAGTCCCATACCTGCATAGCCTCAGGATCCCTCTCATTCGGATGTGAATTCGGTTTTCCCCTAGAAGCTGCTAGGAGTGTCCCATTGTCATGCCTCATGACACCGACAACCACTCCCTCGCCCACGGGTGTTACATGTAACCACCGTCCTCTTTCACCTCAGGTGTTACATGCCCACCAACTTCCGCTTGGTTCGTCCCCGAACCACATCGTACTGGGAGAGGTATGGCTCTGATACCATTTGTAACGCCCCATATTGCTTTCAGGATTACCGACTGACCCCACAAACCAACACGGGTCTTTTCAGCATGCTTTTTCCTCACTCACATGCTTTCTAGGAAACTTCCCAGAAGGTCACCCATCCCTAAATTTCTCCAAGTCAAGCACGCTTAACTGTGGAGTTCTTATGAACGGGCTACCGAAAAGAAGATGCATCTTGTTGGTATAGGTAGTACCAATTAATCCTTATAAGCCTTCATTCAAGGATGCAGTCCCATACCTGCATAGCCTCAGGATCCCTCTCATTCGGATGTGAATTCGGTTTTCCCCTAGAAGCTGCTAGGAGTGTCCCATTGTCATGCCTCATGACACCGACAACCACTCCCTCGCCCACGGGTGTTACATGTAACCACCGTCCTCTTTCACCTCAGGTGTTACATGCAATTTTTGGGATTCGAAATTGTTGATCACGATTATAAGTTGACTATCACAACTCCCTCGGGAGAAAGAATGGTAACTTATTCAGTCTGTGTAGACTGTCCAATAATCTTAGAAAATAGAAGATTCTTAGTAGATCTTGTGGTACTCCCGCTACAAGACCTAGATGTCATCTTAGGAATGGATTGGTTATCAGCCAACGATGTCAACTTGAGATGCAAGGAGAAAATTTTTACATTTGGAGAAGATAGTGGAGAAATCAGCAAAGCTGAAACCCTCACTCAAAGTTTTATGATGCTATTCTCCATGTCAGTAGGAGAAACCCCTAGTGTGGAAAATTTTCCCGTAGTCTGTGAATTCCCGGAAGTCTTTCCAGAAGAAGTTCCAGGTTTACCACCGGTTAGGGAAGTGGAATTTTCTATAGACTTGGTTCCAGGAACTGGACCAATTTCTATATCTCCTTATCGAATGTCACCCTCAGAGCTTGCGGAGTTAAAGAAACAATTAGACGAGATGTTAGAGAAAGAATTTATTAGACCAAGTGTATCGCCATGGGGAGCTCCAATCTTGTTTGTGAAGAAGAAGGATGGTTCTTCTAGACTTTGTGTGGATTACAGACAACTCAATAAAGCCACTGTGAAAAACAAGTATCCTTTGCCTAGAATCGACGACTTGATGGATCAGTTAAAAGGAGCATCAGTATTCTCAAAGATTGACTTGAAGTCTGGATATCATCAGATCAGGGTGAAGGAAGATGATATTCCAAAAACAGCTTTTAGATCCCGTTATGGACACTATGAGTACTTAGTTATGCCATTTGGTTTGACTAATGCTCCAGCAGTATTCATGGATTACATGAATAGGATCTTTAGGTCATACTTAGATCAATTTGTTGTAGTTTTCATTGATGACATTCTGATTTATTCCAAGAATGAGGTAGAGCACAGAGAACATTTGAGAATTGTGCTACAGATATTAAAGGACCTTCAATTGTACGCGAAATTCTCGAAATGTGAATTTTGGTTGAAGGAGGTACAATTTCTTGGTCATGTAATTAGTAAAGAAGGTATTGCAGTAGACCCAAGTAAAGTCGAAGCAATAACAAAGTGGGAGAGTCCAAAGAATGTTGGCGAGATTCGAAGTTTTCTTGGACTAGCTGGATATTATCGGAGGTTCATTGAAGGATTTTCAAAGATCGCTTTGCCCATGACTCAGTTAACGAGGAAAGGTAAAAACTTTGAATGGACTAAAGAGTGTGAAGAAAGTTTTCAGAAGCTAAAGGAAAGATTGACTTCATCACCAATACTCATCTTACCAGACCCATTAGGAAATTTTGATGTGTATTGTGATGCGTCATATCAAGGTCTTGGGTGTGTGTTGATGCAAGAAAGGAAAGTGATAGCTTATGCATCAAGACAATTGAAGGTGCATGAGAGGAACTACCCAACTCACGACCTAGAGTTAGCGGCAATTGTGTTTGCCTTAAAGATTTGGAGGCATTATCTTTATGGATCAAAGTTCACTGTGTTAAGTGATCACAAAAGCCTGAAGCATTTATTTGATCAGAAAGATTTAAACATGAGACAAAGGCGCTGGATGGAATTCTTGAAGGACTATGATTTTGAGTTGCAATATCATCCCGGAAAGGCCAATGTTGTAGCAGACGCTTTGAGTCGAAAGAAACTTCATGTATCTGCAATGATGTTGAAGGAAGAAGAGTTGATTGACAAATTCGTGGATTTAAACTTAGGAGTACATCACAATGAAGGAAGTATATTCATAGGCGCTATTGTCGTGTCTAATGAATTTCTGAAATGGATCAAAGATGAACAACAACTTGATGACCGTCTAGTGAGCATAAAGGAAAATATAAGAAATGGTCAAAATGGAGAGTTTAACATAAGGAGTGATGGAATCCTAAGGTTTAAAGAAAGGTTGTGTGTACCTCAAAATCAGGATATTCAAAAGTTGATTTTGGAAGAGGGCCACAAAAGTAAGTTGAGTTTTCATCCAGGAGCCACAAAGATGTATCAAGACTTGAAGAAAATGTTTTGGTGGGTTGGAATGAAGAGACATATAGCAGAATATGTTCAAAGTTGCTTGGTATGTCAGAAGGCAAAGATTGAACATCAGAAGCCAGCCGGATTGCTACAACCTTTAGATATTCCAGAGTGGAAGTGGGACGGAATAGCCATGGATTTTGTAACCGCTTTGCCTAAGACTCAGAAACAACATGATGCAATTTGGGTGATCATTGATAGGTTGACAAAGAGTGCACATTTCATTCCCATCAACCAGACGTTTAAATTAGAGAGACTAGCTCAGGTATATGTAAAGGAGATTGTTAGATTGCATGGAATACCTTCAAGTATAGTCAGTGATAGAGATCCCAGATTCACATCAAATTTTTGGCATCAGTTGCATTTAGAGTTAGGAACAAAACTGAGGTTAAGTTCAGCTTATCATCCCCAAACGGATGGCCAGTCTGAGAGGACGATTCAATCGTTAGAGGATTTGTTGAGAGCTTGTGCTCTTGAACACAAAGGAAGTTGGGACGAGTTCTTACCATTGATTGAGTTTACTTACAACAATAGTTTTCACTCAAGTATCGGCATGGCTCCATATGAAGCATTATACGGAAGAAAGTGTCGTACACCTTTATGTTGGTATGAGGTTGGAGAAAATAAAATATTGGGTTCAGAATTCGTGCAACAAACGACAGATCAGGTTAAACTTATTAGAGAAAAAATGAAGGCAGCACAGGACCGTCAAAAGAGTTATAATGATAAGAGGAGAAGACCTTTGGAGTTCGAGGCAGGAGATCACGTGTTCATTAGGGTAACTCCTAGGGCGGGAATTGCACGAGCAATCAAAACTAGGAAGTTAACACCAAGGTTTATCGGGCCTTTTCAAATTCTACGGCGGATTGGACCTGTAGCGTATCACATTGCTTTGCCGCCAAACTTGTCTAATCTTCATGATGTATTTCATGTATCACAACTGAGGAAGTATTATCCGGACCCTTCACATGTCATTGAGCCTGAAACTGTGGAACTTAGAGATAATTTGGAATATGAGGCTATACCTGTCAAGATCTTAGATCATCGTATTAAAGAACTTCGTGGAAAGCAAATACCATTGGTTAGAGTCGTGTGGGATGATGTAACTGGTGATTCTACTTGGGAAAGAGAAGAAGACATGCGTCAGAAGTATCCACATATGTTTTAGGTACGCTAAATTTCGAGGACGAAATTTCTTTTAAGGGGGGTGGTAATGTAACATCCTAATTTTTCCATACACTAAATAATATATCTAGTTAGATTTGAGATTTTAACAATGCTAGTTATTAAAAATTAAATGTTGAAACTAACACTTATAATAATTAATTTATTAATTAATTACTTTTTATATTTATTACTTTTATTCTTCAATTTGAATATCATCGTTTCATTTTATAAACTAAACTTTGAAATTTAAATTGGTACTTAAAACCCTTAACTTTAAGTTAATTAATTATTCATATTATTATTATCATTATTGTTGTTCTTGTTTTGTTATTATTAATTGATTTTATTTTATTTGAATATTATCATTTTACTCTATAAACCAATTAATAAATAAAATAATCTTAAGACAATAAAAATATCAAATAACTATCCTTTTTACTATTTTTATTATTATTAATATTATTAACATTTTACTTTTTATAAAAGAAATATATATCTCATTTTCTATTAATATCCTACATAATATTATGTCATGAAATCAAGCTCCCATACCTTTGTCATAAATTATTTTCACAAAGTCATACTAGAACACCTAAAGCACTATTGATGAAAGATTAGTAAATATTTGATAGAGACATATTTACTAGCAAGAGTTGAAAAGTTGGAAGGTATGGGCAAAAGATGATAAATTATGTTATTTTAATATTTTACAACTAGTATAAATAGGGGTCTCTTCCACCCCATTTTCATTCATTCATTCACAAATCATCTTTCTTACTTCTTTACTTCTTTCCTTCTCTAATTTCTTCATATAGCAATATTAGTTTTAGTTATCGAAGTTCCCACGATATCGGTTCGTAACCTTTAGAGTATTTTGTGGTAAAAGTTCTTCTAAAGTTTCAAGGGAGTTTTATACGTCAAAGTTCTGCCCAAATCATTTTCATAAGTAATCGGTAAGCCGTTATAATGTCCATTTTATTTTAATTATATTATTTTAATTATGTTATTTATATAAAGGTTATTTTAAATTTTCTATGCAAATTCCGTTCAGACGTCGATATATTGAACTTATAAAGTCCAAAATAAATTTTACCATTTTAAGTCGTTATAATGCCCAAATTTTATTATAATTTAAATGTTATTAGAAATATACTCTTGACAATTTTCTAAAACAAACAAATTCAAAAGGAGGTATAATATAATTTATATTTGAATTTAATAATTATTTTGGAGGTTATTATGATATATTTAAATAAATAAATATTTCAAGTTATAACGGGATTATGTTCAATTAACCATAAATTATATTCTAATTATTTCATAAATTTCGTACAATCCAACGGTTATCGTAAATTAGGTTCTTGGCAAAGATCGAAGACAACACTTGTGGACTTTCAACAACACTCAACAAAAGGTGGGGGCAAGATTTCGTATACGATTGGGACGGTTAGCGTAAAATAACTTAATATATATGTGTGTAGTGGTGACCTAAGCCCTACTAGCGATAAATAATTAAGGAGAGCCTATTCTCAAATAATGATTTTCACAAATCACTAGGCGAGGTTACGCCGGCCTTAATTAATTATCATAGGAATAATCTTTGACAATTTGGTATTGTATTGTGCTTGCATTATTCGGTTAATTTTATAATTGTTTATTTTATTTATACTTGAATGATTGTGATTGATAGATTAAGGAAATAATCGGTTAATGAGAGAAAAACATTGCTAGATATTAAGTAATTGATCCCCATTAACATAAGGAAAGTTGGATACAATGAGTAGTTATATTTGGTTGGGTTCTGGCTAAGGAAAGACTTGGTCGACTATGCCGTTTACAGTCCACCTCTCTTACCTGGGAAGTTAACCATACAATTACCCATTATACAAACTGAACTTATTATGTAAGGACAAAGATCAAATATGGCAAGACATTGGATGGATTTGGTACTCAACCTAAGTATCTAGATAATAAGTATAACTTGAAAAGTTGATACGATAATTCCCCATTATTAACTTAATACTTATGGCTAAGAGTTGCCACAAGATGAGTGAGTGATCATATAGACTTGCATTAAGGAATGTGTAAGTCCACCGCCGTGCGGTATGGGACGCACGAGGTTGATCAGTCGCCTGCAATCCCGACGGGGATTATTATCTATGCATGCTAGGCAAGACAAGGTTCTTGGCCTGAATTCTCAGGGACGATCGACTTATAACACCTAGGCTCCATGTGAAGTTAGGTGGCGTAGCTCTTGGTAATTGGGAGTACGTTGGTGGCATGTGGTCTAGTGATATCTGATCTTGGTAAATGGGATAGATATCATTGACAGCGTTTAGTGGCCTGAGTCAGCATATAGTTCAGGGATGCATTAGAATAAATAAAGTATATGTAATTGTGGGTATAAGATACGCTTGTTTGTATAAATATGGTTTCCATATATATTATTATTTTACACATTCATTCCCACTTTTAAACTTGTACATGAATCTTAGCCCTGTGTCATTTTTGTTTTGCATTTTGGATTATTTTATGACGATCAGACGATGAGCTCGAATCTTGCGTACTTCCCGACAACTCAGAAGGAAAGGATATGAAGTGACGTGGAGATGTGTTACTATAACATCTAGATTGGGAGCTGTTAGTGTTTTGTCAAACGCTAATCACATCCCTACTACTACAGTCAGTATAAGTGTCAGTCTTGTTGGACTTAGGAGGTCCCTTTTGGTATGCTTTCTTTTTGGTTTCCTTTCTGTACTTTTATTTTATGTTTTATCTATGTGGCAAGGCCGCTAGTCTTAACGGTGTCAAACTCTGTAAAATATATTTGAAGCATATGTATGTGAAACAGTATGTTTTTAAATAATTAAGTATTGTCCTTTAAAAATTTCAAATTTTTCTGTATTTTTATAAGGTTTCATTAGAATTCCACTAATGGGACATAGGCTGTCTCATTTAATGAAACCTTATAAAAATACAGAAAAATTTGAAATTTTTAAAGGACAATACTTAATTATTTAAAAACATACTGTTTCACATACATATGCTTCAAATATATTTTACAGAGTTTGACACCGTTAAGACTAGCGGCCTTGCCACATAGATAAAACATAAAATAAAAGTACAGAAAGGAAACCAAAAAGAAAGCATACCAAAAGGGACCTCCTAAGTCCAACAAGACTGACACTTATACTGACTGTAGTAGTAGGGATGTGATTAGCGTTTGACAAAACACTAACAGCTCCCAATCTAGATGTTATAGTAACACATCTCCACGTCACTTCATATCCTTTCCTTCTGAGTTGTCGGGAAGTACGCAAGATTCGAGCTCATCGTCTGATCGTCATAAAATAATCCAAAATGCAAAACAAAAATGACACAGGGCTAAGATTCATGTACAAGTTTAAAAGTGGGAATGAATGTGTAAAATAATAATATATATGGAAACCATATTTATACAAACAAGCGTATCTTATACCCACAATTACATATACTTTATTTATTCTAATGCATCCCTGAACTATATGCTGACTCAGGCCACTAAACGCTGTCAATGATATCTATCCCATTTACCAAGATCAGATATCACTAGACCACATGCCACCAACGTACTCCCAATTACCAAGAGCTACGCCACCTAACTTCACATGGAGCCTAGGTGTTATAAGTCGATCGTCCCTGAGAATTCAGGCCAAGAACCTTGTCTTGCCTAGCATGCATAGATAATAATCCCCGTCGGGATTGCAGGCGACTGATCAACCTCGTGCGTCCCATACCGCACGGCGGTGGACTTACACATTCCTTAATGCAAGTCTATATGATCACTCACTCATCTTGTGGCAACTCTTAGCCATAAGTATTAAGTTAATAATGGGGAATTATCGTATCAACTTTTCAAGTTATACTTATTATCTAGATACTTAGGTTGAGTACCAAATCCATCCAATGTCTTGCCATATTTGATCTTTGTCCTTACATAATAAGTTCAGTTTGTATAATGGGTAATTGTATGGTTAACTTCCCAGGTAAGAGAGGTGGACTGTAAACGGCATAGTCGACCAAGTCTTTCCTTAGCCAGAACCCAACCAAATATAACTACTCATTGTATCCAACTTTCCTTATGTTAATGGGGATCAATTACTTAATATCTAGCAATGTTTTTCTCTCATTAACCGATTATTTCCTTAATCTATCAATCACAATCATTCAAGTATAAATAAAATAAACAATTATAAAATTAACCGAATAATGCAAGCACAATACAATACCAAATTGTCAAAGATTATTCCTATGATAATTAATTAAGGCCGGCGTAACCTCGCCTAGTGATTTGTGAAAATCATTATTTGAGAATAGGCTCTCCTTAATTATTTATCGCTAGTAGGGCTTAGGTCACCACTACACACATATATATTAAGTTATTTTACGCTAACCGTCCCAATCGTATACGAAATCTTGCCCCCACCTTTTGTTGAGTGTTGTTGAAAGTCCACAAGTGTTGTCTTCGATCTTTGCCAAGAACCGATTACTTATGAAAATGATTTGGGCAGAACTTTGACGTATAAAACTCCCTTGAAACTTTAGAAGAACTTTTACCACAAAATACTCTAAAGGTTACGAACCGATATCGTGGGAACTTCGATAACTAAAACTAATATTGCTATATGAAGAAATTAGAGAAGGAAAGAAGTAAAGAAGTAAGAAAGATGATTTGTGATTGAATGAATGAAAATGGGGTGGAAGAGACCCCTATTTATACTAGTTGTAAAATATTAAAATAACATAATTTATCATCTTTTGCCCATACCTTCCAACTTTTCAACTCTTGCTAGTAAATATGTCTCTATCAAATATTTACTAATCTTTCATCAATAGTGCTTTAGGTGTTCTAGTATGACTTTGTGAAAATAATTTATGACAAAGGTATGGGAGCTTGATTTCATGACATAATATTATGTAGGATATTAATAGAAAATGAGATATATATTTCTTTTATAAAAAGTAAAATGTTAATAATATTAATAATAATAAAAATAGTAAAAAGGATAGTTATTTGATATTTTTATTGTCTTAAGATTATTTTATTTATTAATTGGTTTATAGAGTAAAATGATAATATTCAAATAAAATAAAATCAATTAATAATAACAAAACAAGAACAACAATAATGATAATAATAATATGAATAATTAATTAACTTAAAGTTAAGGGTTTTAAGTACCAATTTAAATTTCAAAGTTTAGTTTATAAAATGAAACGATGATATTCAAATTGAAGAATAAAAGTAATAAATATAAAAAGTAATTAATTAATAAATTAATTATTATAAGTGTTAGTTTCAACATTTAATTTTTAATAACTAGCATTGTTAAAATCTCAAATCTAACTAGATATATTATTTAGTGTATGGAAAAATTAGGATGTTACATTACCACCCCCCTTAAAAGAAATTTCGTCCTCGAAATTTAGCGTACCTAAAACATATGTGGATACTTCTGACGCATGTCTTCTTCTCTTTCCCAAGTAGAATCACCAGTTACATCATCCCACACGACTCTAACCAATGGTATTTGCTTTCCACGAAGTTCTTTAATACGATGATCTAAGATCTTGACAGGTATAGCCTCATATTCCAAATTATCTCTAAGTTCCACAGTTTCAGGCTCAATGACATGTGAAGGGTCCGGATAATACTTCCTCAGTTGTGATACATGAAATACATCATGAAGATTAGACAAGTTTGGCGGCAAAGCAATGTGATACGCTACAGGTCCAATCCGCCGTAGAATTTGAAAAGGCCCGATAAACCTTGGTGTTAACTTCCTAGTTTTGATTGCTCGTGCAATTCCCGCCCTAGGAGTTACCCTAATGAACACGTGATCTCCTGCCTCGAACTCCAAAGGTCTTCTCCTCTTATCATTATAACTCTTTTGACGGTCCTGTGCTGCCTTCATTTTTTCTCTAATAAGTTTAACCTGATCTGTCGTTTGTTGCACGAATTCTGAACCCAATATTTTATTTTCTCCAACCTCATACCAACATAAAGGTGTACGACACTTTCTTCCGTATAATGCTTCATATGGAGCCATGCCGATACTTGAGTGAAAACTATTGTTGTAAGTAAACTCAATCAATGGTAAGAACTCGTCCCAACTTCCTTTGTGTTCAAGAGCACAAGCTCTCAACAAATCCTCTAACGATTGAATCGTCCTCTCAGACTGGCCATCCGTTTGGGGATGATAAGCTGAACTTAACCTCAGTTTTGTTCCTAACTCTAAATGCAACTGATGCCAAAAATTTGATGTGAATCTGGGATCTCTATCACTGACTATACTTGAAGGTATTCCATGCAATCTAACAATCTCCTTTACATATACCTGAGCTAGTCTCTCTAATTTAAACGTCTGGTTGATGGGAATGAAATGTGCACTCTTTGTCAACCTATCAATGATCACCCAAATTGCATCATGTTGTTTCTGAGTCTTAGGCAAAGCGGTTACAAAATCCATGGCTATTCCGTCCCACTTCCACTCTGGAATATCTAAAGGTTGTAGCAATCCGGCTGGCTTCTGATGTTCAATCTTTGCCTTCTGACATACCAAGCAACTTTGAACATATTCTGCTATATGTCTCTTCATTCCAACCCACCAAAACATTTTCTTCAAGTCTTGATACATCTTTGTGGCTCCTGGATGAAAACTCAACTTACTTTTGTGGCCCTCTTCCAAAATCAACTTTTGAATATCCTGATTTTGAGGTACACACAACCTTTCTTTAAACCTTAGGATTCCATCACTCCTTATGTTAAACTCTCCATTTTGACCATTTCTTATATTTTCCTTTATGCTCACTAGACGGTCATCAAGTTGTTGTTCATCTTTGATCCATTTCAGAAATTCATTAGACACGACAATAGCGCCTATGAATATACTTCCTTCATTGTGATGTACTCCTAAGTTTAAATCCACGAATTTGTCAATCAACTCTTCTTCCTTCAACATCATTGCAGATACATGAAGAATCCAACGAGGGGGTAGGCCATATCAAAGGCCTACACCTTATCATAACCAGGATTCTAGAAGGTTAATGTTCAAGTGTTACAGCTGTGGAGGGGCACATCTTAACAAAGATTGTCCAAATAGAAATATTGGAACTTGTTTTCGCTGTGGTCAGAAAGGCCACTTTCTCAAAGATTGTCCCCAAGGACAAAGTCAACCAACAGGCCAGAGGAGCGGCCTAATAAACAATAACAACATAGGGAGAGCAAGAAATGGAGGCCCAAGTGTTGGTCAGAGACCTCAGAATCAAAATAAGCCAACCACAGGAAGAGTATTTACAATTAGAGGAGCTGAGATCTCAAAGTCAGCTGGGTTAATTCAAGGTATGTGTTTAATTGGAGATAAGTTGGTATCAGTTTTATTCGATTCAGGAGCTACACATTCTTTTATATCTACCTCTTGTGCTGAATTTTTGGGATTCGAAATTGTTGATCACGATTATAAGTTGACTATCACAACTCCCTCGGGAGAAAGAATGGTAACTTATTCAGTCTGTGTAGACTGTCCAATAATCTTAGAAAATAGAAGATTCTTAGTAGATCTTGTGGTACTCCCGCTACAAGACCTAGATGTCATCTTAGGAATGGATTGGTTATCAGCCAACGATGTCAACTTGAGATGCAAGGAGAAAATTTTTACATTTGGAGAAGATAGTGGAGAAATCAGCAAAGCTGAAACCCTCACTCAAAGTTTTATGATGCTATTCTCCATGTCAGTAGGAGAAACCCCTAGTGTGGAAAATTTTCCCGTAGTCTGTGAATTCCCGGAAGTCTTTCCAGAAGAAGTTCCAGGTTTACCACCGGTTAGGGAAGTGGAATTTTCTATAGACTTGGTTCCAGGAACTGGACCAATTTCTATATCTCCTTATCGAATGTCACCCTCAGAGCTTGCGGAGTTAAAGAAACAATTAGACGAGATGTTAGAGAAAGAATTTATTAGACCAAGTGTATCGCCATGGGGAGCTCCAATCTTGTTTGTGAAGAAGAAGGATGGTTCTTCTAGACTTTGTGTGGATTACAGACAACTCAATAAAGCCACTGTGAAAAACAAGTATCCTTTGCCTAGAATCGACGACTTGATGGATCAGTTAAAAGGAGCATCAGTATTCTCAAAGATTGACTTGAAGTCTGGATATCATCAGATCAGGGTGAAGGAAGATGATATTCCAAAAACAGCTTTTAGATCCCGTTATGGACACTATGAGTACTTAGTTATGCCATTTGGTTTGACTAATGCTCCAGCAGTATTCATGGATTACATGAATAGGATCTTTAGGTCATACTTAGATCAATTTGTTGTAGTTTTCATTGATGACATTCTGATTTATTCCAAGAATGAGGTAGAGCACAGAGAACATTTGAGAATTGTGCTACAGATATTAAAGGACCTTCAATTGTACGCGAAATTCTCGAAATGTGAATTTTGGTTGAAGGAGGTACAATTTCTTGGTCATGTAATTAGTAAAGAAGGTATTGCAGTAGACCCAAGTAAAGTCGAAGCAATAACAAAGTGGGAGAGTCCAAAGAATGTTGGCGAGATTCGAAGTTTTCTTGGACTAGCTGGATATTATCGGAGGTTCATTGAAGGATTTTCAAAGATCGCTTTGCCCATGACTCAGTTAACGAGGAAAGGTAAAAACTTTGAATGGACTAAAGAGTGTGAAGAAAGTTTTCAGAAGCTAAAGGAAAGATTGACTTCATCACCAATACTCATCTTACCAGACCCATTAGGAAATTTTGATGTGTATTGTGATGCGTCATATCAAGGTCTTGGGTGTGTGTTGATGCAAGAAAGGAAAGTGATAGCTTATGCATCAAGACAATTGAAGGTGCATGAGAGGAACTACCCAACTCACGACCTAGAGTTAGCGGCAATTGTGTTTGCCTTAAAGATTTGGAGGCATTATCTTTATGGATCAAAGTTCACTGTGTTAAGTGATCACAAAAGCCTGAAGCATTTATTTGATCAGAAAGATTTAAACATGAGACAAAGGCGCTGGATGGAATTCTTGAAGGACTATGATTTTGAGTTGCAATATCATCCCGGAAAGGCCAATGTTGTAGCAGACGCTTTGAGTCGAAAGAAACTTCATGTATCTGCAATGATGTTGAAGGAAGAAGAGTTGATTGACAAATTCGTGGATTTAAACTTAGGAGTACATCACAATGAAGGAAGTATATTCATAGGCGCTATTGTCGTGTCTAATGAATTTCTGAAATGGATCAAAGATGAACAACAACTTGATGACCGTCTAGTGAGCATAAAGGAAAATATAAGAAATGGTCAAAATGGAGAGTTTAACATAAGGAGTGATGGAATCCTAAGGTTTAAAGAAAGGTTGTGTGTACCTCAAAATCAGGATATTCAAAAGTTGATTTTGGAAGAGGGCCACAAAAGTAAGTTGAGTTTTCATCCAGGAGCCACAAAGATGTATCAAGACTTGAAGAAAATGTTTTGGTGGGTTGGAATGAAGAGACATATAGCAGAATATGTTCAAAGTTGCTTGGTATGTCAGAAGGCAAAGATTGAACATCAGAAGCCAGCCGGATTGCTACAACCTTTAGATATTCCAGAGTGGAAGTGGGACGGAATAGCCATGGATTTTGTAACCGCTTTGCCTAAGACTCAGAAACAACATGATGCAATTTGGGTGATCATTGATAGGTTGACAAAGAGTGCACATTTCATTCCCATCAACCAGACGTTTAAATTAGAGAGACTAGCTCAGGTATATGTAAAGGAGATTGTTAGATTGCATGGAATACCTTCAAGTATAGTCAGTGATAGAGATCCCAGATTCACATCAAATTTTTGGCATCAGTTGCATTTAGAGTTAGGAACAAAACTGAGGTTAAGTTCAGCTTATCATCCCCAAACGGATGGCCAGTCTGAGAGGACGATTCAATCGTTAGAGGATTTGTTGAGAGCTTGTGCTCTTGAACACAAAGGAAGTTGGGACGAGTTCTTACCATTGATTGAGTTTACTTACAACAATAGTTTTCACTCAAGTATCGGCATGGCTCCATATGAAGCATTATACGGAAGAAAGTGTCGTACACCTTTATGTTGGTATGAGGTTGGAGAAAATAAAATATTGGGTTCAGAATTCGTGCAACAAACGACAGATCAGGTTAAACTTATTAGAGAAAAAATGAAGGCAGCACAGGACCGTCAAAAGAGTTATAATGATAAGAGGAGAAGACCTTTGGAGTTCGAGGCAGGAGATCACGTGTTCATTAGGGTAACTCCTAGGGCGGGAATTGCACGAGCAATCAAAACTAGGAAGTTAACACCAAGGTTTATCGGGCCTTTTCAAATTCTACGGCGGATTGGACCTGTAGCGTATCACATTGCTTTGCCGCCAAACTTGTCTAATCTTCATGATGTATTTCATGTATCACAACTGAGGAAGTATTATCCGGACCCTTCACATGTCATTGAGCCTGAAACTGTGGAACTTAGAGATAATTTGGAATATGAGGCTATACCTGTCAAGATCTTAGATCATCGTATTAAAGAACTTCGTGGAAAGCAAATACCATTGGTTAGAGTCGTGTGGGATGATGTAACTGGTGATTCTACTTGGGAAAGAGAAGAAGACATGCGTCAGAAGTATCCACATATGTTTTAGGTACGCTAAATTTCGAGGACGAAATTTCTTTTAAGGGGGGTGGTAATGTAACATCCTAATTTTTCCATACACTAAATAATATATCTAGTTAGATTTGAGATTTTAACAATGCTAGTTATTAAAAATTAAATGTTGAAACTAACACTTATAATAATTAATTTATTAATTAATTACTTTTTATATTTATTACTTTTATTCTTCAATTTGAATATCATCGTTTCATTTTATAAACTAAACTTTGAAATTTAAATTGGTACTTAAAACCCTTAACTTTAAGTTAATTAATTATTCATATTATTATTATCATTATTGTTGTTCTTGTTTTGTTATTATTAATTGATTTTATTTTATTTGAATATTATCATTTTACTCTATAAACCAATTAATAAATAAAATAATCTTAAGACAATAAAAATATCAAATAACTATCCTTTTTACTATTTTTATTATTATTAATATTATTAACATTTTACTTTTTATAAAAGAAATATATATCTCATTTTCTATTAATATCCTACATAATATTATGTCATGAAATCAAGCTCCCATACCTTTGTCATAAATTATTTTCACAAAGTCATACTAGAACACCTAAAGCACTATTGATGAAAGATTAGTAAATATTTGATAGAGACATATTTACTAGCAAGAGTTGAAAAGTTGGAAGGTATGGGCAAAAGATGATAAATTATGTTATTTTAATATTTTACAACTAGTATAAATAGGGGTCTCTTCCACCCCATTTTCATTCATTCATTCACAAATCATCTTTCTTACTTCTTTACTTCTTTCCTTCTCTAATTTCTTCATATAGCAATATTAGTTTTAGTTATCGAAGTTCCCACGATATCGGTTCGTAACCTTTAGAGTATTTTGTGGTAAAAGTTCTTCTAAAGTTTCAAGGGAGTTTTATACGTCAAAGTTCTGCCCAAATCATTTTCATAAGTAATCGGTAAGCCGTTATAATGTCCATTTTATTTTAATTATATTATTTTAATTATGTTATTTATATAAAGGTTATTTTAAATTTTCTATGCAAATTCCGTTCAGACGTCGATATATTGAACTTATAAAGTCCAAAATAAATTTTACCATTTTAAGTCGTTATAATGCCCAAATTTTATTATAATTTAAATGTTATTAGAAATATACTCTTGACAATTTTCTAAAACAAACAAATTCAAAAGGAGGTATAATATAATTTATATTTGAATTTAATAATTATTTTGGAGGTTATTATGATATATTTAAATAAATAAATATTTCAAGTTATAACGGGATTATGTTCAATTAACCATAAATTATATTCTAATTATTTCATAAATTTCGTACAATCCAACGGTTATCGTAAATTAGGTTCTTGGCAAAGATCGAAGACAACACTTGTGGACTTTCAACAACACTCAACAAAAGGTGGGGGCAAGATTTCGTATACGATTGGGACGGTTAGCGTAAAATAACTTAATATATATGTGTGTAGTGGTGACCTAAGCCCTACTAGCGATAAATAATTAAGGAGAGCCTATTCTCAAATAATGATTTTCACAAATCACTAGGCGAGGTTACGCCGGCCTTAATTAATTATCATAGGAATAATCTTTGACAATTTGGTATTGTATTGTGCTTGCATTATTCGGTTAATTTTATAATTGTTTATTTTATTTATACTTGAATGATTGTGATTGATAGATTAAGGAAATAATCGGTTAATGAGAGAAAAACATTGCTAGATATTAAGTAATTGATCCCCATTAACATAAGGAAAGTTGGATACAATGAGTAGTTATATTTGGTTGGGTTCTGGCTAAGGAAAGACTTGGTCGACTATGCCGTTTACAGTCCACCTCTCTTACCTGGGAAGTTAACCATACAATTACCCATTATACAAACTGAACTTATTATGTAAGGACAAAGATCAAATATGGCAAGACATTGGATGGATTTGGTACTCAACCTAAGTATCTAGATAATAAGTATAACTTGAAAAGTTGATACGATAATTCCCCATTATTAACTTAATATTTATGGCTAAGAGTTGCCACAAGATGAGTGAGTGATCATATAGACTTGCATTAAGGAATGTGTAAGTCCACCGCCGTGCGGTATGGGACGCACGAGGTTGATCAGTCGCCTGCAATCCCGACGGGGATTATTATCTATGCATGCTAGGCAAGACAAGGTTCTTGGCCTGAATTCTCAGGGACGATCGACTTATAACACCTAGGCTCCATGTGAAGTTAGGTGGCGTAGCTCTTGGTAATTGGGAGTACGTTGGTGGCATGTGGTCTAGTGATATCTGATCTTGGTAAATGGGATAGATATCATTGACAGCGTTTAGTGGCCTGAGTCAGCATATAGTTCAGGGATGCATTAGAATAAATAAAGTATATGTAATTGTGGGTATAAGATACGCTTGTTTGTATAAATATGGTTTCCATATATATTATTATTTTACACATTCATTCCCACTTTTAAACTTGTACATGAATCTTAGCCCTGTGTCATTTTTGTTTTGCATTTTGGATTATTTTATGACGATCAGACGATGAGCTCGAATCTTGCGTACTTCCCGACAACTCAGAAGGAAAGGATATGAAGTGACGTGGAGATGTGTTACTATAACATCTAGATTGGGAGCTGTTAGTGTTTTGTCAAACGCTAATCACATCCCTACTACTACAGTCAGTATAAGTGTCAGTCTTGTTGGACTTAGGAGGTCCCTTTTGGTATGCTTTCTTTTTGGTTTCCTTTCTGTACTTTTATTTTATGTTTTATCTATGTGGCAAGGCCGCTAGTCTTAACGGTGTCAAACTCTGTAAAATATATTTGAAGCATATGTATGTGAAACAGTATGTTTTTAAATAATTAAGTATTGTCCTTTAAAAATTTCAAATTTTTCTGTATTTTTATAAGGTTTCATTAGAATTCCACTAATGGGACATAGGCTGTCTCATTTAATGAGACAGCCTATGTCCCATTAGTGGAATTCTAATGAAACCTTATAAAAATACAGAAAAATTTGAAATTTTTAAAGGACAATACTTAATTATTTAAAAACATACTGTTTCACATACATATGCTTCAAATATATTTTACAGAGTTTGACACCGTTAAGACTAGCGGCCTTGCCACATAGATAAAACATAAAATAAAAGTACAGAAAGGAAACCAAAAAGAAAGCATACCAAAAGGGACCTCCTAAGTCCAACAAGACTGACACTTATACTGACTGTAGTAGTAGGGATGTGATTAGCGTTTGACAAAACACTAACAGCTCCCAATCTAGATGTTATAGTAACACATCTCCACGTCACTTCATATCCTTTCCTTCTGAGTTGTCGGGAAGTACGCAAGATTCGAGCTCATCGTCTGATCGTCATAAAATAATCCAAAATGCAAAACAAAAATGACACAGGGCTAAGATTCATGTACAAGTTTAAAAGTGGGAATGAATGTGTAAAATAATAATATATATGGAAACCATATTTATACAAACAAGCGTATCTTATACCCACAATTACATATACTTTATTTATTCTAATGCATCCCTGAACTATATGCTGACTCAGGCCACTAAACGCTGTCAATGATATC
>CAWUDS030006658.1:1047561-1081649 GCA_963859935.3 Lathyrus sativus
TTTATGTGAACTAACACGAATTGCGATAATGGCATGAGTGAGTATGCTTGAAGATATGTATATATATGTGGGTTTACATGGATTGATGTAAACATTGGTGAATGCATATTGTATATGCTTGATGTTCTCTTTATATATAGATACATATATGGATACATTGCGATGTATGGAATGATTGAGATGTATGAATAAATATAATTATAAATGTTTGTGTGAAAATGATGGGAACTGTAGAAGCATGATTGATGAGTATGCTTAGTTGTGTATATATATATATATATATATATATTATATATATATATATATATATATATATATATATATATATATATATATAATATATATACATATATATATATATATATATATATATATATATATATATATATATATATATATATATATATATATATATATATATATATATATATATATATATATATATATATATATATATATATATATATATATATATATATATATATATATATATATATATATATATATATATATATATATATATACATGCAGTGTAATGTATGTGATGAATTGTGAATAATGCCTGAGAATATAATAGTACATGTATATAGGTAATGATTGTAATATGAGAGTAATATAGATAATAATGTTTATGTGAAAGATTTGTACTCACTGGGGTAGAATGGCAATGTGTCGTTCCTAGTGGAGTAATTACCGGGGTAGAATAACTGAGGTGTTATTCCTGGTAGGGTATAAGTGACGTACCCATAATCCTAAAAAGAGGATTGGTGATATTGGGTGAGTTTTAAGTGAGTCACATGGCATGGTTATGAGTGTTATATGAAATATGTATGTGAGTATGAATTGTTGAATTGTGGGTTGCGATTGAGTAATTGAGAAAGATATTGAATAATGAATTTATGATTAAGCATGATGGCGTAGGTTATATGATTCGTGATGAATGAAACATAACGTGTATGTTTGTGAGGATTAATTGTAATTGCGAATGTATGCATGATGAAATGCTTGGTTTTATACATATATGCTTTGCGATTTATGTTAGTGGGTATGTGAGGTATTGTGGTGAGGAGTATAATATGTGTATTTGATGCTATGGATATATATTATGTGCATGGTTATTGTGTTAATATGCATTGTGGTGAGAAAATGTGAAATGTATGTATTTTGTACTTGCGCATTTATATATGATTATGTGCTTTGATTATTATGGTAATATTTCTCACCCTTCTGCTGGAATGATGTCCTTTATGACATCGTGCAGGTATCTTGGAGTTGTACTGCTAGTAGTTGCGAGGTCTCTGCTGGTGCAGTCGTTTAGTATTTTAATTATGTTGGTCGAGTCATGCTCTGGTTATGTAACACTGGGATCGTTTGGGTTTTTGCTTTAGAGATATTTTATGTATTTTAAGTTGTGTTTTAAATGTATCGAAATATTGTGATGTTGGCCTTAGTGCCCAAGTATTGTTGAATTATGAGATGAACATGAATGCTATGTGAAAAGAATTATGAATATAAATTGAATCCGCTGCTACATGCAAAGTGAACTTTGAAAAGCATGATTGTTTTATTTGAGTGTTTAAAGCATGACAGGTGGTTTTGATGTTTTGAAATTATGTGTGACGCCCTTTTGTGAAAGCATGTTAATTTACTCTGATTATTTATGTATTTTCATGTGGGGTTAAAAGGGTTTTACAATACATGCCACCACCCAATCACAACAACAAGAGCCTTACCCCTACCGTCAGCCTTCTGAAACCGACACCAGTTCTGCATATAGTCCTTATACATATTTTGACCCTACCCCCATCCACCTATAGCCCAAATAACTCTTTTGACCCCACACCAGACAATCAATCTTCCTACCAACAAAATACTTATCCACTTTTTGACTACCAAACCCCACAACAACCAATACATCATTTCCAAACCGATTCGATGTACCAATTCGGACAACCATAACATCCACACCACACTCAACCTCCCGGACAAAACTACGAAAACATGGACATCGAACTTAATTACGGAAGCGTCATTGGCAGCGGCCAACCAGTTTTTGGGGCCAAATGCTTCAAAATTTATCTGATACGTCGGGGCCATCTTAACAAATACTTCTTCCACAAGTAAACATGCAAAGACCAGATACACCTCAACAACCTTGTGGTAGACCTCGACGCCGCGCGAATCCTCCCTGATGTGGTACCGGTGGTCGTTTAGATAGAGCCGACCATTAGTTTTCTTTTTTTTCATCTGTTGTAATTTATATTATATTATAATTTATTATTTCTTGTATTTATATTTTTTTTTATAAATTATTAAAAATAATAAATTTTATTATTATTTTAATTAAACGTAACAAAAACAAAATATTACATATTAAATATTATTTAAAGGAGATAAAATAAAACAAAAATTAAAAATTAAAAAAAAACAACAAAAATACCCCTACATGAGATGCGCCATCCCATATGACAACTCAGTGTAGGGTTTTAGGGTACAAAATAAACCTACGCCATATGAAATGGCGAATCAGGTCTGGAAGACTTGAGTAGCCATTTCATATCGCGACTCTTCCTTGAAAACCAAGCATTTTGGTAATTTTATTGAAATAATATTTTATTTAGTAATTAATTTGAAAAAAGGTGTTATATTAAAAAAAAACTCACGAGTTAATATCTCAAATAATTTATCATTGGTCTCGCATCAATAATTTTTTAGTGTTGTGAGTCAGTGAGTAGATTTATTCTTTTTATTTTTAATAATATTACATTTGTTTTGGTATTGTATTAATTTGAATAAATAAACATCACTTTATTTTAACTAATCATATTTTTCTATTAAAATTAGTCTACTATAAAGTAGGGGTGTTCAAATCCAAACCAATCCAAATAAAAATCATAAATCGATCCAAAAAATTGAAAATTATTAGATGTGTTTGTATGTCATTTTGTAAAAAACCGATCGGTTCGGGTCGAATTTCGAATTACTTTTCAAAACCGATCAAAACTGAACCGAACCACACATATATATTTTTATACTTATTTATTTTTATTAGTAAAATATGTTCTGTTAATTTATTATTTAATTGATACTTTTTAAAAAAGAATACTATTTATTAGTTTGATTTAATCTATTAATTTTTATTATTTCATTTGTTTCAATCATAATCAATCATTATCATTTTGTAATATTAACTTTTAATATATTATATGTTATATATTATATTAAATTTATTGTTTATTAGTGTTTTTATAATATTAATAAAATTATAATTTGTAATTTGAATATCCAAAAAACCGATCCAAATCAGTCTGCAAAAAATTAGATCAGATCGGTGTTTACCGTGAAAATTGGTAAACAAATGCTGGTCTTTTAAAAATGGTTTACTTGCAGGATCAACCGGTGAATCCTTAGGACATATTTATTATCTAAATAATTTATGGAAATGTCAAGAACACTTTGACAGTGCTCATGCTTGTGAAAGATTGTTTAAAAGTTTTGAATGGATAAACTTGCAAAATTGTAAAGTTGCAATAAAGATAAACTTCAAAGT
This sequence comes from Lathyrus sativus, assembly GCA_963859935.3. Classification (NCBI taxonomy): domain Eukaryota; kingdom Viridiplantae; phylum Streptophyta; class Magnoliopsida; order Fabales; family Fabaceae; genus Lathyrus; species Lathyrus sativus. The sequence goes on from CAWUDS030006658.1 coordinate 1,051,112, forward strand.
AAAAATTGCAGTAAAGAGATAAATGGTAAATTGGAAGTAAATTTCTATTAAAATAAATGTGGTGTTTCAAACGTACATTTCTTAATGAAAACTCTTTTCTCACTTGACTTAGATACTTTGAGTAATTTTTTTGAGTATTTGTATAACAATGAACACACGAAATCGTAAACGCTAAGACTCATATTTATAATATGTCAAAAATAACTGACTTCAACGGATACTCCTCCAAAAGATGACACATTTTGCTCTGCATGTCTTCATTTCGCCACAACTCTCCACACGTCCTCTTTGAGAAACAGGTAAGGACAAAAGACAGTTATTATCTGTATTTTGAATTTCAAAACTTCTGTCGAAGGAGAGCCACATACGCCCTTCGTCGAAATTGTTGTCCAAACTTAGAAAATATTTCTAAGTGCCTTCCTAACATGTCCTTCTTATGAAGAACTTTTTGACTAGTATTCTTGCATAGACTCCTATCGAATTCAACAACAACCCAAGAAATACTTGATTTTTATTTATTACTCTTAAACAAAGCTTGATGTCTAAAGGAATTTTTCTTTATTATTCCTAACCTTTATGCCGAACCTGCTAAGGTTAAGAAAATTTCCTGCTTATCATCGTTATAAGCCTATAGAAAATGGTCAAAAACCTAGGTTTAGTGAAGAAATTAAGGTTGATGAAAGATCAAAAGTTGATGGTCAAGTTTCTCCTTCGACTATAGCTTCCAAAGACCCAATTGGATGAATGGAATGCAACCGATGAATGCAGCGCAAAAGTTGTAGAGTTGGAAAAAGGCTCTGAATATAATAAAAAGTAAATTGAAGCCTGCGACCAAAATGTCAAAGCTAAAGAGCAGCGGATCAAAGAATTGCAAGCCAAAATTTCAAAGTCCAAGGAGCGTAAAGATAAACTCCTGTAGTTTAATCATGATAAAGCAACCAAAGAACTTCAAGTCGACATGTATCATGTCGAACGTGTTCAAAAACTTGTGAAAGAAATTGGAGAAATTTCAACCAACAAATCTCTGTGAGCGGCGCTTAATGCTTCAAAGGTCAAAATATCAAAAACTGAAAAATTCCATGCTTTTTAATTTGATTATAGTTGATGAACACATTTCTTTGTTGTATTGATGTTACGCCCTTCGCGGCATTTGATGTAATGACTTAGCCATTTTGGCAACCTTTTTATCTTGATCCCCATTTGGCTTCACTATCTATGCATCAATTACTCCATAGTTATTTTTATTTCTTGAAGTGCAAGCTTATATTTTTTTAAATATTTACCATTTACTTTCAAGATTCTTCGATCTTCATTTAACTATTCGACTTCATATGCACCATTAGAAAAAACTTGGATAATTTGAAAAGGACCCTCCCACTTAGGGGATCATTTACCCAAAGTTCTATCTTTTTCAAACCATGGGCATAATTACTTTCCAAACTAAATCCCCTGTTAAAAATAACTTAACTTTGACCTTTTTATTGTATGACTTATCTACTCTTCTCTTTTTGCCTCTTTAACAATTCTGAGGCATTCAATCTCTCTTCGTCTAAGTCAAATAATTCGTCCAACATCATGTTCCAATAGAATTTAGATGGGATCTCATGTTATCTCTGAATTCTAGTTGACTTTAGGTAGATTTCGACTGGTAACACTGCATCGTGACCATATGTTAGTTAGAAAGGTGTAATGTTTGTAGCATCATTAGGGGAAGTTCGACATGCCCATAAAATCTGGTACAATGTCTTGTGCCAATTTCTTGGCTTCTTTCCCACATGCTTCTTGATCAAGCTAATCGCTACCTTATTTGCTGCTTCGACTTGACCATTAACCTGAGCGTAGTAAGGCGTGGATGTCAATAGTTTGAACCCCATTTCTTTAATGAATTCTTTAATCTTTCAACCAGTGAAAACTGATCCTTGGTCGGTTGTGTTACGGTGAGAATCGGATGTCAAGCTATTGACTAACTTGAATCGCAAATCTTTGAATTCACAACCGGTCTTTGATTTATCTGAAGGAAATGTTAAAGAAAGAAAAACCTAAATTGCATCACAAACACAATGCAGGGAGATCTAGGGTTCAGGGGTAGGTTATACCTAGGGAAGGTGTCAGCATCCTAAGCATCTGTAGTACTCTACAGGAACCTCTTGTTTAATATTACGTTATTTGTTAATCTATCTGTTATTTGCTAAAGGGTTAAAGGTAAAGAGAGAGACCTAAGGGGTTAGTCCTAAGTATACTCGTCAAGAAATCGCATCTTGTGCCTACATATCTTGACGGGAATGGAATTAGACTATTCGTAGTTCCCCTCAAAGAGGGTAAGGAACTTCTTGACTGTGGTCAAGGTCCATGGGGGAAGTAAGTGTTCATAGTGAGACACTTACGTGGAGTGCGGCGACTCCAAGTCTACGTTTAGTTGAAAGGGAAAAGTAAGTATCCACGGCGGGAACTTATGTGGAGTGCAGCGAATCCGATCCTAAGGCTAGGATAAAAAGTGAGATAAATGAGAAAATCCATGGCAAGATGTTGGCATGGAGTGCGGCGACTCCGATCCTAAGGCTAGGATAAAGGTAAAGACTTAGAAACAAGCTAAAATTTGACATGGCGGTCAGTGAACCGTTCTTATAACTAGAAAAGGTTGGTTTTAAATGAAACGGAAAAAGTATCCCGATTCCAAGATTTGAAATCATGATACCTTGGGAATTATCCTAACATCTATTTAAATAATATTAGACTAAATTGATTTTAAGGATATCCAGAAGAGACATGGCAATTAGAATCGTCAAGGATCTACGTTACAACTCCGTAAGATCGTCCATAAATGAGAAATCAAAATCGTCAATGGAATTAAATAGAAACTTTAAATAATTAATAATTAAACAATTAGAGAGTTTTCTTTTTTTAGAATTTCCACTAACTAAATAAACTAAACTTAATCTAAAATAAAAAATAAGATAAAATATGAACATTTATTTTTTTAATAAACACGGGCTTGAAGCCTGTGTTCTAAAAAAACACACAAGAAAAAAAGGGCCAAAATAAAAACAGGATTTAGGCTGGCCTTCCTCTCCGCCGACCCAACATCACCAAAACAAAAATTATATAAAAAAATCAAAAAAAAAAAAAAATACAGAACCACATATCCATCTTTCTCTCAGTTCGCCCCTTTCTTCCCCAATATCTTCAAGCCTCTCTCTCACAGCCTTCACTCTCTCTCTTGACTTTCCTCACATGAAATCTAACGTCTTAGCTTTCTTTTCTCACCTACACTTCCTCCCCTCATCTGCGTTTTGGTAAAGCGTCAAGTTCGTCACGCACTTTCGATACAGTTTCTTCCCCAAATTCAGATTAAGGTGATTGAAGCAGAATAGAACCACAACAACATCAATTGTAGCTTATTAATGAAAAAAAGGTAGAGAAACGAATTACAGCACTAGGCGTGATCGGGAGCATATGATTCAATACGTTGGAGCGAGGGGTTGACTCAAGCAGCTCAATTTTCTTTTCACTTGCAGGTTCGTAATGTTTCGCTTATCGTCATCTTCTTCTTTGATTTTGAAATTTTGTCGATGTCGGTCTGTTATTGTTGCCCACTATTGCACCCCAAAATTTGACCAACCTTTTCTTTCTAACTTGGCTTATGTTTCATTTCATTTTAGCATTTGCATTTGCATAACATTGGTTCTTACAAGGGATCAAGAGGTGTTGTGTTTTCCATTCAAGAAGAGAGTTTCATGTTCAAGATCAAGCAAGGGTATCATTTGCAAGACATCAAGGTTCATTGCCATCAGATTGGGTTTCAAAGCTCCTTGAGGGGAGAGGTTTGTGTATGGGTGTCACCTCCTATCTTAAGGATCATCAGAGGATCATCAGAGGGTCATGAGGTTACCTATTTAGATAAGGCATGGTTCAAAAGCTCAATGTATACCTTGAAGGGTCTTTATGGAGTTTGTGTGGTCATTCAATTCATCTGCAAGAGCTTTAGTCAAAGGATATGGAGTTAGGGTTTCATCTGGTCAACCTAAAGTCAACTGTGGACTTGAGAGGGTTCAAGACTTGGTTCTAGACCATTGAAGACATGAGAAGTCATCATGAAGCATCTAGGATGTCATGTTGAGATCAAATCAAGGAGATTCAAGAGTTCAAGGAGTTGCTAAATTAGGGTTTCAGTTGACTTCAATGTAAAATCCCCTCATTTGGTGCCTAACTTCAAGGACAATTTTCCCTATGATGCAAGTTCAATCTCATTTTAAGAAAACACGGGACTTGTTCATCATCCTTCAAGATTTATTTTGAGTACAAGAACTCATCCATTGAGTTTGTACATCTCAAGTTATGATGTCAACAAATTGGTGTCATCGGATGAAGAGAATTTTGGTCAACTCAAAGTCAACTCACTTCTAAGGCATTTTTCACATTGAATCAAGCTTCTCCTTACTTTTAGATGAACATGAAAATTGTTCTTCATTATCTTAGCTTTCCAAAAATTCCTATAAGTCATCATTCTCATGAGTGAAACTCAAGTTATGATTTCCACAAGGTAGGGGTGTTTTTGGAAACTTCATTATAGGTCATTCTTTTCAATGACCATTTTCATGCACTTCAAGGCCTCTAATCCAAATTTAATGAACATGAAAGTTGTGTTATATTGTTCTAACTTCATCATGAACTTGATTCCTATATAATTTGATGAATTTTATGATCTTTTGAGCCATTTTGAAAGTGAAAACATTGACTTTTGGACATGGTAGGTGTTTCTTGCATTTCAAGCTACTAAATGGTTTGATTTTTGATTTTTCACACCTTAACATCATCAAAATTTGGTCATGCTATTTGGTACCTCTTTTGGACCAAAAATAGTACATATTTCATGCCATTTTTCAAACATTTATACCTTAAAAAGTCATGTTACAACACCTTACACAAACCTTTTCTCAATTCACCAAAACCATTCATTTCATTTCTACACATCCCATTATGCCTATTGCTGACCCAAAAAGAATGAGAAGGATGCTATAACCCGTGTGTACCATAAGTGGAAGCTTTTGGAAAAAAATTTGAAATCACATGATTGAACCATTATGGGCCTACATGGAGTCCTTCAATCCATCATATTTTAGTCAGAAGTTTTCCCTAAATCAAAGAAGAGGCTGGCTGTGTGAGAAGAGAGCTCAATCAATCCAAATATCACAAACTTTTCCTTACTTCGAATCAACCATTTCCTGGAGATTTTCTTCAAGATTTTTCTCCAATCATCATTATTAAAGCTCAAGGGAGAGATTAGAAGTGTTAAACTGAAGTTTGCAAGCACTTTGAAGGGTCAACGGAACCACTCCGTTAGGTATTTTCACAACCTTTAAACCTTCAATTTAGGCATTTAAATAGGACTATTATGGATTATTTTGGTTGATGTTTGATGGAATTTCAGTTTATGCTTTCAAAGATTCGTGGCTTGTTTCCTCTTTGTTTAAGAACCTTTTTCAAAAATGATTGATGGATTCATGTTGCTGGTGATTAGAGCTTTCGATTGGTGTAAGAGTTTAGAATTTTTATTGAGTTTTCAGGCCTGATCTCGGGCGAGCTGGCCGGAGAAGACGACCGGAGCCCTAGCTCTGACGTCTGGTCATGTTCAGGCCAGACTGAGTTGGCTTTGAGTTGAATCCTTGACTGGTGATGTGTTGCGTGCCTACTGGATTGACCATGCTCGCGTGTTAGTTAGGCTCCATGTTGGATTACCGAAACACAAAGTTTCATTAAAACTCTGAGTTCACATGCTTTTAGGCTTCACAATTGATACCCACACCCCCCAGTTTCAGGGCCCATGCATGTTTTCAATGGGGATTAGTTCAATCTGGATTTTTGATCATACCCCTCCCTGCCTTGCTTTTTATTTCCTTTTCTTTTATTTTCATTTTCCATTTTAATTGTTTTAAAATAGTTCTTTAATTCATTAAAATCCCCAAAAATTAGTTTCTAACATTTTGAAATGTTATTTATTTTTTCATATATTTTAATGTTATTTTCCATTTATTTTAATATTTTGTTTGGAATTTATAATGCAAAGTGTTTTATGGTTCATACCTAATTTTGAATTTGATCATTTGCCTTCAATTTTAAATCCCCTATGACAAATTCTTCTCCCTCACTTAGGTGATGGATTGAAGAATTTTTTAGGGTTGATTTGAAGTGTTAATGATCATTTTTCATTTGACTTTTGTTGACCCTCACATGCACTCGTTAAAGTGGAACATCATGCCTTCTTGGACCTAGTTGATGGTGCTTTGAGTTGAATTTGATCTTGAGTTTTTGCATTCTATTTGGTGATTGTTTCATCTTGACTTGAGAATTTTATTTGAGATTTATTGAGGTCTTTTCCTATTTTTGGTGGATTTTGCAAGTTTAAGTCATTTTAAAGGTGTTTATACATGCTAGTCTTGACCTAATCTTTGGGATATGATCATTAGTGATCCCTAAAGCACCTTTTGAGCTTTGTTACATCTTTTTAACATACTTGAGGTGCTGTTTTACTTGTTAGAGGCCATTTGCATGTGTGACTTGTATCATAAGTTACCTTTAGATCATGCCTTTTCCACTTGTTTTAAGTGTTGAGATTTTGATTGAACTTTGGTTCTTCACTTGACATGATCCTTCTTGTGATTGCCTCTTTGTTTTGATCTTGAATTTGAGGCATTCCTCTTGTTTTTTTACTTCTTCCCTAGTTGGTTTACGACTTGTTCATGATGATTTGGTGTTAATGTATACACTTTGAGCTTGTCATGAACATTGGTGCTAGTTTCACATTGTTGTTTTGCACTCGCTTTACTTGATATTTAAGAAATGTATGGTTGAGATGTGTTTGTGTTGGTGGCTTCCCCACACTCTTTCCTCTCTTCTTTGTGTGTGCATCTTAGGATATCACTTTTCTTCCTTGATGATTGATGGTAATTGGTTGTAGGAGTTTACTTCTCCCATTTCATCTCATCCTTCTTGACTTGTTCAAGTCATCTCTTGTGTTTGAGTATCTTTAATTTGTTGAGTCTTGTTGCATCTTTTCATATTTTCATTTGTGTTTGCATTCCATGTTTGCATTTCCTTTTGCATTGACTTGTTTAAGTCACTTTCATCTCCCATCTTTTTTCATCTGTGATTGAATTGCTATATGTTTACTTGTGCTCTTTTGCCATGATCCCTTAGGATTCCTAGTCCCTCTGTTTAAGGTGGGAGTAGGAGAAAAATTAGGCTTTCAATCCTTTGCATGATAACATTAGGTAGTCCCCTTTTCAATCCCAACATTAGGACTACATTGCATGATAACATTAGGTAGTTCCCCTTAGTCTTGTGTCTTCTTTCCTCATCTCATAACTTCTTAAGACACTTAATAAATGTTAACACTTGTTATATGCTATGAGCCTTAAGTACTTGAGAAATGATGGGTGGGGGGCCTCCTCTCACACTGTCTAGAGTGTTTAGCATATGCCCTTTGGGCGATATGCGACACATTCGCTCTCAAGTTATAGTCTTTAGTGCAACATGAGTTTCAAATCTAACTCAATTCACTTCTTCTCATAAAAAACACCAAACAAAATCAAACCTTTTTATCCTTCGGGATTGTTTGCAAACTCATTTTCAGAAAGAGTGTGTTAAGTCTTAGTTCTACCGCAAACAGGCATCGTCCCTAACTGCTAGAACAACTATTTAACCCTACTCATTAAAACACTTGAACCAACAAGTGGTTGTGTCAGCCCGAACTATGTTTGCTCTAATTTCTCATACCAGATGAGGATACGTAGGCAGAAGACGGTGATGTCTTGGCGAGCAACCTTCCCCCCCATCACCCGTAGTTTCCCGAACTATGTTGACTCTGACTTTCCCATTGCACGAGGGAATACGTAGGCATAGGGAAGCAATGTCCTATCGAGTTTGTTCTTTCCTTTCACCCCCGTTTAGCAGCAGCTTCTTAGATAGCTTTCACCCATAGACTTAGACAACAAGCATGGATCCCGTTGAGTACAACGGACGTGAGGTGTGCTCATACCTTCCCCTTGCGTAACCGACTCCAAAACCCAAGATTTGGTTGCGATGACCTTGTCTTTCCATTTTTCGTCAGGTTTTCTTCGATCGTTTCCTTTCCCTCTCTTTGGGATAAATAACGTTCGGTGGCGACTCTTCTGTCTAGTTTGTCGGCTTCTCCTTTTTTTCGCAGTGATGCGACAACTGGCGACTCTACTGGGGACTTATTCCCATCCCCTATGCGAGTCAATCCTAGCTCTTGTGTTTTTTTGTTTATGGGTGTGTATTTATGTGCATATGTGTTGTATCTGTACTTTATTGCATTTGCATTTTTATTTCCCGCACTTCATTATTGTTATTATTTGTTGTTGTGCTGTTAGGTGGGATTGTTCCATTGAGAGATAAGCCTAATACCCAGGCTTGATAATATACATATCATTAGAGTGGAAAGTAGTGATGGACCTGTATGTTTGACGTGCATTAGTCCTCATGAAATTCACGTCCAGACGAGATTTTCTTTGACGACTATGATACCAAACCAGAAATGTTGAACGTATCATCATTTCTCGAAAGCCTGTGATGCTGGCGACTGCATAGGATGTCAAGCCTTATCATATTAGGTCCATACCTTGTGAGTGGGAGGGTTAAGCAGGAAAATTGACCTTCAACCTACCCGAACTTCTGGTTTCTTACCAGTGCGGACCTTTGATCTTTGATACTATGGGTTCCTATGTGTTCGTATTCTGATGTTCTGGTATTTTCTCGCCGAGGCAGAATTTTGGTTCAGCTCAGTCAGTAGCACAAAAGTCTTGATCCCATGTTTGCATCTGCATTTTCATTTGCATTTTAACATTTGCATGTATTTGTGTTTCAGGTGCATATTTTCCCTTTGATTCTAGTAATCTAATCCACCGTCAGTATGGAGTCTGGTTTCAAGAGGACTGTCGTCTACAAGTTCCCGACACCAGAGATAGGCCCTTTGCTTAGTCTTATTGTTGTAGCTGATCACAATGTCATGGAGGATTTAAGGAAGGACTATGGGAAGATCCTAATCTATGTCTGCAAAATCTCAAGATATGAGTTGGGAGGTATTCACACTATGCTACAATTTTATGATCCTCAGTTGCGCTGCTTCTCATTCCCAGGATATATCTTGATGCCTACTCTGGAGGAGTTTGCTCTGTTGTTGGGAGTTCCAGTCCTAGAGCAGATGCCACTCTGAAGCAGAACCTGACTTGACCAAGCTAGCCAATGCTCTTCATTTGGATATCTATGAGTTGGATGGTAAGATGGTGTGGAGGAACGGAGTTCATGGTTTTCCATTGTCGTTCTTGGTGAACAAAGCTCAACACTTTGCTAAGGCGGGATGTTGGTCAGTTTTCAATGCTATTTTGGCTCTCTGCATTTATGGCATACTCTTGTTCCCTAATATCCCAGACTTTGTTGGTTTGGACACCTTCCATATCTTCTCTTCTAAGAATCATGTGCCTACACTCTTAGGAGATGTATACCATTCTATGCAATACAAGAATGAGAACAGAAGAGGAAAGAATGTCTCCTGCTGTGCGCCTCTTCTTTATAGATGGTTTATGTCACATCTTCCTAGAGTCGGACCTTTTGTTGATACTGCAGGCACATGTGATTAGTTAGAGAGGCTCATGGGCTTAACCTCGGATAATATTGCTTGGTTTGACAGAGACCTGCTGTTGCACCCCAAAATTTGCCCAACCTTTTTCTTTACCTAACTTATGTTTCATTGCATTCATTGTTTCATTAGCATGTGCATTGCATTGTAATTTGTGTAGGGGATCAAGAGATGTGCCTATTAAGAAGAGGCTATCAAAGGTTCTAGGGCTAATCAAGAAGCTATAGTCAAGTTATCATCCTCATCAAGCCTTCATGAAGAAGTCAAAGCTTCTTGGGAAAAGGGATGGATACAAGTCTGCCTACCTCCTATCTTGGGGGTCAATGAAGATTATCTGATGATATTGAACCCATGGCTATGGGTGGAATCCATTAAGAGAGCTCATTTAATTCCTTGAGGGTCACTAAGAATCTTGTTCAAGTCATCATACAAAGTGCAAGAGGCCACATCCAAAGGTGGTGCAGTTAGGGTGTTCATCTGGTTAACCCTAAGTCAACTGTGTAATTGGAGGATATTAAGACTCAATTCCAAGCAAATATGATCATGGAATATTGTGTTGAGACATGTCAAATATCATTTCAAGATCAATTCATCAACATTCAAGAGTGTGAGAAGTCGCTAAGCCAGGGTTTCTAAGCTTGACAGTGTAAAATCCCCTATTTAATGTCCAACTTCAAGACTACATATCTCAAGATAAAAGTTTCATCTCATCTTGACACCAACATGAATCTTTTAGGGCTTGTTCTTAGCTTTCTTTTGAGTACTATAAGTCATTCATCTGATTTCTAGAACTCAAGTTATGAAGCAGACAAGTTACAGGTCAATAGATGGATTTTGGTCCTCGAAAGTCAACCAACTTACATGCCATTTTTGACCTAGAAGGATGTCTCTCCTCATCTTGACCCAAACATGAAAGTTCTTCCTTATGATCTTAGCTTTCCAAAGAGTACTAGAAGTCCTCAATCTAATTTGTGAAGCTCAAGATATGAAGCTTGCAAGGCAGGGGTATTTTGGGAAACTTGGATTATAGGTCACTTTTCATTAAAGGTCCATTTCACCACTTTGCACATTTCAAATGAAAATCTTTCCAACTTGAAAGTTTCTCAAAATGGGTCAGTTTCTCAACCAAACCTCAAGGAACTATTGATTTGGCTTGGATTGAAGATTTGATGAAGGAATTTTCATGAAGGAAGCTTTAAAGGTCATTAAAAGTCAAAAAATCAAATTAATTCATGATGGACCAAAGTTGTGCAAATTTGTGCATATTTTGAGTGCATTCCATATTTCAAACACATTGACATTTGTGGATTTGCAAATTGAACCAAAGAACCATGACATTTCACATGTTGCTTCATCTTTAAGTAACACATCAAAATCATGTCATTGATCACAAAACAAGGATGAATCCTCCACCATTTGATCATATACATTGCCAGCAACATGAATGGCACACATTCAAAGCTGAACAAGCTCTGTTTCGCAAGCTTCAAGTTCACCATGAGCAAGGAAAATTGAAAATCCATTGGGTTGGTTTAGACCTTCATTGGGCTTATTATCCACAAAATCATTTCTATATAAGATCATGATCATGTTCAGCCAAAAAAAGAGAGGTTTTTGATCAGAAATCAGTTACAAAACAGTTGGAGCAGTTGGAAGAAAATTGGAGATCATGTTCTCTCATTCTTGAAGATTCAAGCAGAATTGTGGATTCCAACATCTCTAGTAAGGATCAGTGAGTGATTTTGGATCAAAATCATCAAGACTCGGCAAGTTTTGAAGGTTTTGTGCAAGCTCCTAACCAGGTTTTTACTTTTCAACTTTCCTCACGATCCATGATGACTTAGCATTCAATTCTCATGTGGTTAGGATCCTTGTATGCCATAGATTGATTCTGGATAGTTTTTAGGTTCAGTTACCATAATTCTTGACATGGCACGAAATCTTGTTGGATTCGGTTTAGCTTATTTAGGGAGCAAAAATGAAAACAAATGGTAGATTCATGACGTATGTGAAACGAGGATCACTTTAGGCTAAAAAAATCATGGAGTTTGGATGAGTTTTGGAGGTACCACTGTTCACATCCCACCGGAGAAGACGACCGGAGTCTTCTCCGGCCGCCGTCTGCATTTTTCCACCATTTCCCCTTTTAAACCCCAGCTTGCACCATAGCAATTATATCCATGCTGTTTTGATTGACTATGACTTGATCGTATGGCCTTAATTTAATCTCACTTTGTGCTGGGAATCTTTTGTTTGCGTGGCGTTATGAGATCCGTTGGATGGCTTGACCTTGGTTTCATCTGATGGTCAAGGTCTCATTGACTTGACCTTAATGAAACGGTGCGTTTCATGTGCGCACCCTACATCCATTAGATCATTAACTGGTTTTTGTATTGAATGGCTGAGATTCATTCTTGTGTTATGTTAAAATCCTGATGCACGCGTGGCAGCATAGAAACCATAGGATCTTTGACTAGTATGTAGATTGAGTGGCTCAGATTGAATCCTTTGTTTGGCTGAACTTCTCATGTTGACTGGGCTTGAATTTTATCCACACCCCTTTGTGAGGCCCATGCAAACCAATGTAAATCCAATTGCTAACTGCACCACATCTTTTTCCAATTTAATTTCTTTTCCTTTATTTTCATTTTATTTTGCTGTTTCATTTTAATTCATATAAAATTGTTAAATAATTCCATAAATCATGAAAAAATATGTTTTTGGTAGCTTGACATGTGTATTAATTTCCCATATTTTTTAATTGATTTTTCCATTTCTTTTTCATTTAATTTGGCATTTTTCCTTTTAACATGTTCATTGTGAATGAGAAATTGTATGCTATGCTTTCTTGATTTTCTTTCCTGCTCAAACATCAAACAAACTTCTGATTTTTTGTGTGCTTAATCTTGAGACATTAGGTGATAGTTTAGTATTTTTCCCTTATTTTTTAGATGACTTTAGGATAGGTTTTGGTTTAGTTCTTTAGACCCCTTTTTCTTTGCCTAGTCCATAGAGAACCCTAGGGTTTTGCTATCCATTAATCTACTTAGACTTAGAATTTCCTCCCCATTTTTGGACCCCTGGTCTCTAAGACCAGAGGGGTCCTCTAGGATTTTTCTTAAAATTTTTAGATGTGCTTTACGTTTTTTGGCAGATTTTACATTCTGACCCATCTTTGTGTGACTTCAACCATACCTTTGACCTAGTTTACATCTTGGGTGATCCTTGTGCAATGCTTGTGCATCCCATTCTCCCCTATCCATACCTTGGACATATTAAGGCACTTGTGGGTGCATTTCCAAGTCAAAACCTTGTTCCTAACTAGTTCATAACATAGGCTTCTTTAGAGCTTCCCTTTAGTCTTTCCATAAGAATTCCTTTGAATGATTTCTATCCTTACTTGGTTTCCTTCCCTTGATTCCTCCAAGTCCTAATCTTAGGATCCTTCTTGTGAGAGCCTAATTCTTCCTTTGGTTGGATTTTGTGCATTCCATGAGAAGTTTGAGCCTTTGATGGACTCCTTGTGTTGATACACATTGAACATAGTGGGTTCCTTTGGTTCACATTATGCTTCCTTTCTCCTCTAAATCCTATATTCTTAGGATCCTTCTTGTGAGAGCCTAATTTTTCCTTTGGTCGAATTCTGTGCATTCCAGGAGAAGTTTGAGCCTTTGATGGACTCCTTGTGTTGATACACATTGAACATAGTGGGTTCCTTTGGTTCACACTACGTTTCTCATCCTTCCTTATTATCTGTCCTACATGCTTAAGATCCTTCTTGTGAGAGCCTAATTCTTCCTTTGGTCGAATTTTGTGCATTCCATAAAGAAGTTGAACCTTTGTGGACCCTTGTGTTGATACACATTGAACTTAGTGAGTTTGTTTCTCACTTTGCTTCCCCTCATTTTATTTATCCATTCATCTCCATGATTGTGTGATGTTGTGCATTAGAAGTAGGGTTTGCTGGATAGCTCCCTCTTTTCACCTACCATGTTTTCATTTAAAGGTTGAGTTTGTCTCCCTTTGCTTGTGTGCTTTCTCTGTGCATCTCGTGTTTGCATTAAAGGTTGAGCTCGTCTCCCTTTGCTTGTATTGTTGCATTGTGTCGCTATCGTGAAAATAAGTTGTCGGCAAAACAGAAGAGTCGCCACCTTTCGTTATTTATCCCTCTGAACAGGAAAGGAAACGATCAGAAAAAACCTGACGAAAGGGTATAAGACAAGGTCGTCGCAACCATGTCTGGGTTCGGGAGTCGGTTACGCAAGGGGAAGGTATTAGCACCCCTCACGTCCATCGTACTCGATGGGATCCACACTTGTTGTGTTTATCTGACGGGTTGGTTATAGTATCTATGCTAAAAGTCTGGTTTGAAGAGAAAAGAAAATGACTCGGCAGAACACAACAGTTCTATGCCTAAGTGTTCCCGTCTGGGACGAGAAATAAGAGTCAACGTAGTTAGCCTAACTACGGCTGAAACGGGAGGAATGTTGCTCGCCGAGATATCACATCTCGTGCCTACATACTTTCACACGGCGTGAAAGATAAGAGCAAACGTAGTTCGGGATACTATGGATAGACAGGGTGTTCTCGATCACACAGGGGTGAGAGAAAGGATTGACGATACTAGAGTACGCATTCTAGCAGTTAAGTGTATGCTGCTCGACCATTGGAGACTTAGGCGTTACCTGTTTGCAGTAGAACGGACGTAGTATGTCGGGGTTTAAAGGTATGGGAACCTACGAGAAATATAACTACGGTCTGGTCTCGATTGCGCTAGGGCAAGAGAAAGGGAAAATCAGGCGTCGACGGGGAAGTCTCAATCGCACGGCAGCGAGAGAACAGAGAAGTTAGTTGTTAGTGTGCTCGCTAGGATATCGCATCCTATGCCTACATATTCTCGTTTGGTATGAGAAATTAGAGCAGCTGTAGTTCGGCTTACGCGGAAAAAGGGAAAAGGGAGATCGCTAGGATCATCGCAATCCTATGCCTATGTACTCTCGTCCGGTACGAGAGATTAGAGCAAACGTATATCGGCGAACTACAGGAAAAGGGAGAAAAGGGAGCTCGCTAGGATCATCGCAATCCTATGCCTACGTACTCTCGTCTGGTACGAGAGATCAGAGCAAACGTAGTTTGGCCAACTACAGGAAAGGGGAAAAGGGAGCTCGCTAGGATCATCGCAATCCTATGCCTACGTACTCTCGTCTGGTACTAGAGATCAGAGAAAACATAGTTCGGCGCTACAGGAAAGCAAGTCTCGATTGCACAGGGGCAAGAGAAGGGGTCTCAGTCGCCTGAATGCGAGAGAAAAGGGTTTCGATCGCGCGGGGGTGAGAACAAAGAGGAAGCAGGCTTAACACGCCTAAACGGGAAGGAACTCGGGACACACACGCAAGAACCTAAGGCGTAGGAGCGAGCGCATCGTATATCACCCAAAGGTTGCTACACTAAACACTCTAGACGATTGAGAGGAAACCCCTCGATCACCACTTCCTACGTATCTAACGCTACAGCTCACAACACTCGACGGTTGCACGAAGACTTGAATAAGAAAGATGTTATCGAACGAAGCGGCTCCATTGGCCCTCGACATTGTGCGCAAGCTCCATTCCAATCTTCTCCTCTCTGGATCCTTGATGATGACATTTCGAATTAGAACAAATGTAACGCTAAACCATCATGATTTGACTTATACGAGAAATCAAACTCTAAGAGGTAGGGTATTGATATCCGTGTCAAAGACAAGATAGAGAAATGATATTGAAAATCATTCTCCAATTGAATCATGTCACACGGCCAGCACAAAATAAAATCCAAAATAAAATCGGATAGCAGAAGAGAAATGAGGAGAGAAATCCAATAACAAATGGAAATGATATTCTACTCCGAAAATAGGCAATAAATTCCTAATAGAAAACTTTAAAGAAATTACAAGTAAATTGCATATAGAAAATAAAAATAAAATTCTATCCTATGCATAATATTCTATAATTCCCTAAAAAGAAAATAGAACTTAAAAAATAGAATATAAATTCTATGCTAAAAAATATGTAATAATATTCTAAAGGAAAAATAAAACTATAATTCCTAAAAGAAAAATAGAAAATAAAACTAGGATCTATTACAAGGCAATATCCAATACAAGCAAAAATAAAGAAAATCAAGGGAAGGGGGTTACAACAACCAAACAGGGGGGTACAGCCTGAAAAACAGTTGGGCCTAGCCCACAATACAATAGCCAGCGAAAAAACAAAAAACGGAAACGGGGGTGCATGATAGAAAATGGAGTGTGCTCGATCTAGAAAAAAAGAGGTTGGGCTTGGCCCACCAACCTCTCACAAAAAACTGAAAAAAAACTCAGAGGGGAGGGGTTGATGCGGAAACGGGGTGTATGGTCCCAAAACACCAGAGTTGGGCCCAAGGCCCATTGACCAGAAACAGCCCACGAGCACCTTTCTCCTTCCTTCTCCCATCTTGCCAAAACCCTAGAGTATCTTCTTCCTCAACTTCCATCGTCACCTCTCCCTTCTCCGATCCCAATCCTTCCTGCATATCTTCTTCCATCCAAATAAACTAAACACCTTCCAAACTTCATATCAAGTAACGCCATTACATGGATTGTTTGCGTGTTGAACTTGTTGGATTCTAGACGGAGATTGATGGAAGATCTGGAGTTCACGGTCGTTTGCATGTTGAAGATCAATGGCGTTCGTGATTTGGAGAAGCTTCACGAAGAAGATGAAGGCTGAAGTGTTCCGTTGTTGAAGACCTGGAGAGTCTTGATGAACAGACGAAGATCTGATGGACATTTGACGAGTTCTCAATTTTGCTGAAGAATTCGGATGAACAACGATGAATCTGGAGATTTGCGGATGAACATATGAATGAATCCGGAAAAAAGGATGAATGTTGATGAAGTGCTGATGAAGATCTGTGGATCTACTATTCATGGCGATGAAGGTGTGAAAGTTGATGAAGAATTTCTGGAAGCTTCTTGAACGGGATGAAGGTGACGAGTTCTTAAAGGTTGATGAATTTGTACAGATTTCTGGAAAAAGCTTCAAGAAGATGATGAACATCGTTTGGAGATGGTGAAGTTCGTTGAAGGTTGATGAAGACGGATGAATGCTCTTGCAGCTTTCTGGAAAACCGATGAAGATTGTTACAAGTTGATCTGGAAATTGGGTGAATGTATGAACACAATGAAATTTGGTGGAAGTTTCTTAGAGTTTGGATGAACAGTGATGAATCTGGGTGAAGATGCTTGAATGCTTGAGTTTCGATTCTGAACATGGATGAATGTGTGATGAACATTCATACAAGTCCGAGAAAGAGATGAAGATTGGATAAAGGTGGTTATGGATATGTGAACGTTTTTGGAAAAATTGTTGGATGAAGAGGATGAACCTTGCTGGAGGAAGCATAGACATGGATGAACACATGAATTTTCCGGCGAGAGGTTGGATTTCCGGCGATGGTTACCGGCGAGTTTTGGTGGCTTTGATTTTGCCGGCGAGGACCTCCGGCAGTTTGCATGCGGAGGGTGAGGGGATGACACCTAGAGGGACGCGTGGCGAGAGGTGGGGTGATGTGTGAGTGGAGGACAGGTGGAAGTGTGTGGGGCCATGCAGGTAGTGATGTGTCAGCCATGCACAAAGAGAGAGAGAGAGAGAGAGAGAGAGAGAGAGAGAGAGAGAGAGAGAGAGAGAGAAACATGTGGACTCTTATATACTGACATGTGGCATGGACCTGGGCTTGAGAATTGGACAAGTGGCCCACCGAATTGACTAAACTCTGATTAAAAATCTGACCCCAATTAATTCACTCAATTATTGGTGATTAATGGCTTAACATGATGATTAATATGGACAATTAATGCTAAATAACGGTTAACAAAGCTGAATTAAATGAAACTAATCAAAGCTAATTAGTCCTAATTAAAACTGATTAAAATCTAATTAACATCTAAGAATTAATTCTAAAAAAGAACTTAAAATCTATTAAATTCTAAAAAGAAATAAACTAATCTAAGAAATTAAAATCTATTAATTTCTATTATATTCTAAACAATTCAATTAATATCTAAAAAAGGAATTAAATCTATTAATTTCTAAAAAAAATTAAATCTAAAAAAGAATTTAAAATCTATAAAATAAACCTATTAATTTCTAAACAACTCAATTAATATCTAGAAATTTATAAAAAATAGAAAAACTACTTAAACCTAATAAAATCTATTTAATATTCTAGAAACACAATTAACCTATAGAAACTATTCAAAATCTATTTTCTAAAGTCACAAATTAAGGAAAAAATTCTAGAAAATGCAATGAAAATCAATTAAGTCCATTAAAAAAATGCGAGAATATAGCGAAATAAATGGTAAAAACCCGGACACCGAAATATCCTCAAAAACAACAGTGAAAGCTGAAAACACCGGGAGAGGCACAACTCCCAAAATAAATCTCCGTACTCGAAATGGATTGAACTGCCTGAAACGCAAGAAGAGGGTTGTAATCCCGATAAAATCAATCTGGCTGAAAAATGCAATGTACGCGGTATGCAAAATGAGTCGAAACATAAGCCCAAATAACGAAAAAAGTTGGGCAAATTTTGGGGTGCAACAGCTGCTCCTATTCAAACGGCTTGGACCTGAAGGGTTGAGAAGCGAACGACTTTCAAACATTCAAAGGTAGAAGACGGTTGAATACCGAAGAACCCGAAAATATGCCAACCTGCAGAAATAAACTGCAAACCCCGCTTGGGGAAAAATATCCAGAAAACCGAATCCAGTTGCAACGGCAACAAACCGATCAATCATCTGATAAAGAAACTGACTTTAGCACCAATCACCTATGTGATGCCACAGATAACAAACCCGAAGGTTGGATTAACATGCACTTGATCCTTTCACATCATCTAAAGATAGACAGGAAGAAAAAACATACTCACATCGTTTAGAGACAGACGGAAAGACACTATCCCGAAGGAGAACAATATCCATACTCACATCGTCTAAAGATAGACAGAAAGACACCATCCCGAAGGATAACAATATCCATACTCACATCGTCTAGAGATAGACGGAAAGATACCATCCCGAAGGTTCACATTGTCTAATGATAGACAGGAAGAAAAAACATACTCACATCGTCTAAAGACAGACAGAAAGACACCATCCCGAAGGTTCACATTGTCTAATGATAGACAGGAAGAGAAACATACCCGAAGGTTCACATTATCCATACTCACATCGTCTAAAGATAGACGGAAAGACACCATCCCGAAGGAGAACAATATCCATACTCACATCGTCTAAAGATAGACGGAAAGACACCATCCCGAAGGAGAATAATATCCATACTCACATCGTCTAAAGACAGACGGAAAGACAAACTTGTCCGAAGAACCACATCGTCAGTGAGAACTGGCGGAAAGAAAACCGTATATGAACTTCAACACCACCCATCAAATTTCAGAATCCTTTCGTCTATAGGAGTTGATGAAAACAACAATATCCTCAAAGGGGCCACATTATCAATAAGAATTGACAGGAAGAAAACCACCTTCAAAGAGCCATGTCATTAATAAGAATCAACAATTAGGAAAACCGAACATTCTTCAAAGAGCTTCGACGTCAATAAGAATAAACGGTCAGGAAAACCCCCTCTTGAAATGCCATCTCATCCAATAAACAGAAAGAAAACCATATCTGAAAGATTGCCTTGAAACCTCACATTGTCTAAAGCTAGACGGAGAGAAAACCATACTCGAACTCACTTTGTCTAATGATAGATAGAGAGAAAACATCATACCCAAACTCACAACGTCTAAAGATAGACGGAGAAAACTCCTGCTGGGGAAACACATCGTCAATAGGAACTGACGGGAAGAAAACCTGCTCGGAGATACACGTCGTCAATAGGAATTGACGGAAAGAAAAGTCAGTCGTCATCAGATAATTGATGGATAAAGCATAACCGTCGTATGATTTGAAAATCAAATACCAAAAAGTTTTCTGAACAAAGCTGCTGGATAAATGCCCCTGAACTGATTGCAGAGTGATTTACGTTGCCACGGAAGACTGATAGAAAACTGGCTTATGCTTCGCATGCATATGTGTATGTTTGAATTTTTCTATGGCGTGGTGCTCCATATAAGATGGAATGCTACGCATTTGACGATGAAATGCAAATATGATGCAAATATAATGATATATGCAAGATGCAAATGCAGGCTCGGGCTGCTAGAGAAACTGGATATGGAATCGCTTTAGCAAAATAAATGCTGAAGACAAAGCCAACTTCGCTGGGGATAACCAAATGTGCTATGTACGATTGGACTTTCCTGGGGATAGCTTACATGTGCCAATGACAATTGGACTTCCGCTGGGGAAAACAGACGGAGTCCTCCTGCGTATTAATGAAGATTAGATTTTGAGACTGATGCGCCAACACGGATTGGGCCTCACGGTGATTGCCAATATGGATTGGGCTTTAGGAATGGCGCGCCAATAAGGATTGGGCTTCCTGACGATTGCCAATAGGAATTGGGCTTTTAGGCTATCCGTGATGGGTCAAGTACGATTGACGCTGGAAAATATCCTGTATGAATTCATGGTTTCTGGTTGAAGGGTCAAGGGATAATAACACGACTTCCCGACATTCGTCTCACACTTGAAGATTGGCTGAACCTGCTTGAGTATCTCTGATGACACGGAGAGGAACAATTCCTTCGCTTCTAATATGCCCCAGTCTGTGGGATCTCTGTGGGGATATTCCTCAAATGGAAATCTGAAAATCTGTACCCTGATGGTCTGACATGAACTGCCCCAGCACTCTGAACCTCGGAGAGATGCTTCGGATCAAATGCCCATCGGGTAAGAAACAACTTCTGCGCTTTTATTAGAGTGGCCTGCCCCTGTCTGCAACGACTTTGCCCCTGATTGGCTGATTTGGAGTAAAATTTTTGGCTTCAAGAGATTTACCGAATCTCGACCTGATTGCCCCGGAATAATTGACTTTGGATGGCTGACACCACTAGGGATTACTTGATATAGCTTGCCCCGGTTCACGGAGTATTCGGGCGTTCTGCATTCTATCCTGATCAGACTTTCCATTGTAGGAAACTTTCCTGCTGTCAAGCGCTTACTTGCAAGTAAAACAAGTTGTTCTACATAAAATATATATTAATGCAACGCATATGACAATTTTGACATCCAATCTATTCACGGGAAAATTAAAAAACAGTTTATGGCATATAATGAACAAATCATTTATCAGAATATCAACATCAGTACCAACATGGTAAGAAGAACCCTTTTAGGAGTCAGTTTTGACGCGATCTTTACCGAAGTATGCCTTCGAAACAAACCTGCTTCAATTAAGACTTTTTCCGGTTGTAACGTGGTCAGGTTCACGGTTTTGAAGGAAAGGATAAAGGCTAAAAATTTATTTTAACCCACCCGTTCACCTTGATGTTCTCCAATCCTACGTTTAGCTAATTCGACCTTAGCGCTCACTTCTTAGAGGTTGAAAGATTGGAGTGATAGTTCGAGAAACCATGAGTTTTTGGAGTGACAGCCACTCACTTTTCGTCTTTGCCACTTGGGGTCACACGACTTGTATTTCATTTGAGGATTTTTCTTTTGTAATCCTTTTCATTTTTTTTAGTTTTTCGCTTTCCCTAATTTTTGCCTGGACTAACTCTTTTGAGCTTCTTTTGATTATTAAGTCCAGTGGGATGCCCTCATTTTTGCCTAAGTCATTTGTTTTCAAGTTTTGACTTAGCGGGTTTTTGATTCTTTTTTGCCCTTTTTTTTGAACAAGTCGTGTGACACTGGTTGTCTGACTCTTTGGGGAATAATGTGACTGTTTCACTCCTGACGCTTAACCACTGTGGTTTTTTAGGCACGACCCCTAGAGGTGTGATTGATCCTCGAACAGACACTCCTTTCTGCAATTTGGACGCTCAATCAAATTAGCTAACACCTACCCTGCCCCGGGTTAAGATTGAAGGTTTTTTTGTTTTCCGAAAGAAACTCCTACTACTAGGCTCAAAGGGGTTGACAAGGGATTATCTTCCTTATAACTCCGGTGTTTAGGGATTTGAAACAATGCCTGTACATCATCAGCAAGTTTTATTTTCAAAAGCATACAATCGGAAGCTTGCACGTCTTTTAAACTTCGTCATCCTCCCCGGATTCCGCTTAACCAAGCGTTGGATGTCAGTTAAACATTGAGTGAACACGAATGGATTAAATCAAAACATGCATATTCATTTCATTATCAATATCAATTGAAAACAATACAAGTTTTACGAATGCAATTTGCGCTTTAACAGAAAAGAAACTACAAATGCTAAGAAATGACATGATAAAACACAGATTGTCAGTTTCTGAGAATCGGGCTTTTCGAACTTGATTTGGTGTTGAGCCAGCCATCTTCAGAATTACTCGTCGAAGTCATCCTGATACTCTTCTGAACATCTGCTCTCAGTGAACTCTCCCATAACATGAACTGATACACCCACTTGGCTGGATGAAGGAAGGTCGTTAATATGAACACCCTGAGGCGTGATTGAGATCCTGTTGGAATCCAGCAAAGTTTGAATTTGGCTTCTAAGCACCTTACAGTCACCTGTTGAATGCCCCTGGGCCCCAACATGGTACTCACAGCAGGCGTTGGCATCAAAACCAGGAGGGTAAGGCGGGATCATTGGATTATTCTATTTCGGCATTATCAGCCTACCTTTGACCAAATATGGAAACAACTGACTGTACGATACCGATAGCTGAGCAAAATGCCTCTCTGGCTTCCTTGGCCTTCGTCTGGCATGCTGACGCGGTTGACGACGGTACGACCGCTGACTTTGAACACTTGAAGCGTCTGAAAACTGAGCCTGAGATGCTAGAGATTTTGAGACAACATCACTTCCTCCTTCCCATTCCTCCTGGGAACTGACAACTGATTCATTCTTATCAACTGGGATATAATGAGTATCTCGCGTCTTTCCATTCTTGAGCCCTCTCTCAACAAGCTCTCCTATTCTCATCAAGTCCGCAAAGCTTGCCATTCCACAACTGAACATTATGTCATAATAACGGCCCTTCAGAGTACCCAAGAAGAGGTCAACCATTTCTCTCTCCAGAAGCGGTGGTTGAACACGAATAGCCAATTCTATCCATCTCTGCACATACCCCCTAAAGGATTCCTTCTCTGCGTGAGATAATTCTTGCAAATGCACGCGACTAGGAGCCATATCCAGGTTATAGTTGTACTGCTTCACGAAGGCATTGGCTAAATCCGACCATGATTTGATGGTATCACTCTCCAACTGCATGTACCAATCCAAAGATGCTTCGATCAAACTATCTTGGAAATAGTGAATCATAAGCTTGTCATTGGTAACATGTGAAGTCATTCTTCTGCAGAACATTATCAAATGTAGCTTTGGACAACTATCCCCTTTGTACTTCTCGAAATTCGGCATTTTGAATTTCAGAGGCATCACAAGACCTGGCACCAAACACATGCTCGCAGCATTCAGATTAAGAGTATTCTTACTCATCAGGGTAGCAAGCTGATCTTCCAACAACTGATATCTTCTCATGAATTCAACAGTCTGCGGGTTCTCAGCATTAACCTTTGGAACAACCCTCTAAAGATCTGGCACAGGGAAAGCGAAATGCTGATAGTCTGTGTCATGGAGAGAAGATGCATCTTTATCTCTGACAGGAATCTGCACAGGCTGGGCTTGAGCAACATTGTTCACCGGGATCCTCTGATCATTGGCCTCATCTCTAGTCGTAGCTGCCACAACTTCCATGAATTGACTCAACTGATCCTTCAACAGTTCAAACTCTGCCCTGGTAACAACCAAGTTCTGCTCTTCTGAATTCATGATCCTTCCAGGAACTAACTCAAGTCCAATGCGTATGCCGGGAAATCAACTGCGAGTTGGACAAAAGACGGGTAAGCTTTCTGTTCCGACCGAGGATGGACATGCAAGCATGAAATGCACTTGAAATGCAATGCAAGATGCAAACAAACACGGGATCACAACCCCCACAAAGCTCTAAATACTGATGTGCTACTGACGGGATAAGTTTGAGCTGACGAGAGAAAACCAAAATACCGGGTTGGCTGGAAGTCAAGTTTCCTGCAAAACCCTCCCACTCACGGGTATGGACCTAAACTGACAAAGGTTCGGCATCCTATACGTTGATCAGCGTCACAGACTTTCAAGGAATGATGATACGATACCCAGGAAGGTGTGGCATCATCATCTCTTGAAGCGGCCTCACTCAGCTGAATCACAAATGATCGGTCCCCAGAGTCGACAACTCTCCAAACCAACAACCCCTCAAGCCCAAAGGGCTGGAAAAGAAGTCAACCGGGAGAATCTCGTCTGAGCGTGGATTTTGTGAGACACTAGTACATGCAAAGCATGCACGCGCCCACTACTTTCCACAACTAATGCTAGGTACACTCAAGCCTGGGTCTGGCTTATCACTCATCAGAGCTCCCCTCCCACAACAACACAAATAATCATATCATACTGAAAATAAAATGCGTAAGGTAAAATGCGATAAATAAACGCAACCCAACAGGTAAACAAACAAGCGCTAGGATCGACTTGCTCAGGGAACGTTGGATCCCCATATTGTCTCGCATAGGGGACGTTGGATCCCCAGGAAACCATCGTAGTCCCCAGAAGAGTCGCCAGTTGTCGCTACCGCGAAAATAAGGTGCCGGCAAAAAAGAAGAGTCACCACCTTTCGTTATTTATCCCTCTGAACGGGAAAGGAAACGATCGGAAAAAACCTGACGAAAGGGTATAAGACAAGGTCGTCGCAACCATGTCTGGGTTCGGGAGTCGGTTACGCAAGGGGAAGGTATTAGCACCCCTCACGTCCATCGTACTCGATGAGGTCCATGCTTGTTGTGTTTATCTGACGGGTTGGTTATACTATCTACACTAAAAGTCTGGTCTGAAGAGAAAAGAAAATGACTCGGCAGAACACAACAGTTCTATGCCTACGTATTCTCGTCTGGAACGAGAAATCAGAGTCAACGTAGTTCGCCTAACTACGGGTGAAACAGGGGGAAGGTTGCTCGCTGAGATATTGTATCTCGTGCCTACGTACTTTCACACGACGTGAATGATCAGAGTAAACGTAGTTCGGGATACTACGGATAGACAGGGTGTTCTCGATCACACAGGGGTGAGAGAAAGGATTGACGATACTAGCTTACGCATTCTAGCAGTTAGGTGTATGATGCTCGACCATTGGAGACTTAGGCGTTACCTGTTTGTGGTAGAACGGACGTAGTATGTCGAGGTTTAAAGGTATGGGAACCTACGGAAACTAGAACTACGGTCTGGTCTCGATTGCGCTAGGGCAAGAGAAAGGGAAAATCAAGCGTCGGCGGGGAAGTCTCGATCGCACGGCAGCGAGAGAACAGAGGAGTTAGTTGTTAGTGTGCTCGCTAGGATATCGCATCCTATGCCTACATATTCTCGTCTGGTACGAGAAATCAGAGCAGCTGTAGTTCGGCTTACGCGGAAAAGGGGAAAAGGGAGCTCACTAGGATCATCACAATCCTATGCCTACGTACTCTCGTCTGGTACGAGAGATCAGAGCAAACGTAGTTCGGCGAACTACAGGAAAAGGGAGAAAAGGGAGCTCGCTAGGATCATCGCAATCCTATGCCTACGTACTCTCGTCTGGTACGAGAGATCAGAGCAAACATAGTTCGGCCAACTACAGGAAAAGGGGAAAAGGGAGCTCGCTAGGATCATCGCAATCCTATGCCTACGTACTCTCGTTTGGTACGAGAGATTAGAGCAAACATAGTTCGGCGCTACAGGAAAGCAAGTCTCGATTTCACAGGGGCAAGAGAAGGGGTCTCAATTGCCTGAATGCGAGAGAAAAGGGTTTCGATCGCGCGGGGGCGAGAACAAAGAGGAAGCAGGCTTAACACGCTTAAACGGGAAGGAACTCGGGAAACACACGCAAGAACCTAAGGCGTAGGAGCGAGCGCGTCGTACATCACCCAAAGGGTGCTACACTAAACACTCTAGACGATTGAGAGGAAACCCCTCAATCACCACTTCCTACGTATCTAACGCTACAACTCATAACACTCGACGATTGAACGAAGACTTAAATAAGAAAGATGTTATCGAACGAGGCGGCTCCGTTGGCCCTCGACATTGTGCGCAAGCTCCATTCCAATCTTCTCCTCTCTGGATCCTTGATGATGACGTTTCGAGTCAGAACCAATGTAATGCTAAACCATCATGATTTGACTTATACGAGAAATCAAACTCTAAGAGGTAGCGTATTGATATCCGTGTCAAAGACAAGATAGAGAAATGATATTGAAAATCATTCTCCAATTAAATCATGTCACACGGCCAGCACAAAATAAAATCCAAAATAAAATCGGATAGCAGAAGAGAAATGAGGAGAGAAATCCAATAACAAATGGAAATGATATTCTACTCCTAAAATAGGCAATAAATTCCTAATAGAAAACTTTAAAGAAATTACAAGTAAATTGCATAAAGAAAATAAAAATAAAATTTTATCCTATGCATAATATTCTATAATTCCCTAAAAAGAAAATAGTACTTCAAAAATAGAATATAAATTCTATGCTAAAAAATATGTAATAATATTCTAAAGGAAAAATAAAACTATAATTCCTAAAAGAAAAATAGAAAATAAAACTAGGATCTATTACAAGGCAATATCCAATACAAGCAAAAATAAAGAAAATCAAGGGAAGGGGGTTACAGCAACCAAACAGGGGGGTACAGCCTGAAAAAACAGTTGGGCCCAGTCTACAATACAATAGCCAGCAAAAAAATAAAAAACGGAAACGGGGGTGCATGATAGAAAATGGAGTGTGCTCGGTCTAGAAAAAAAGAGGTTGGGCTTGGCCCACCAACCTCTCACAAAAAACTGAAAAAAAACTCAGAGGGGAGGGGTTGATGCGGAAACGGGGTGTATGGTCCCAAAACACCAGAGTTGGGCCCAAGGCCCACTGACCAGAAACAACCCACGAGCACCTTTGTCCTTCCTTCTCCCATCTTGCCAAAACCCTAGAGTATCTTCTTCCTCAACTTCCGTCGTCACCTCTCCCTTCTCCGAACCCAATCCTTCCGTGCACATTTTCTTCCATCCAAATAAACTAAACACCTGCAAAACTTCATATCAAGTAACGCCATTACATGGATTGTTTGCGTGTTGAACTTGTTGGATTCTAGACGGAGATTGATGGAAGATCTAGAGTTCACGCCCGTTTGCATGTTGAAGATCAATGGCGTTCGTGATTTGGAGAAGCTTCACGAAGAAGATGAAGGTTGAAGTGTTCCGTTGTTGAAGACCTGGAGAGTCTTATTGAACAGACGAAGATCTGATGGACATTTGACGAGTTCTCCATTTTGCTAAAGAATTTGGATGAACAACGATGAATCTGGAGATTTGCGAATGAACACATGAATGAATCCGGAAAAATGGATGAATGTTGATGAAGTGCTGATGAAGATCTGTGGATCTACTATTCATGGCGATGAAGGTGTGAAAGTTGATGAGGAATTTCTGGAAGCTTCTTGAATGGGATGAAGGTGTCGAGTTCTTGAAGGTTGATGAATTTATACGGATTTCTGGAAAAAGCTTCAAGAAGATGATGAACATCGTTTGGAGATGGTGAAGTTCGTTGAAGGTTGATGAAGACGAATGAATGCTCTTGCAGCTTTCTGGAAATCTGATGAAGATTGTTACGAATTGATCTGGAAATTGGGTGAATGTATGAACACGATGAAATTTGGTGAAGGTTTCTTGGAGTTTGGATGAACAGTGATGAATCTGGGTGAAGATGCTTGAATGCTTGAGTTTCGATTCTGAACATGGATGACTGTGTGATGAACATTCATACAAGTCCGGGAAAGAGATGAAGATTGGATGAAGGTGGTTATGGATATGTGAACGTTTTTGGAAAAATTGTTGGATGAAGAGGATGAACCTTGCTGGAGGAAGCATAGACATGGATGAACACATGAATTTTCCGGCGAGAGGTTGGATTTTTGGCGATGGTTACCGGTGAGTTTTGGTGGCTTTGATTTTGCCGGCGAGGAGCTCCGGCGGTTTGCATGCGGAGGGTGAGGGGATGACACCTAGAGGGACGCGTGGCAAGAGGTGGGGTGATGTGTGAGTGGAGGACAGATGGAAGCGTGTGGGGCCATGAAGGTAGTGATGTGTCAGCCATGCATAGAGAGAGGGAGAGAAACATGTGGACTCTTATATACTGACATGTGGCATGGACCTGGGCCTGAGAATTGGACAAGTGGCCCACTGAATTGACTAAACTCTGATTAAAAATCTGATTCCAATTAATTCACTCAATTATTGATGATTAATGGGTTAACATGATGATTAATATGGACAATTAATGCTACATGACGGTTAACAAAGCTGAATTAAATGAAACTAATCAAAGCTAATTAATCCTAATTAAAACTGATTAAAATCTAATTAATATCTAAGAATTAATTCTAAAAAAGAATTTAAAATTTATTAAATTCTAAAAAGAAATAAACTAATCTAAAAAGAAATTAAAATCTATTAATTTCTATTATATTCTAAACAATTCAATTAATATCTAAAAAAGAATTAAATCTATTAATTTCTAAAACAAATTAAATCTAAAAAAGAATTTAAAATCTAGAAAATAAACCTATTAATTCCTAAACAACTCAATTAATATCTAGAAATTTATAAAAAATAGAAAAACTACTTAAACGTAATAAAATCTATTTAATATTCTAGAAACACAATTAACTTATAGAAACTATTCAAAATCTATTCTCTAAAGTCACAAATTAAGGAAAAAATTCTAGAAAATGCAATGAAAATAAATTAAATCCATTAAAAAAAAGCGAGAATATAGCAAAATAAATGGTAAAAACCCGGACACCGAAATATCCTAAAAAACAACAGCGAAAGCTGAAAACACCGGGAGGGGCACAACTCCCAAAATAAATCTCCGTACTTGAAATGGCTTGAACTGCCTGAAACGCGAGAAGAGGGCTGTAATCCCGATAAAATCAATCTGGCTGAAAAATGTAATGTACGCGGTATGCAAAATGCAAATGCAAAATGAGTCGAAACATAAGCCCAAATAACGAAAAAAGTTGGGCAAATTTTGGTGTGCAAGACATTGAATGTGCATCTACATTTTATACTTCATCTACTTGATAACTTTGTTTTGCTTTCCTTTGGCATGTCCCCTTAGGGCTCTCATTTCCTTATTTAAGGGAGTGATGATATAACTCTAGGTTGAATCCTTTGCATGATAACAAGTAGGATAGATTCCCTTTCTAAACTCAACCTTAGAACCATCTTGCATGACAACATTAGGGTTTTGATAGTCCCCTTTAGATTCCCTTTTCTCTTCTCATCTTCAAACAATAATAAGACATCTAATAAAGGCAAGTTTGTATTGTACGTTACGAGCCTTAAGCTACTTGATAAATGATAATTGAGCGGTTTCTTCTCAATCATCTAGAGTGTTTAGTGTATGTCCTTTGGGCGATATGCGACGCATTCACACCTAAGTCATAGTCTCTAGTGCAGTATGAATTACAAACATTCATCAAAAACACTTCTCCGATAAAAGACAAAAATAAACACCAAATTCCTTTTTCCCTTTAGGGGATCTCTCTAATCAAGGAAAATCTTTTCAGATAAAAGAGTGTTGTTAACTCTTAGTTCTACCGCAAATGGTAACGCCTAAGTCTCCAACGAGCAAGCTACATACACCAACTGCTAGAACTACCTGTTAACCCTACTCGGGTAAAAACAATAGAACAAACTTGTGTTCCGTGTTATCCCGAACTACGTTCGCTCTGATCTCTCATACCTGTTGAGAGTACGTAGGCACAAGACGAGATGTCTTGGCGAGCAATCTTTCCCCATTACCCGTAGTTAGCCGAACTTCGTTGACTGTGACTTTCGCATAGCACGAGGGAATACGTAGGCAGAAGAGCAGCGACGATCTGTCGAGTCCCTTTTTTTCCTTTTAGTTTCTTTTGACCCAGACCTTTAGTCAGATAAATAAACAACCCTTTTAGATAAACAAAACAAGCGTGGATCCCGTCGGGTGCTCATACCTTCCCCTTGCGTAACCGACTCCTGAACTTGAGATTTGGTTGCAATGACCGATCTTATCCCTTTTCGCTAGGTTTTTCCTAATCATTTCCTTTCCCTCCTTTGGGATAAATAACGATAGGTGGAGACTCCTCTGTCTTTGCCGACACCTTTTTTCGCAGTAGAGACACCTGCTTGGCAAGGAAATTATCTACATCTGTGGAAATTTTCCTAACGTTCCTTTGATAGGAAGGAAAGGTAGCATCAATTATAATACCTCTCTCGCAGTTAGGCAATTTGGTTATGCTCTAAAAGGACCCCCGAGGGAGGAGGAAATACAGGAATCTCTGTATTTCATAGGATCGGTTAACAGTGAGACTTTGGCCAGATTGGAGAAAGCTAGGGGAAGAATCCACCGGAAAGGAAGATCTTCTTTGGGTAAAGGGGGCTGTAGAGCCTATGGACCATATATTGAGTGGATCCAAGAGAGGGTTGAAAGGTTGTTGTTACAGTTCCTGGTCAGAGAGCCTTTATATCCTTTGGTAGTTGAAAAACCAACAACAGTTGATATACAAAAGTATAACCAGCTGTGGGCTGAGAAAGAAGAGCTACGCAAAGTGATTGAAGAGTTGGAAAAGAAGATTATTCAGCTGAGGAGTGAAAATAATGAAGCAGCTTACCTATCCAAGATGAAGACAGAGACTCTGAACAAAATGGGGAGAGAA
>CAWUDS030006658.1:1082149-1111770 GCA_963859935.3 Lathyrus sativus
TTTCAACCCTTTGGGTTGAGACGATTGTTGGTTTGGAGGATTGTCGACTCTGGGGACCGATCATTTGGAAGTTGGCTAAGTGAGGCCTCTTCAGGACAGGATGATGCCACACCTTCTGGGTATCGTATCATCAGTCTTGAAAGTCTGTGACGCCAACGACCGCATAGGATGCCGAACTTGTGTCAGTTTAGGTCCATACCTGTGAGTGGGAGGGTTTTTGCAGGAAACTTGACTTCCAGCCTACCCGATATCTTGGTTTTCTCTCGTCAGAGCAGACTATTCCCGTCAGCAGCGCAACAACAATCAGAGCTTTGTGGGGGGCTGTGATCCCGTGTTTGCTGCATCTTGCATTGCATTTGCATGAGTATTCCTGCATCATATTGCATGCCATGCTCCAGCTAGCCAGAGCTCTTATCCAGCCGTTGTTTTGATTCTGAAGGTGAGTGTTGAAGACGACCAAGGGGCTGAAGCAGATTTGATCAGAGTCAAGCAGTGAAGTCAGTTGACAGTTGTTGGTAGCTATGTCAGAGAGCAGCTTCCAGTTTGTTGATACCTTGTCAGGTTTCACTGTGACGTCCAATCCTTTGTATGGATCTACACATGACGAAGACTTCCCGCAAGTGAACAACCTTACTGCAGCTCAGCTTGTACAGCCTTCTGTTGAAGACCGAGGTCTACGTGAGCAGTTTGTTGTCCGAGGTGAACGTTCTCCTTCTGTTGATATCTCGGACTACCAGGGTTTTGCCTTCCCTGTGCCAAAGTCCCGAAGAGAGGTCCCGATAGCAAAGACTGAAGACCCATTAGCTCCCGTGTATGCTAAAAGGTTTCGTGCATTGGAGGAAAGATTCAAAGCCTTGAAAGGTAAAGACGTTGTTAACCCTAGTGCTGCAGACATGTGTCTGGTTCCCGGCCTAGTGTTACCTCCTAAGTTCATAATGCTGAGGTTCGAAAAGTACAAAGGAGATGGTTGCCCGAAGCAACATTTGGTGATGTTCTACCGAAGAATGACTTCGTTTGTGCATAAAGACAAGTTGATGATTCACTGCTTTCAAGATAGTCTGACTGGGGCACCTCTGAGTTGGTATATGCAGTTAGAAAGTGATCAGATCCGATCTTGGGTGGATATAGCCAATGCTTTTCTGAAACAGTATGACTACAATCTTGATGTAGCTCCTAGTCGCATGCAGCTGCAAGAATTGTCTCAAGGGAATAATGAACCTTTCAGGAAGTATGTTTAGAGATGGAGAGAATTTGCTGCTAGAGTGCAACCACCGCTTCTAGACCGAGAGTTGAAAGGCATGTTCGTAAACTCCTTGCAGAGCCCGTACTTCGAAAGGATGCTTGGAGTTGCACCAAATTTCTCTGAATTGGTAAGGGCAGGAGAACGCATCGAGTATGGTGTAAAGACTGGAAGAATCCAGAATGTTTCGGGCGGTCAGGCTAGTGAAACTGAATCTCTCTATAGCTTTCAAACTGAAGAAGGAGTTGTGGTCAATGCAATCATGAATGATGTTGGGTATCCTCAAGACGAATCGGTGAAATCTGTTGGTTCTTCGTCTTCTCAGCGGTCAGTAAATTTTGTGTCTCGTTATTCTGGACAAACAATTGTGCCTGGGGCACCACATCGGGAACCTTATGTAGCTCCTCTTGCAAATCCACGAGCCCGTGGTAGAGGTTATCAGAATCAGCATCAGAATCAGAACCAACCTCGTAACAACTTGGAACGAAGGAATGCTCCTTCTCATCCCATGCCTGTGCCGTATAGGCAGATCCTGCCACATTTGATTCAGAATTCTTCGGTGGAACCTAAAGCTCTTAAGCCCGTGCCTGAGTCTTACCCTCCTGGGTACAACCCCCACGTTCAGTGTGGTTACCATGGTGGATCTCCAGGGCATTCAACTGAAGATTGTAAAGCTTTTCAGGCAAAAGTGCAACAGTTGATCGATAAGGGGTGCATTTCCTTTCCAGAAGGAGTTTTGGTTGTGCATGACAACCTCTCAGCTGCTTGAGCTTGCAGATTCAGAGGGTTATTTCCAGAGGCCAGTGGTCCAGACAGGCAGACGTCCTCAGCATTGGCAGTCCTCAGACTTTTTATCATTTGCATTTGTAGTTTCCTTTCTGTTAGTTACTACTTGCTGTTAAACATTGTTTGTTTCGAATGGTAATATTGATAAAGTGATTATGTATTTTTCTGAATTAATCATGTCGTTGTCACTCATTTACTGCATTGCACTGACACTTGCATTTTATTTACTCCACTTTATCACTATGATTAGCAAATATTGGAGGAGGATGACGAAACTGAATACTCATAATCGATGATCGTATGCTTTCAGATAAAACCTTGCCTATGATGTACAGGCATTGTTTCAAATCCCCTAAACACCGGAGAGATAAGGAAGAGAACCCCTTGTTAACCACTTCGAGCCGAGAAGTAGGAGTTTCTTTTCGGACTTTTAAACCCTCGCATCTTAACCCAGGGCAGGGTAGTTTTCAGTTAGCTGGATCGAGCGTTCAAGTCTTATAGAGGAGTGTTGTCTTTCGAGGACCAATCACATCGTACTCCTCTCCAGAGGTCGTACCTCGTCAACCACGATGGTTAAACCTCACCAATCAGGAGTGAGACAGTTATAAACCTCTCGGATGAATCCAGACAGCCAGTGTTGCACGACTTGTTTAGAAAAAAAAAAAAGAAAGCCCGCTAAGTAAAAAGAAAAGAAAAGCTGGAAAGCAAATACTTAGGCAAAAACCAGGGCATCCCGTTGGACTTCAAAAGAAAAATCGAAAAGAACTCTGAAGAGTCAGTCCAGGCAAAAATTAGGGAATCAAAAGAATGAAAAAGAAAGGATATAAAAAGAAAAATCCTCGAACAAGGACAAAGTCGTGTAGATACAGACACCGAAACGAAAAAGGAGTAACCGTCACTCCGAAACACCTTGTGATTTCTTTAACCAGTTGTTCCCATATTCAACATACTCTCGAAGAGGCGAGCGCTCGAGCCAAGTTAACTGAACTTTAGGATCCGAGGTCATCACGTAGAAGGGGTGGGTACAAATCATAATTTGAGCCAAATATCCTTTGTTTCACGAACCGTGAACCCGACCACGATACAACCCTTAAAAGACCTAATTGAGGCAGGGTTTATTCTTAAAGCGCATTACGATAAGGTTTAGTAACCTGACTCCTACATGATTTGCTAATTGTATCCTTGTTGTATTTTTCACTGATCGAATTAGCACTACGTTTGAACTCTTTGGTTCATTCATCACTCACTAGCATGACACGTAAATGAGTGACAGTACATTTCTTCAAAATCTGCATGAACACTGCATTAAAATTACCATTCGTGAATAAACAATTTTAATCGCAGGTCAGTAGTTGATACGAAGGAATTCCAACAGGGAATAGTCAATCAGGACTGAATCGTAGCAGTCTGGATCAGAATGGTATGCTGTGAAGCCCTGTGAATCTGGGGCATTAACTTCCAGTGAGTTTGGAATCAGTTTGTCTAAGGACAAGTCCCGAAGTATCGGTTGATTATGGGACAGTTTGTTCGAGAAGCGTTGATCAGAAGTTGATCTTCTCGAGACCAAATCAGGGGCAGCTATCCAGAACTCCTGTGATTTGAGGGCAGATCCCTCCAGTGTTCAATCAGGCAGGTTAAGTCGCTCAACGCTCATTCAGGGGCAAGCTACTTCATAGATATTGAAACCAACCGTGTTGAGAGTTGGTTAGTTGAGGATGAATCGTTCCGCTGTACAGATGTTGGGGCAAGCCATCTGAAGATTGTCTCGTTGCCAGCTGCTTTCTGTTCAGAATGAATTTTCCCAAGAGTCGGATTGGGACAAGTTGAATTGCACTGGGGCAAGTTGGTTCAAATGAGTTTGTTCACCCTAGCAGGAGTTGAGTGTCGGGGAATCGTGTCATTACCCTACCAAAAACCTAAACCTTTTGAAGAAGCCTTGCTGTCATCGGATTGTTATCCTACAGCCTAACCTGTTACTCGGCTGAACCTTGTAACCAAATCGTTTTAAAGTCCAGTTCTCGTTTGGAAAACCGGAGATCAGTTCTCGTCTGAAATCCAAACCAGAAACCAGCCCTGTCTAGTCACCTTTTCTGCAACCTATTGTTCAACCAGTTCTCGTCTGGCTAACACAGTTTTAAAGCCAGTTCTCGCCTGGCAAACCGTAAGTCAGTTCTCGTCTGACAGCCTAACATATGTTGCTATCAGTTCTCGTCTGATAGTCCACCTTGAATGCTAGTTCTCGTCTAGTATTTCCCTTTCAAATCCACTTTTGTTGGTAACCATAAACCTATCCCTAAACCAGAAAAAGCCTAATTGTAACCTGGCATGATGATTCCTAGTGACTCGTATGTTGTCACATTCCCCGACACGAGGCTCGACTGATCCCAGCTCCATGATTGGTATTCTGTATTCCCTGTGTTGATGTTATTGAATCAGGATTGTTTTCTCAGCAGAGACGTACAATTTGAGATTGTTTCCCCTGAGCAGTTTGAGATTGCAGCAAGTTGAGATGGCATTTATCCCTTATCAGAGTAGGATCAAGATTATCCTCAGCAGGGCGAGATTGATATTCCTGGCAGAGTATGGCCATCCCAAGAATCGAACGTTGATTAGCCTGATGTGCTACTTTCCTAAGTGGGTTGAGACTGAAGCTTTCCCTGACCGATAGATTTAGGTTATTTCCCCAGCAGTGTTGATACACATGTATTCCTCATCAGACTTGATAGTCCAGTAGGTGTTACCCAGAAGGGTCAGTCTTCGTAAGGCGTATGCAAGATTATTCTCAGCAGATCAGGATTGATATCCCCGATAGAGTGTAGCAGCACCTCCCCGCAGAGTCTGAATACGGGACCAGGAGCATTGATATGTATGCCCAAGCAGAGAATATTCTCTCCCCCAACTAGAGGTATCCCGAAGGAACATTATCTCCCTAACTGAGTCATACACTGAAGTGTGCAGTAGTTGATAGTGCCAGACTGAAGTCTCCATCGGAATTGAGATTCCCCACAGAGTCGTAATCTCCCCTGCAAGCAGAATGATTTCTTCTTCCCTAGCCGAGTTTGCAGATTCCCAAGACAGCCGAGTCTTTGGAAAGCCGTTGAGGCCATGATTGGTGCTCCCCAATAGAGTGTTGAGTAGCTGATGCTGTATTTCCCCACTGGAGTCGTTTTCTCCCGGAAAGTAGTCGCGAAGGCTTTGCAGTTTATTTCTGCGATTGATATCGTTTCCTCGACAGTTTGCGGTTTGAATACCCATATGAGCAGGTTCAGGTTCTCGTAGAGCTTCGTTCCCCTGCAGCAGTCGACTGAAGTTCGTTTCCCCAAGCGGAGTCCAATTGAGATTGGTGTGACTTCTTTCTCCTTGACAGGAGGCTTTTCCCTTCAGCATTTATTTTGCTGATGGGGCCATAGCATGTTGCATGATTGCATAGCATTTACCCCGGAAATGCGTAGCACTTCCACCGTGTGGAGCATTACGTCATTGTCAAAGCATATGCATACAAAACATGAGCCAGGTCGCCACCATCCTTGCTTTGCAGATGTTCCTCCTCAGAATGGTTTGATCAAGATGATTCTTGAATTCTCCCCAACGAAGTCGTTTACCCAAGATGATTCTTAAAATCCCCGGTGAAGCCGCCAGAGTTGGTTGCTCAAGCTGATGCTTAGAGTCCCCGGCAGAGTGTTTGCTCAGGATGATTCCTGAAAGCTCCAGCATGGTTATCGGTTCAGGATGATTCCTGAAGTCCCCGGCGGAGTTATGCGTCCAAGATGATTCTTGAAGTCCTCAGCAGAGTTGATTCATCCAGAATGATTTCTGGATCCCCGAAGCAGAGTTACTTGATAGTTCTCCAGAATCCCCAGCGGAGATGCGTCATCCCCAGCAGGTTTCTGAATAGCGAAGTTGAAACTTCCCTCAAAGACTCGCTGATGAAGTCCAACCGTATTAATGAAGCAATTCTCTCAGTTGATGCGGAGTGCCTGATGGAAAAAGATTGCATATCCTTATTTGGTTCATGATTGACCGAGAATTCTATCCTCGACCTGCTGATGAAGTCCGACTGATGCCCGAAAATTTCTCTGAATGCCCGATGGCATGATCGACGTGATTAATGACCTGATGAGTCTCGAGGAATTCTTCTGCTATGACGCAGAATGCCTGACGGCATAATCAACCATGTATTACCGGTTACCGAGTGACCAGCGACCCCTTGATGAATTAAGGACGAATATCTACAGCAAAATCAGATGACCATCCTGACGGAGATTTGAAATTAGACTTTTCACCGGTCACCGTGTGACCAATTCCCCAGTAGAGTTGTCGTGCAACTGTCTTGCTCAGTTTTGAAGATGTTCCTACCAATCAGAGTATCGTTTACCTGTGAGGTTAGCAAATCACCCGTTACCGTGTAACCAGTGATCCCTCGATGATTTGAGGACGCAATGACATCAGATAAATCAGAGAATCATCCTGACGGAGGTTCAGATCAGTATTTCTCCAGCTAGTTGTCGTGCAGCTATGATTTCAGCTTTCGAAGATTCGTTCCCATCAGAGTACCGTGTACTTGTGTAGTTGGCAAATTTTCGGGTTCTTTGGTATTCAACCGTCTTCTACCTTTGAATGATTGAAAGTCGTTCGCTCTTCAACCCTTCAGGTCCAAGCCGTTTGAATAGGGGCAGCTGTCGCACCCCAAAATTTGACCAACTACTTATCGCAATTTGACTCATGTTTCGACTCATTTCATTTTGCATTTGCATACCACGTACATTGCATTTTTTCCAGTCAGATTGACTTTGTCGGGATCACAGCCCTCCGATCGCGTTTCAGGCCAATACGAGGACGTATTTTGAGAGCTGATGCTCATCCCGGTGTTTTCAGCTCTCCTTGTTGTTTTTGAGGCCATCTCGGTGCCCGGAAATTTTACCGTTTATTTCGATATAGTCGCTAATCGATTTAATCGGCTTCCTCGCTTTTTTTAGATTTTTCCCCTTATTTTCTAGAATTTTTTAATGGGTTTAATTGATTTTTCTTGGTGTTAGTTAGTTTTTTAATAGATATTAAATATTTTTTAAATAGTTTAGTTTAATTTCTTTTTGTAGGAATTTCTTTAATCATTTTTAGATAATAGATTTTAGAATAAATCATATTTTTTAGATATTAAGTAGAGTTTTTAAAAATGATTTTTAATAGGATATTCTTTTTACTAGGTTTTTTTAATTAATAGGGTTTTTCTATTTTTATTTGTTTAGAGATAAATAGGATTATTAGAATTTAATAGTTAATTCTTTTTTAGATTTAATTAGGATTTAAGTAGATTAATTAGGTCTTAATTTTCGTTAGTGTTAATTAGGGTCTTCTTAGTTTTAATTAGGTTAGAATAGTTTTAATTTTCATTTAGGATTTAATAGCTGTTTTAATTTTCGTTTTACATTTTAATCAGTATTAATTAGGTATTAATCATGGGTTCATTAGTGCTAATCAGTCCATGATTCGTGGGCCCAGACGTTTTGGAGGCCCAGTCCAAACCCCAGTCCACGTGTCCTCATATAAAGCATCCGCGTGTTCATTATGAGGGTCTCTTTCTCCCCATTTTCGCCACGTTTCGTCCTCCACTCCCGCCACCTCATCTTTCCACTCCCCACTCGGTGCCACTTGTCTTGCTCTCTCTCTCTGCATGCCCACTCACTCTGACTCCTTGCCTGCATGCATGCCACGCGGTCGGCTCTCACCCACTCCCGCCACCTCACCCTCTCCCTCCTACGACCGACATGCAAACGCCGGAAAGGTGAAACGGAGAAATTATATGGTGGTTCCCACGGCAGTTTACATGGTCAAACCTCGCCGGAAACTGCATACTTCGTCGGAAAACTCAATTGATCAAGAACTTCATCGTTATCAAATTTCCAGATCTTCAAGCGATCTTCATGCATGTTCATCGCTCTCCAAGAACTTCCGCCATGAATCTTCAACGAACTCCATCCAATTTCCAGAAATCGATCAAGAACCTTCATGGATGTTCATCAATCGTTTCCAGAATTTATTCAACCTTCATCGCGTTCTTCAGATCTCCAAAAAACCTTCATCTTCCTCCAGTTTTCATCAGAGATCTCCAGAGATTTTCAAGAACATCCATCATGTTCTTCGTCCACCTTCATAGATCCATTCAAGAATCCTTATCCAGTTCATCAATTCTTCATCATTAAATCTCCAGAGATTCGAAGATTCTCATAGATCTATCACCATCTTCATAGATCTATCATCGCCAGATCCATTTTCCAGTTCAACACCTTCGTCCCAAACGTTCATCAGATCTGCAATTACTAGTTGTTCGTCAAAGTTTTCTTCAAGATCTTCAGAGATCTTCGAAGATCTTCATCGATCCATCAGGTTCCTCCAGAAATTCTCTGTAAGAACACATTTTCACCATCTCCTTCAACTTGCGTTCTCCAGAAGCACTTCAGATTTGTCAGACCCTCAAAGAATAACTTCAAATCATAGATTAGTTGGTGATTGAATGAGTATGTTTGAGGAAGAAACTTGTTTGAGGGGTTGAATCCGAGAAGAAAGGTTGGTGAGAAGGTCGAATCGAAGAGTGGAACGAGAGAACGGCGCAAGAGGTTCTTCCATGAACAGTGAACGAGAAAGAAGGAGTCACTTAGGGTTTTGGGTGCTGAACGTAGATAGTGGGCTGGGCTAGTCTGGGCCTTTCCAAACAACGAAGTTTTTTACTGATCACACCTTCCGTTTTTTCCATCCTCCCCGTTTGTGTGTGTAGCTGGGCTGGGCCCGTTACCTGTTCGTTTTACTGATCACACCCTCCGTTTTGGCCACAAACCCCCCTGCTTTTTTTTCCTTTCTGAATTTGCTTAGTGGGCTGGGCCCCAATTCTGTTCTATTTTGCTGGCTGCATCACCCCAGAACCGCTGATGCACCCCCCTTTTGTTTTTTCTCATTTTTTCATTATTTTCTTTGATATTCATTTGCTTAGATTTTTTAAAAGAAAAAGAATATGTAATATAAAAATAGAAAAAATGGAAAGTATAGTGGAATGAAAATATAAAAAATGATAGTATTTTAATATTTTCTTTTTAGGATATATTTTCTTTTAGGAGTTTCTTTTACGCCTTTGAAGAGGTAAAATTAAAAGTCCACTTGTTAGGGGACTATTTTTCATTAGATTTTCCATGATAGATGGGTATGATTTTTTAGGAGTTTATTTTCCTGTGCTTTATCATTGTAACCTTCCGAATATTAATAAAATGAGATTTGTGCTGTGGTCCCCGTTCTACCCGTAGTTAGCCGAACTACAGCTGCTCTGACTTTCTCTGAAGAGAATATGTAGGCATAGGATGCGATATCCTAGCGAGCACACTAACAACTAATCTTTTGTTCTCTCGCTGCCGTGCGATCGAGACTTTCCCGCTGACGACTGATGTTATCCTTTTCTCTTGCCCAAGCGCATTTGGGACCAGACCGTAGTTCTAGTTCCCGTAGGTTCCCATACCTCGAAACCCGACATACTACGTCCGTTCTATCGCAAACAGGTACGCCTAAGTCTCCAATGGTCGAGCAACGTCCACATAACTGCTAGAATGCGTACGCTAGTAGCGTCAACTTAATCTCTCACCCCCGTGTGATCGAGAACACCCCTGTCTAGCCGTAGTTAGCCGGAACTACGTCATGCTCTGATTTCTCTGACGAGAATACGTAGGCCCAAGACGCAACGTCTTGCCGAGCAACTCCCCCGTAGTTTCCCGAACTACGTAGACTCTGATTTCTCATTCTCTGATGAGAATACGTAGGCATAGAGTGTGACGCTCTATCGAGTCAGTTTCTTTCTGTTTAGATCTAGCAGCCGTAGATAGATTGTTTTTTTTCACCCGTAGACAACCCAACAAGCGTGGATCCCGTCGGGTACGACGGACATGAGGGGTGCTAATACCTTCCCCTTGCATAACCGACTCCTGAACCCAGACAATGGTTGCGACAACCTTGTCTTACCCTTTTTCGTCAGGTTTTTCCGATCGTTTCCTTTCCCGCTCTGAGGGATAAATAACGAAAGATGGCAACTCTTCTGTTGTGCCAGAACCTTATTTTCACGAAAGCGACACCTACTGCTCCGCCAGGATATCAGAAACCAGCTGCTGCTCAGACTGCACCTAGGAAATCAATCCTCGAGTTGATGATGGAAAAATTCATAGCTACTCAAGCTCAAACAAACAAAGAATTCCTGAATCAAAACATACACACTAGCGAGCAAATTAAACAGCTGACCGGAAAAGTAGACGCTTTAGCCACCCACAACAAAATGTTAGAAACACATATATCACAAGTGGCTCAACAACAAGCCTCTGCTGCCGCACCCGCTGGCACATTTCCTGGACAACCCGAACATAATCCAAAAGGTCAAGCAAATGCTGTAATACTAAGAAGTGGAAAAGAATTGGACGAACCGATCGATCCAAGGACCGAAAACTCAGCCATGCAACAAAAACCAACTGAACAAGCAGAAAAGGAATCCGAGTTAGAGAAGAAGGAAGACAACGAGAAGGAGGATACCGCAAGTGAAAAAACTCAAGCACCTCCAGCGCCATATAAACCACCTATCCCTTATCCTTAAAGATTAATAAACTCTAAAACTTCAGGACAGTTTAAGAAATTTGTAGAGCTCCTTAAACAGTTGAATATCACTATTCCTTTTACAGAAGCGATAACTCAAATGCCATCATACGCTAAATTTCTCAAAGAAATCCTGTCAAATAAGAGAAAGATCGAGGATAACGAAACAGTTACACTCACTACAGAGTGTAGCGCTATTATTCAAAACCACATGCCTCCTAAATTAAAAG
The DNA here is from genome assembly GCA_963859935.3 of Lathyrus sativus. NCBI lineage: Eukaryota > Viridiplantae > Streptophyta > Magnoliopsida > Fabales > Fabaceae > Lathyrus > Lathyrus sativus. The sequence continues at coordinate 1,093,022 of CAWUDS030006658.1, forward strand.
ACCCAGGTAGTTTTTCCATACCCTGCGTCATAGGAAAGTTCGTAATAGACAAAGCTCTATGCGATTTAGGAGCCAGTATCAGTGTTATGCCTTTATCTATATGCAAAAAGCTGAATATGGGAGACCTAAGACCAACCAAAATATCCGTAGAATTAGCTGACCGATCAGTAAAATACCCCGTCGGAATACTGGAAAACGTTCCAATACGCATAGGACAATTCTACATCCCAACCGACTTCATAATCATGGACATCAAAGAGGACTCTGTTACACCAATTATCCTAGGAAGATCGTTCCTAGCTACAGCCGGAGCTATTATAGACGTGAAGAAAGGAAGGCTAACATTCGAAGTAGGAGAAGAAAAGATAGAGTTCATTCTCACCAAGTTCTTACAAGCACCAGCCATAGACGATACCTGCTATTTAGTAGATGTAATTGACGAATGCATAAGAGAACTTGAAAATGAAGAGACCACGTATTCAGAAATAATAAAGATTCAAATACCCGATATTTGTGAACACGATGATTGGCGTAAACCGTATAAAGACGACAGCCTAAGCGAAAGCTTAGCACTGACCCCAAACCATATGCCAGGTCCGAAGAACCCATGTTTAGAACTTAAAACACTACCCAAAAACCTTAGATATGAATTCCTAGACGATGAACTAAAAAGACCAGTATAGTCAACGCCGACTTAGGACAACTAGAAACCGTAAAACTATTAGAAGTCCTAAAGAAGTACCCCACCGTGTTAGGCTATAACATAAGCGATCTAAAAGGTATAAGCCCTTCAATCTGTATGCATCGAATTACAATAGAGGAAGACTGTAAAACCTCTAGAGAGCATCAGAGGAGACTGAACCCCATCCTAAGCACTGTAGTCAGAGATGAAGTAAAGAAATTGCTAGATGCAGGAATCATCTACCCAATCTCCGATAGTGAATGGGTTAGCCCAGTTCATGTCGTACCTAAGAAAGGAGGAGTCACAGTAGTTATGAACGAAAAGGGCGAATCAATAACAAAAAGAGTCGTGATTGGAAGCAGGATGTGCATTGATTATAGAAAGCTTAACAAAGCCACACGAAAAGATCACTTCCTGTTACCCTTCATAGACCAAATGTTGGAAAGATTAGCCAAACATTCGTATTTCTGCTATCTAGATGGTTATTCAGGATTTTTCCAAATTCCCATTCATCCTGATGACCAAGAAAAGACTACATTCACCTGTCCTTATGGTACTTTTGCTTACCGCCGAATGCCGTTCGGACTTTGTAATGCTCCAGCAACCTTCCAAAGATGCATGATGGCAATCTTCGCAGATTTCATAGATGACATCATGGAAGTATTTATGGACGATTTCTCGGTATGTGGACAAAGTTTCGAAGGATGCCTACAAAACTTAGAATTGGTATTAGAACGTTGTGTAAAAGTGAACCTTGTCCTAAATTGGGAAAAATGCCATTTTATGGTCTGACAAGGAATAGTTCTAGGACATGTCATATCAAATAAAGGAATTGAGGTCGACAAAGCTAAAATAGAGATTATAAAAGATCTCCAACCTCCAAAATCCGTACGAGAAATACGGAGTTTTCTAGGACATGCCGGTTTCTACCGGAGATTTATAAAAGATTTTTCAAAAATCACAAAACATTTGACCGGCTTGTTGATGAAAGATGCTGAGTTCGTCTTTGACGACGACTGTCTAAAAGCATTCGAAACATTAAAATCAGCCCTTATCACCGCACCAATTATGCAACCACCCGATTGGCGACAACCGTTCGAAATCATGTGCGATGCGAGTGATTATGCCGTAGACGCAGTTCTAGGACAAAGGAAGGACAAGAAACTCCATGCCATCTACTATTCCAGTAGAACCTTAGATCCTGCCCAAATGAACTACGCTACAACAGAAAAGGAACTTCTAGCAGTTATATTTGCGCTTGACAAATTCCGTTCTTACCTAGTAGGAGCAAAAATTATCATATACACAGACCACGCTGCCATTAGGTACCTAATAAGAAAAAAGGATGCCAAACCAAGATTACTGAGATGGATCCTGTTATTACAAGAGTTTGACTTAGAAATTAAAGATAGGAAAGGAACCGAGAACGTTGTTGCAGATCACTTATCCCGAATAGAAGGCATCAAACATGAACCAATACTGATAAATGACGATTTCCCGTACGAACACCTGATAGCCAAATTAGAAAGTGACATGCCTAACTTAATCTCGAAAGATCCAGAACTCGAAAAAGCCGTAGAAGCCGTCTATGCCCAAGTCACATTACCTTGGTATGCTGACATCGTTAATTACCTAGCTGCAGGCGTGCTTCCACCGGATCTCACTTATCAGCAAAAGAAGAAATTCTTCTACGATCTGAAACACTATTATTGGGACGAACCTCTACTCTTCAAGAGAGGGGCCGACAACATATATCGTCGCTGTGTCCCAGAGGAAGAAATAGAAAATATCATTTCCCAATGCCATTCAGCACCATATGGTGGTCATGCTAGTACATCCAAGACGTGCGCTAAGATTCTCCAAGCCGGCTTATTCTGGCCTAACCTCTGGAAAGACGTTCACATCGCTGTGCTAAAATGTGATTGATGCCAACGAACTGGAAACATCTCACGACGCGATGAAATGCCTCAGAAAGGAATCTTAGAGGTTGAAATCTTTGACGTATGGGGAATAGATTTCATGGGACCATTCCCGCCTTCTTTTGGTAATAACTACATACTCGTCGCTGTAGACTATGTGTCTAAATGGATAAAAGCCATTTCTGCTCCAACAAATGACGCACGAGTAGTAATCAAACTCTTCAAAAACACAATCTTTCCTAGATTCGGTGTACCCAGACTCGTCATTAGTGACGGCGGATCACACTTCATATCGCGAATCTTTGATAAACTTCTTTCTAAATATGGAGTCCGACACCGAGTAGCTACACCCTATCACCCGCAAACTAGCGGACAAGTAGAGGTCTCGAACAGGGAAATAAAACAGATATTGGAAAAGACTGTCGCTACCTCAAGGAAAGATTGGTCATCAAAGCTAAATGAAGCTTTATGGGCTTATAGGACCGCTTTTAAGACACCAATAGGTACTACATCCTACAAATTAGTTTACGGTAAATCCTGTCATCTCCCTGTAGAATCAGAGCATAAGGCCTTTTGGGCCATTAAAACACTTAATTTCAACTACACCGAGGCAGGAGAAAAACAAATCTTGAACTTACACGAATTAGAAGAACTTCGGTTGGACGCTTACGAAAATGCCCGTATCTACAAAGAACGAACTAAAAAGTGGCATGATAAACGTTCAGTCAAGAAACAATTCAGTGTGGGAGACATCATACTGCTATTTAATTCAAGATTAAAACTCTTCCCAGGTAAACTAAAATCTAGGTGGTCTGAACCTTTTGAAGTGACTAAAGTACTTCTGAGTGGATCTGTTGAAATTACCGATAAGACGAATGTACCGTTTATCGTAAACGGACAACGTCTAAAACATTATAATAAGAACGAAAACAGCCCTCAAGTCTGCAATATAGCATTGCTTGAGCCTCCAGCTCGAACACCCGAATAGCTTGTCACCAAGCTATCGTCAGGCTTTAGACGTTAAAAACAGCGCTTACTGGGAGACAACCCAATTTTTCCCGTATTTTCCTCGTTACTGTATTTCATTCTCATTTTTTATTTAAATTCTACTTTGAAACTTTAACAAAAATTCTAAACTTAAAATTGCTACTATTTTTACTTTCTTTTATTTTCATATTTTATTTTATTTTTCTCTTTTATCTTTTGTTTTTACCGCCTTTCGTTTTTAAAAATCCTGACTTCAAATTTTTATTTTAAACTTTTTCAGGATTTTAAAAGTCTTCAAAACCTTCCTCCTGTTTTTCTCCGACTTACCTGCGAGTATGGCCGCGTACGACTTCACAAAGGTTCATTTTCGAGGACTAACTCAAAAGGCAAGATTTGAAGCATTAACTGAGAGGGACATAGCCTTAACACTGTATTATGATAAGTCTACCATGGAGAAACTAGGAATTACTGATAGCATCCAATACCTGTTTAATCAACTAGGCTGGGAGAACACTGCTTTGAAAACCCGTTTTGCTACCTATAAGGACCTCACCTACGAATTCCTTAGTTCCTTCAGGTACTTACCCAACTATGGTTTTGGATCCAACACAGAGCTGATCACCTTTAGGATGTTTGGAATGGACCAAACCCATAGCCGGATGTTATTAGCTAACCTCCTAGGATTTCCTAGCGGACCACATGTGTTCATCAGTGCAGAAGATGACGATCTTGATTTTGAACTCAACCAGTTCTGGGGAAGAATCACAGGCGACTATCACCCTGACCCAAACAGAATGTATAATGATGAGATTCATAACCCAGCTTTTAGATACTTTCATAAGATACTAGCTCACACCCTTTTCGGGAAAGAAGAAAATATTACTACAGTATCTAAAGAAGAGTTATTCATCATGTTCTGTGCTTCTCAGGGCCGTACAGTGAATGCAGTACCGTTTATGATGAGATCCTTCCGACGCCTCACTCAGGACCCACAATCACCTATTCTAATAGGAGGCCTCGTGACAATGATTGCCCACGAGCTTGGCCTTAGATTCCACCTAAATGCAAGCACTAGTTTTGGCACCATCCGACCCATGAATATCCAGTTTTGCTTTAACAGGCGCATTTTAAGAATTATGGGACCTGGACCTTACGAGTACCTCATCAATGACAAACCTGTCCAGCTATTCACATTGCCAAATCATCAGATGACAAGTATCCATAACAAGGACAACTGGCTTTATGAATTGGATGATCCTATGGGACCACCTTCACCTCAATCAACACCACAGAATTACATGTACGACAGTGATCACATCTCTGAAGCACATGACTATATGTACTATGAGGATGCTGTATCAGAAGCTGAAGTAGACCCTATGACCCTCCGCATTATAACACCTATCCTGAGCCCATTCCTAAGGAAACCACTGACAAAATGGATACTGTTCTGCACCGATTGGACAACGTTGACGCAGCTCTGACCACCGTAAAAGCAGACATCACAAGCATACACAGCGAACTCGTAGCCTTCATAGACTTAGTCTGTGACCAGCTCGACTACTACGCCCGGAAGTTTGATGAATTGAAGGCACGAAAAGACTAGATATTAGCTTTAGTTTAGTTTAGTTTAGTTTTTCCTACTTTCCGTCCGTTTTCAATTATTTTGATTTTTGCATTGTTAATTTCCTTATGTATTACATTACAATCATTCTAATTCCTTGTTATTTCAATTATATTCCTTATTCGTTTATTCTGTTTTTACGCTATCCTATGTTTCTTGGCCGATATAAAGCATTTCCATATCAATACTAGGCCTAAAAATCATTGCAAGAACACCCCCAAAGCAAAATTCTGCGTTCTGCAGATTTTGCTGGTGTGACGACCGTCACAGAAGCCTGACGCTCGTCACACGGGTGACGACCGTCACAAATACGTGACGACCGTCACGAGCCCAAAATTGTTATCTGCTATAACAGGGGTTGCGTTTTCTCTCCCTCTCACATCCTTTCAACTTCCAATCATCAAAAACTCACACCCCACTTCCAATTTTCGTTTTCCCCACCTTGCTCCATATATTCCAACTCCCATCTCAACTTCCTAATACACTTCTGTACCATTTTTTTCACTCCACAGAACCAACTCAATCCACATTTCCTCAGCATCCTCCAACAATGGTGAGAAACAACGAAACCCCAGACCTCAGCAGTATCGTGTTCAGCAACGGCGACTCCGGAGACAAACAGCGAGCCAACTATATTGCTTTCCATCAACGGTCGCTACAGCCGACCCACTATCCACATATCCCATCGCTCACGGAGCTCGGCCTCCTTGAAGGCGTCACTTGGATGCTCCAAAGATCCGGCATCTGGAACCTCTGCACAAATACGCAGCCGACATACGAACAACTCACCCTCGAGTTCCTCAGTTCGTTCACCTACGTCACTTCCAGCGGCGACCTCAGCCAACACTCCGGTGCCGCATGCTTCCGTATGTTCGGCACGAACTATCAACTGAAGCAGAACCAGATTGCCGCCATCTTACAATTCCCTCGCAGGCAACAATGCTCACCGCCGCCTCACCGAACAGTTCCAGCACGAAGCCTTCGCGCTTTGGTACCTGTTAACCGGAATCAATGCCGATGGCTGGGATTCTCTGCACGCAACGCATATCCACAACCCGACCATCCGGTATTTCCACCGCGCACTGAGCAACACCATCTTCGCCCAGGATAGCAACCATAAGGTGAACTCGAAAGAGCTCTTCTTTCTCTGCTGTGTCTTCAACAACGAGCCCATCAACGCCGCTTCGTTCCTCCTGGCCCACATTCAGGCCAACTGTAACCGTGGCTCTAAGCCATTTTACTTTGGAGGGATTGTTACTGCCATTGCACTTGGGCTGAACCTCGGTGACCGCCTCCAGCATCTCCATGCCATTCCCTCGGTGTTCCTCGACACCGACCACTGCAGAGCCTCTCACCTCATTCGTTCCAGGGCCGATGGCAAGTACCACCCGGCCGTGCGTGGCAAAACCGTCAGAAGTATCATCCTGCCATCACGCACCCGGATGCACCTAGATGATCGTGCCAACTGGCTATTTGACCTCAATGCCTCTGCTGCTGCCGCTGCTCCAACTCAGACTCACACCCAAGATTCTGGTGACGAAATCCAAGATGAGTTGGACAGACCTGAGCAACCGGAGGCATCGCAACCACTTCCTTCCGAAGGTACATCCTACCGCCGCCGCTGCCATCGTCCAGAGCCCGACTACTCCGAAGAAGACCTCCACCCGATCTCTCGACCAGCAGGCCCAGATACTCGCTATGATGCAGCAGCAGAATCAGCGAGCAGAGCAGTTCGAAGCTTGGCATCGGACCCAAATGCAACAACTACAAACCGGTCAGGAACCATTACTGAGAACTTGGCGAATCTGACCTTGCAGTTCGAAGGACTCTGCGACTATGTCTATCATACCGGAGCATTGGACCTTGAGGCTCGTCGCGACCAAGTCAGAGCCAGAGGACGCGAGAGAGGACGTGACCGAGGCAGAGGCCGTGATTAGTTATCTCTTTCCTTATTTGTTTACTATATTTTCAATTTCTTTGTATTTTCATTTCCCTTGTATTTCCCTCTCGCATTCTTTCAAATCAGTGGGGACACTGATCGAGATAGTGTGGGAGCGGAGCGTTTATTTCCCATTCCCTTGTACTTTTATTCCGTAATTTCAATTCGAACATTTTCACGTTTTAGCAAATAAAAGCTCGTTTATATATCTTTTTCCGTTACGCAAACATCCCCACTTTATTCGACATAAACAAAAAAAAATTTGTTCGTTCCTCAAAAGCCAAAGCATCGCAAGAATGCGTTCCAGTTCAAAACCAAGTTTTGAAACTCCGAGACGACAATTCTACAAACCAGTACCGTCCTGACACCTTAGACCTCCGGTTTATGCGAGTCGGTTCCATACCTACGCGTACCAAAGTTTCAAGTGTCTACGCAAACTCAGCCCCAAGTAGTTTATACTAGCAGTCAGCACCATCCTAAAACACTTCTAAGTGAGCGACCAATGCAAATAAGTGTATGATCTCCAAAAAGATGAAAAATCATGAAAAGAAAGCCATTTAGCAAAATATAAAGACGTGTTCCCTCTAAGGTAGGTGCTCCTCACCCGAGCATTTAGCCCAACGGTACGAAAACTCATTGAAAAAATCAATGGTATAAGCTTATGAGCAATGAAAAAGATCAAAACAGAAAGGAGATCATATTCACTAACAGGTCGACTTGCCATGAAAGTGTATGGACAACGGCTTAATGTGATTGCGCTAGAACAAACAGGGTGAACTTGACGCGAGAACCTTGACACCAAGCTACAGTAGCATGACTGGGACCGATTTGCATAAGAAGGAGACCTCCGAAGACTTGTAGTCTAGTGTCGTCACCGTACTCGTTTTGTTCTTACTAAGAATCCCGGTTTTTCCCAACTTTGTGAATGAGGAAGCTGCCTCGTGCTTGCCGACTTTTTCCTGTTTTACTTGAGGACAAGCAAAGATTCAAGCTTAGGGGAGTTTGATAACACGAAATCGTATATAGTATATTGATGCATAATTCAACTGATGTTTGACTGTTTTCGATCCGATTTCGGATTCTTTCCATGTTATTCGTCTGATATTTTGCAGGTATTTGATAATCATGTCTAAACAAAGCAATGTGAAGAAAAGAAGCAATTACAGATGAAATATGGACGAAATCGGATGAAAACAACATGAAAAATGCAGAATGCATATTTTGCTGCTGTGACGACCGTCACAGCTCCATGACGACCGTCACACGGGTGACGACTGTCACACACAGTGACGACCGTCATGAAGGCAAAAACGCCGAACTTCAAATGAACGTGCAAAATACAGTTCCAAGTCCCAATAGTGGACAACTACTCCCTGATATTTCTGCCTCTAAGTCCACCTTCTTCAAATTACAACAGTTAGAATTCTATTTCTATAAAAGGGGAAGAAGGGGAGCTGAGAAAGGGAGCCGCATTCAGACAACGGAGTGCTGCCCAATTTTATTTCTAGAGCAAAAGTTCAGTTTTATTTCTTTCTATTTTTTTGTTTCCTTTCATTACTGTTGTATTCCATTTCGACAATATTTCCTTGTACGATCATTGGCACAAAGACCAGAATCCTGCCAACATTTGTGGAGGATATGCCCAAAGGCCAATTGGAATATTTACAGGTTCTAAATTTTAATCGTAATTTCAGTTTTCATTATGATGTATGTCATTAATTACTGTTTATATTTATGTTTCACCTTTCCCAAATCCATGTCTAGCTAAATCAGAGTAATCGATATGTAGTAATAATTCAAACGGGATTTGATAATAACCGGTTGAAAACTCTCTTTTTCAAAGTTGTTTATGGTCTGAGTGTTTAAATTTATTTATTGAATAAACTTCGTCGCGAAGCGAGCACTTATTTAAAAGTAGTTTTGCCACGACAGTGGAATTAATTTAAGGTACGAACCAACAAGCGACAGCTGCGGTAAGACCAGATAGTAAACACTAGTCATTTGTTTTAATAACAGCGAAAGCACTTTAAAATGAATTAGAACTTAGAGATTTCCAAAAAATAGTTTTAACCCGAATGGGACACGAAAGCGTACATTTGGCCTTAGAATTATGACTAGCGTCAACAACCATCGTGAGACGAAAGTCTTCAGATCACTATTTTCTGCTTAAATAAATTCTGAAAAAATATTTCATATACCGGTAACTTGTCAAATCCCGAAGAACATAATTACTGCATATCGATTCACGTAATTATAATTCTAGTAACCTTTTTAGTTTCCTTTAGTGGCAAAAATTATTCCCTTAAACATTACCTACCTAGCTAAACATAGTAACTCCCGAGAACACTAGTTTGATTACGAGTCCCTGTGGGATCGATATCTTTTATTACTACGTGATAGACTGTGCACTTGCAGTTAAGTTGTATTAGACATAGAAAGTCGCGATCACATGTGTTTTTTGTTTTCTTCAATTTGGCTTGTTTAAGCATGATTAATGAAAACTAAGTTCATATTTGAGATCTACGTGAGTTGTAGATGAATTTTGACTATGATTTTGCATGATTTGGTGTTTTCTGGATTCACCTGTGGTTGTGTCTCGCCGAAGAAGATGACTGGAGCCACCGTGCTCCGGCCATATGTTTTTTCCCTCCGTTTTGTTTAAATGAAGGAGATGATGCGTGACTTGCTTGTGAGCCTTTGGATCCATGCTGATTAGTTGACTAAGACCAGATATGATGGTTGTAATTTGATTTCATTTTGTGCTGGGAATGTATTGATTGTGTGGCTGCCTGATGGCCTTTGGACTGCTTGACTTAGGTTTCATCTGATGGCTTTGATTTCGTTTCAAGGATTGACTTTGCTTTAAGTGAAACGGTGCATTTCACTAGTTTGCATTCTAGCCCTTAGATCGTTTGACTGGTCTTGGATCTTGTGGTTGTGATTTATTTGGTGTTTGTTTTTAATTCTATTTGCACGCGTGTCATGTTGTGAACCCTTGGATTGATTGACTGGTAGTGGTATCGTGTGGCTAAGTTTGTTCCTTGATTTGTTTGACTGACTTAGTGGACCTGGGCCATCTTTGCTTTTGACACCCCCTGCACACAGACCCATTGAATTTACACGTGATATGCTTACTATTTGCACCGTGGTTTTTTCTTTTTCTTTTTTTATTTTTGTTTTGTATTGTTTTGAATTAATTCAATGTAACATATTCCTCCAATTGATAAATTCATCAAAAAATACTTTCTGGACAATTTAAAATGCCTTTTATTTTTTAGAATTTTTATTTTTATTTTTTGGATTATTTTTCATTTAAAAAAGGAATTATTAATTAGAGGTGTATTGTTTGGATTAATTTTTGACATTGCTTGGTTTTTAATTTGTTTCTCCCTTTTCCTTTTGATCCAATGATTGAAAATTAATCCTCATATCCATGATGAGTTGATGAATTTTTTAGGACCATTTTGCCCCCTGTTGGTTGACTTTTGGTTTGACTTTGATTGCATTTCATTTGACCCTCGACAATCCTCATTCACAATGGGACACCCTTGTGAATCAATTTCTTTGGTGGTGTTGTGAATTGATTTTGATTTTGATTTCTTGGCTTCTATTTGCCAACATGTTTATGGACTTTATGCATTTTATTTGGTTATTTTTGAATCATTTTCCTAATTTTAAGGTAACTTGCAAGTCAAGTTACCCTAAAGGGAGGTTCATACATACACATTGACCTAGTTTGCCTTTGATATGAATTTGATGGATCCTTTGAGCCTTTGATTCCTTTTGATTCATGTTGCTAACATGTTAAGGTTGCTGGTTGCTCAATTTTAGGTCATGATATTGTGTTGTGCTTGTTCATTTGTGTGCTTCTTTTGATGCTTCCATTTAGGGTTTTCATTTGTGACATGCTTGCATCCTCTTGTGTATGAGCTTGCTTTTCTCTTGTGATGTGATTGCTTTTGCTTTTGAACTCTCTTATCTCATCTCCTATTCTGTCCATGACCTTGGAGTATCATTAAGGTGGCTTAGTCCCTCCTTAGGAGGTACTTGAAGCATACCTAAAATGATGAATCCTTGAGGACTCCTTTGTGCTTCTTTTGCACTTTGCTTGTGATGCTTATGGTTGAGTGCATATTATGAGTTCCTTGTTGAACTAATATAGCCTCCATCCTCACTTTTGTTTGAGCTTCTTTTCCTTTCATTTGATTTGGCTTTGGCACTTGTGGTTGATGTTGTTTGACTTAGGTCATTTCATCCCACTTTTGGTGCATTTTTGTGTGTTTTTCCTTATTGTTTGATCTCATCTTGTGCATTTCTTTCTCTCTTCTTTCTTGCATTCACATATGCATGCTTGAGTTGAGATGAGCTTGTGGAGGCTACTGCGCCACACATATTTCCTCTCTCACTTTCATCTTACTTGTGCATTCTATGTTTGCATTCTTGCATTTTATGTTCTTTCTTCCTCTTCTTCTTTTGTCTTCTTTCCCTTAGGATCTCTAATCTCTCTTCTTCAAGATAGGTTATGATGACATTAGTTGCTTAGCCATGCATGATAACATTAGGTAGTTCCCTTTTGTATCCCAACTTTAAGTCCACTTTGCATGATAACTTTTAGGATTGAATTAGTCTCCTATTAGTGGTCCTTTCTTCTTTTCTCATCTTCATACAATCTTAACATAATTAATAAAGATAAAGGATGTTGTGCCATGAGCCTTGTACTTGGGAAAAGGTGATTGAGCAGTTACCTCTCAATTGCCTAGAGTAATTAGTATACGTTCTTAGGACGATATGCGACGCATTCGATCCTAGGTTTTAGACTTTAGTACAACATACATTATAAACACTCAATAATTAAAACACTTCTTCTCTAAAAAACACAAAAACACTTCAAATCTATTTCACCCTTTGGGGTTCTTAATCAGGAAATCTTTTCAGATAAAGGAGTGTTGTTAACTTTTAGTTCTACCACAAACGGTAACGCCTAAGTCTCCAATGGTCGAGCTGCATACACCAACTGCTAGAACTACTTGTTAACCCTACTCGAGCCAAAAACTTTTGAACCAACCTGTGGTCTTTTTAGCCCGAACTACGGTTTTCTCTGATCTTTCATACCAGATGAAAGTACGTAGGCACAAGACGCGATGTCTTGGCGAGCAACCTTCCCCCTTTCACACCGTAGTTAGCCGAACTACGTTGACTCTGACTTTCCCATTGCACGAGGGAATACATAGGCACAGAGCGGTGATGCTCTGCGAGTCTCTTTTCTTTCTTTCTTTTTCCCCTTGACCTTTAGCGTATATAGTTTTAACACACCCTTTAGATAGACAACAATATGTGGATCCCGTTGAGTACGACGGACGTGAGGGGTGCTAATACCTTCCCCTTGCGTAACTGACTCCGAATCTAGACTTGGTTGCGATGACCTTGTCTTTTCCTTTTTTTCGTCTAGGTTTTTCGATCATTTCCTTTCCCTCTCTTTGGGATAAATAACGAAAGGTGGCGACTCTTTTGTTTTCCTCCGGGTGTTTTTTTGCAGTTGCCACAACTTGTTTTATTAAAATTACTTTTCAAATAGTACAACTTTAAGCAATAAATAAAACTTAGGAAGAAGAAATTACAATTGGAACTAATAAATTCTATTGATCTTAGGGTGAGCTTCCTTGTTGAGCTACCGACTTTTAAGAGATACTTATTGATGTTCTTGTACTTTGTCAAAGTAAGGGGTGATCGTTCATTAATGAGAATCCTCCTTCAAAAGTCAACTTCCTTGTTGTTCCTTAGGACTTTGAGTTTATGTTCACACTAGGAATTCTTGTCATAACTGGGAGGGTATGGAAGAGGAAGAGGATCAAGTGATTACAACTTCACCAGGGCCTCTTTGAGTAGGTGCTGAAGTAGCTGGCAATAATACATTGGTATATGATCCAACTTCTTTCCAGGCTTCCTTTTTCATGGCAAGACATACTGATCTCGTGAATGATGAGGCCCATGAGACTTCTACTAGCAAGAATAATGCTATAGGTTTGTTGTAGAGGCATCATATAGAGTTGTTGCATTTGAGGCATGGTAGCCTGCGACTGACATGTCGAAGGGTTACCCTCTCTCTTCAATGGTACTTGATCCACTTGAGTTCCTCCATAGCTTCTTGAGACATATTGCAAGTTCCTTGGGAGTATCAAAATGTATACTAACTGGATGATAGTTGATAAAGGCCGGTGTAAGGGGAATAAATATGGTTTCTATGTGCATGTTTGCAGATGCATGAAAATGCAATGGGGTAAGCAAAAAGTTTTTTTTTAGGTATGCAAAAAAAAGTTTTCAATGTATGCAGGTGTCACATTAGAATAGTGACAAATAGGGCTAATGAGAACCCACTTATCGGTTTAGGAATACTTTTGAATACAAGAACACCTTATATATGAAGGCTCCATACAGACATGGATAAAGACAGGTATGGGAACCCATATATGGGTTTAGGGATAATGCCGAATATAAGGACACCTTATTTAGGAAGGCTCCTTACAAATAGGGATAATGACCGACATATGAAGCTCAATATATGAGTTTAGGATAGGATGATGATACAACAACCTTGCGTGAGGGTTCTTTATGATAGGTTGGTTCTAAGTATTTACTACCCAATTCTCTCACTTGGGATCTAGAATTTTTGATAAGAGTCCTAGAGTCATGAAGTATACCATAGTTCACCATGAGAAGAGACTAGCCCTACTAAGGTAACCCTTCGGGATAAGTTTCATCTAGGCGAAACCTTAGTAACGACCTTTTTGGGTTGATATCATAAGGTCACCATTGGTGAAACGAGTTCTAGATAATGGTTCTCAAAGTCATGGACCATATCTAAATCATCAGCGTAGTGAGGGGATAACCCTACTATGAAGATAAATTTGGGGGTCTATTCTGAGTGTAGCTTTTATGCCTGTGAGAGATGTGACATCTCACTGGTTAGCACTACAATTCTACATCTTAACTTATGGTTTTCCTTCAACTTGGGTTTTAAATTCATACAAAAATAAAACGTTCCAAACATAATATGTATTCATAAATATGCATTAAAGTAGAAATAAATATAAATAGATTAAATAATCAAAAGCAGAAAAAAAACCCACAATTAAAACAAACAAACACTAGAACTAAAGGGTAAGGTTGACTCTCTTAAGGGAGTGAACTTCCCTAGCAGAGTTGTCAACTGTCATGGCTGAAAATTTACAGAGTCTCCATCATTCTTTATTCGTTCTAGGGAATATGGAAATAATGATAAAATTAAAAATTAAGGGTAAGACTTAGGGTTTGGGAGTCGATTAGTGAGGAGAAGTGTTAGGCACCCCTTACCACCTTTGTACTCAATGTGATCCTTCTCTAGTGCTAGGGTTAAGTACTTATCTAAGGGATGTTTGTTAATTGCTTATTATTTGCTCAATGCTTTAATTTATTTATTAACAAGGAAAAATTAATTTACTATTTTTTTAAGAAAAGATTTGATCAAGAAGGGAAACAAAAATATATTTTTGTATTATTGTACTTACTAGAGTAATTACAACTTTGTGCCTATGTATCCTAAATTTTATTGAAGAATCAGAGTATCGTAGCTCGTGTAGAAAAATGTTGTGTGTTTGTTGTTTCAATTGAAAAGATCTCAACGGATCGAGGCGGAGAAAAGTTTTTCTGAGAAAGGTCTCAATGCACAAGGGCAGAGAAAGTATTGTTTTGATGTGTTTGGATTGATTTTAGGTTATTTGATTGATAAGGCGTGATACCAATCAATCGGTTAACTTTCGAAAATACAATTTTAAATAATTTAAAAAATAAAATATGATATATATATATATATATATATATATATATATATATATATATATATATATATATATATATATATATATATATATATATATATATATATTATATATATTATATATATATATATATATATATATATATATATATATATATATATATATATATATTATATATATATATATATATATAATATATATATATATATATATATATATAAGAACTTATTTGTTGTATTTTTTTAGTGAAACTGATGAATAATCTAATAAAGAGTTCGTCGTTAATTTTTGACAATTACAAATTTGAATTACATAAAAATATAATATATTTTGTATATTTTAATCAATTTGTCAAATAACCTAAAATATAAATCTTAACTAACTTAGTTAAGACTAAGCTAAAATATAATATCCAATTAAAATACTAAATTTTACTAGGATTAACATTAACTAAGAGAAATAAACAAAAGTTAATTAAAACCTAGTGGGAGTACATTTGATTTTTTCATCTCTAAATAACATTTTCTATTATTAAACATATCACTACACCAAAAAAAATTTGGCAGCGCAGCAAAGACAACGCTTTATTTAAAAGCGCTGCTAAAAGATTTATTAAAAAAAAGCACAGGCTTAGAAAGCGCTGCTAAAAGTTGTTATTTTGTAATACAATAGAAAGCGCTTTTATGAAAGCACTGCTATAGGGGGGATAGGAAAGCGCTTTCAAAAGCGCTTTTTGAAAGCGCTGCTATATGGGGGATACGAAAGTGCTTTCAAAAAGCGCTGCTATAGGGAGGATACGAAAACGCTTTCTAAAAGCGCTACTATATGGGGATACGAAAGCGCTGTTATAGGGGGATACGAAAGTGATTTTAAGAAAGCGCTGCTATAGGTCCTAGGCCTTGGAAGACTTTAGAAAGTACTTTCTAAAAGCGCTGCTAAAGGTGGGGTTTGTGAAGCGCTTTTAAGGAGAAAGTGCTGCTATAGGGGGTTACAAAAGCGCTTTAGAAAACGCAGCTATAGGTCTTTAGTTTTTTAAAATCAAACAAACTTTTCATTCAGACTCATACTTCATACTTCTTTCTTTCTCTCTCTCGTGCATGTACGTTTTCTCTCAATCTCTCACCACTGAACTCTACTCCCTCCATCTAACGATGTATCTCTGTCTCTTTGACCGTGTCTCCTTCCGTCGTGCTCCTCCGTCATGGCCTCCGTATCTCCAACTCTCCGTCAGTAAGGTCCATCTAACGCTGTATCTTTGTCTCTCTGACCATGTCTCCTTCGTCGTGCTCCCTCCGTCTGGCCTCCGTATCTCCAACTCTCCGTCAGCAAGGTAAATATTCTGACCTAATGTTGTATCTCTTTCTCTCTGACCATGTCTCCTTCGTCGTGCTCCCTCTGTCTGGCCTCCGTATCTCCAACTCTACGTCAGCAAGGTAAATATTCGGACCGTTGTTCTTATGTTGTTGTTGGTTATGTTGTTGCTAGGTTCTGAAATGCAAATGTAACGCCCCATATTGCTTTCAGGATTACCGACTAACCCCACAAACAACACGGGTCTTTTCAGCATGTTTTTTCCTCACTCGCATGCTTTCGAGAACTTCCCAGAGAGTCACCCATACCTAGAATTCTCCAAGTCAAGCACGTTTAACTATGGAGTTCTTACGAACGGGCTACCGAAAAGAAGATGCATCTTGTTGGTACAGGTAGTACCAATTAATCCTTATAAGCCTTCATTCAACCATGCAGTCCCATACCTGCATGGCCTCAGGATCCCTCTCATTCGGATGTGTATTTCGGTTTTCCCTTAGAAGCTGCTAGGAGTGTCTCATTGTCATGCCTCATGACACCGACAACCACTCCCTCGCCCATAGGGTGTTACATGTAACCACCGTCCTCTTTCACCTCAGGTGTTACATGCCCACCAATTTCCGCTTGGTTCGTCCCCGAACTACATCGTACTGGAGAGGTATGTATCTGATACCACATGTAACACCCATTTTATTTACTTAGTCATTTTGGTGTTAATTTAATTATTTTATGTTGGTGTGCCCTTAGTGGGGTGGGTTTGTATATGATTGGTGAGTATCCTTGATATATAAGGATTATTTATGGAGATGTGGTGTTGAGATAATAATATAATAGTTAATAGTAATATTGGTGGTATTATTATTATTATTATTATTATTATTATTATTATTATTATTACTATTAGTATTAATATTATTATTGGTGGAATATTATTACTATTATTATGAATATTATTATTAGTGAGAGAATAATATTTTGTAGTATTATTATTATTGGATTTAAATAATAAAATAAGAAATAAGGGATTAAAGGAAATAGATAGGTTTTTGGGAAAGAGAGGAGGACACGATAAACTGCCAGAGAAAGGATTTTGGGAGAGGAGAAAGGAAGTTACGATAAACAGTTGTGGAGGAAGAGCAAAAGAAGAATAAACGGCTCAGAAAACCAAAATTTAGGAAAAAGAACGTGTGTTTTGAGAGAAATGGAGAGCAGAGAATCATCCATCAGGAATTGGAAGATAGTTGTAGAAAGTCGCCGGAGAGCAAAACCAGAACGGAAGCTTGGAATTGGCCTCTATTCTAAGGTAAGGGTGAGGTTCAATTCTATAACCGTGGGTATGATCAACTTCATGTAGGATTGATTCATAGGTATAATTTTCATTAATCGATAAATGTTAGGGACGAGGTTGTTTTTAATTGTTCTCTGCGAAAATGTGTTAGAGTCTTATTCGTAGGAACGATACTGTTGGTAGTTCTCTGATATGAACAGATTGAAGTGGTGAGTACATGATGTATGCAAAATGTGATGTTTCTGTTATGGATAATTGGTTGTAGGCGTGATGCCTTGTTGCACGGTTGTTGCACAGTTGTTGTTGTTGTGTTATAGTCCATAATAGTTGCATCTCATAGCATATCATTGGCCTGATTGGCGACGGTTGTGTCTTTAATGACAAAATAAAATGATTGTGGAGAGTTGTCTCCCAAATTATTGTGGAGAGTTGTCTCCCGAATTATTATGGAGAGTTATCTCCCGAATTATTGTGGAGTGTTGTCTCCCAAAAAGGTACCACATGCATATGCACAGTGAGTCGCATTGTTGAGTCGCATTGTTGAGTCGCATTGTTGAGTTGTCGCGTTGTTGAGTTGTTTTGATGAGTTGCTGAGATATGATGATAATTATCGTGGGTATGAATAAAGGATGGTTGCAGTTTAATTATTACTAAATATTTATGCGAACTGCTAGAATTATAATGTTGTGATAATATTCTGACATGACTTTTATCATGCCTTATGTTATATTGTTGATATCTCACACCTTTACGTTGTATGTTACCGTCCGTTGGTGCTAATTTGCAGGTAACTCGGAAGGAAGTGTCGCTTTATGTTTAAGGTCGTTGGTCGCTCTTATACGTAGCACTCTGGGGGGATGAACGATTAATGTTATTGTTTTAATTGAATTCCTTGTTGCTGAATTTTATTAAGTACTTTGGCAAATAGATTGGTTGTTTCTAATAATGCCAAATGTTGCTTGGATGCATAGTTGTTTTAGGAATTGATGCAAGATAATTACTTGCTGAATTTTAATGGAATTTAATTATTACGAATCGTTGGAAGTGTATTATAACATGGCGTTTATGATTAAAATGTTAAACAAGTTACCGTTGTTTGTTCATCCAAATTTGTGCTACGTATGTTAGTAAATGATCTTTTACAGGTGTATGTGTTTTGTTAAGTATAGAATGTGACTCCTCTGCTGT
>CAWUDS030006658.1:1112270-1140646 GCA_963859935.3 Lathyrus sativus
ACTGGCCACTTGCTATGGCGATATTTGTTCTGTGGCTGACCCCTTCCTCTGTCCTCTGGACAACTTGTCACTGAGCTAACGTCACCTTCACAATACCTTCTTTCCTCCTCCTCCAGATGAGGGTACTTCTCCCGCCTGAATCTTTCTGAGCTTGATGTCGTTTTCCACCCTTTCACCGAGTGATCTATCAAGTCTGAAAAACTTCCAGACATACTGCTTATAAGCTTTTCATAATACACCCCTGGTAAAGTAGCAACCAACATGTCAACAAGCTCTCCCTTTCTACCATTGTGGTTTGTACCCTAGCAAGCAAGCTCTCGCAAACCTCTAGGCGTATTCTTTAAAGCATTCGTTATTCTTTGGGAAAGATTCTGCAATTTGGACTCTATTCGAGATTGCAAGGTCACTGTATGTACTGATAGTGCCTTACAAAAACTTCGGCTAGGTCTTTCCAGATGCGGACGTTAGTGGGTTCCAGCCCACGTACCACTCCCAAGAGGGAACCGAGACAGGCTATCCTGGAAAAAGTGCATCAAGAGTTTTTCATCGTCTCCGAGTACGCGGACATCTTTCTATAATACGAGTGCAAGTGAACCCTCGGGCAAGTAGTGCCTTTGTACTTATCGAAGTCAGGCACTTTGAATTTGTGAGGCACTCTCAAGCCTGGGATCAGCCCTAGATTAGACATATCCATCCCAATAGAATTTTGGCATTCAAGAGATCTCATCTTCTCTTCGATCATTTGAATCCTTCTATCAGCCTCAGAAGGTATTTCAGCAGTTATAATTCTTGGCTGAGAACAAATCCTCCTGCCTATCCTCATTCCAGGTATGGTCCATGCTACCCTGTACAACCCCTGTGTGGTGTCGAGGCCAAAGTCGTTTCCAATACCATTACCCCCATTAGCAAAACCAGCCATGATTAAAACCTGCCACATTCCCAGCACCAGCAGCGTGACCACCCCCTCCTACAGTAGGGATAACTAAAGTTGGCATAGAATTGTCTGCATGAGGAGTTTCTTTAGGAGGAGGGTTAGAAGCAATCCCACCATGTAACACGCCATCATTATCAACTCTGCACCAAAGTCTGAAAGTTGTGCCTGGCCACTAGCAACCCCTTGCATGACCTGCATCAGCTGTGCCATACAATCTCTCATCTCTTGCATTTCTACCTACATTTGATCCATCAAATCTTTTCTGGTTTCCTCTAGTACCGTAGCGATGAGTTATCTGATCTGCAATCCTGAAACACTAGTGGCACAAGAAAACAAGATAAGGTTAACAGTTCTGATGCACCTGCAAATGCGAGAAACATGCTAAAATGCAGACATGTATTTATGCAATAGGGACATTTCCCGCCTCGATTCTAGTTTCCAGGAAAACACAACAATGGAGAACCCTGCTGACAAGCATAGAATACCAGTTCCTCATATATAGATCGAAAAGCCATCAGGCAATGTACAAACTACAGATCTGAGTACAAATAAGGAAAAGACCTCGGCCAACAAGCTTGGCGATGGTCAAATACAAAAAAATAAACAGCAAAAACTACAACAGAAATAAATAGAACATGTCAAGCAGGATGACGTGATCGGAAGTCCTCTAACAGCCTCAATGTCTCAGGATGATCTGGTCTAGAAAGTAGCCCCTGAATAAGCAAATCCTGCTGGCTGACAGTATGTTGTATGTTATCAACGTGATCCTCGGAGGCTTCTTCAGGCCTGCGTCTCTTAGAGTTAGTTCGCAACCTGAGATCCTTCAAGTTTGCGATCGCTTCATTCAACCTGTATTCGTTGTCTCGTCTAAGTGATGCTTCTGCTGCAATTTCTCCATCCTTGGCATTAAGCTGAGCCTTTAGCTTGCTGATCTAAAGTTTTAACTTGTCCTCACGCTCCTTGTTGTTAGTGAGCATGGCATTCCATATTGACTCAAACTTAGGAGATCCTCATGTAAGCCTTCTCCAACTCTTCCTTTTTCGTGGAAAGAACACGGTAAGAAGCATTCAAATCTTGGCCTGTACGCTCTCTGTCCTTAGTCTCCTTAGTCAGATCGGTACCCAGTTTGTTCACAAGCTCGGTTTGTCTTCTGAAAGAATGAACTCCTTCTATCTTCTCACTGTGAAGCTGGATAATCTCTTTCTCCAATTCTTCATTAGCTCTCTTCATTTCTTCCTTCTCGAGCAAAACCTGATTATACTTATGAATAGCTACTGTTGTAGGCTCTGCAATCTCAAGAGGATGCACAGGCTGAGTAGACGAATATGGCAATCATCAACTCTTTGGCTTTACTCTGAATCCAAACCAAATATGGAGCGTAATGCTTGACTGTTACTCTTTCCCAAGGAAACCTTTCCTCTCCTGTGGACATTTCTCCAAGCATGTTCAACCCTAGCTAAAGTATTCCCCCTCCAACAAACCAGTGAGATACAGATATTCCTGTATCTCTTCATCCTTCGGAGGACCTCTCAGTGCATACCCAAACTGTCTAATAGCGATGGCCGGATTATAGTTTATGTAACCTTTCCTTCCGACCAGCGAGACGTTAGGAAAGCTTCCACAACTATAGATAATCTCAATGCCCAATACATCCCTATCAAACCAAACAATGTCTTCGGCAGAAAAACTCATCAAGCGCTCGGGCCATTCCGAAGTACCAGCAGTAGCAGAGAATGGACCAGACTTGGGAAGGTGGCTCCTGAACCACATATAGAATAAAGGTGTGCAGCAAGATACACTTTTCCCTCTCCTGTTCTCGTTCTTGTAATGTACGGAATGATAAACATCACCCAACAGAGTAGGTATGGGATTCTTCGAAGCAAAGATACGGAATTCATCCGCATCCATAAAATATGGGATATTTGGGAATAAAAAGAATGCCATAGATACATAAGGCCAATATAGCGCTGAATATCACCCAACAACCTTTCTTAACAAACTCTCGAGCCTTGTCCGCAAGAAAAGGTAACAGAAACCCAAACATTCCATTCCTACTAGCTAACTTTCCTTTCAACTCAGAGACATCCAAATGTAAAAGCCTTAGCAAGTTTAGTCAAATCTGGCTCTCCCTCAACATGATGGAATGGTATCTGGTTCAGAATAGGTATTCCCAACATATCAGAATACTCCTCCAATGTAGGTGCTATAACAATAAACTCTGAAAGGTGAAGCGCTCGCAACTGAGGATCATAGAATTGCCAGCAACGTCTTAAGGCCATTCAATTCATCCAGAGAAGGTTTGCAAACAACATTCAAAGCCTCCCATAAGACTCTCTGAAATCCTCCATAACCTTCTTGTCAGCTAGAGAAATCAAACTTCGTAGAGTTCTAATATCAGGCGTAGGAAACTTGTAGGCCTGAGGGTTCTCCTCAAGGGCTCCATGTCAACAAAAAGAGAACAGAAACACCAGAATCGAAGAGGAAATGTATACCTGCAACATAAACACATGTTAATGAAATGCAAATAAAAATGCACATGCAAATGCAAACAGGGGATCAAGACCACTGTGCTGTTTGATTGAGAAGAAACGGCGCTTCGCCTTAGCAAGAACAAAGTACCGATAACAGGACCCACTGATAAACAGATTCACACTGAAAAGAACTAGGTATTCTGAAAGCCAAGGTTTCCTGCATAACCCAATCCCTCTCATAGGTATGGACCTATCCACAGACAAAGGTTTGGCATCCTATGCGTTTCATCAGCGTCACAGACTTTCAAAAAATGATGATACGTTTACCATTTCTGGTTTGGCATCATCATCTCGCGAATAGGCCTCACTTAGCTGAATCACAGATGATCGGCCCCTGTTGAAAAGTATATCTCCGGCAAATATTTTTAATATCGTATCCACAGAGATTGGTGTTATTACCGCCGTTCTATAATGTCGATTGTTGTAAGTTCAAAGGTATTCAAAGTGTTTGTTGATGAATAAATGGATCTTTTTATATATAAGAAAAATAGGACAAATAAAAAAAATTTTAGAATAAAGTTTAGAAGCCTTCTAGAGATTGAGTTTCATTATCTTTGTTCTTTATATGTTCTCAATATCACATGCATGCATCCAAACTCCATTGATAGTATTCAAGTTTACTCTCAATAATATATTATGTCTAAATAAGATTGTGACAATTATTATATAAATCCTTAGACGATCTCTCCATCTAACTATTGATATAATAATCTTGAATGTTTAACACAAATAGAAAAATAGTGAATAAATATATCTCTACAATTTATTCTCTACTTGGAAAATATATTTAGGCTCAAGAATTAAACTATCTTTCTCAACAATAATTCAATTCTGATTTTTCAATGTAAAGAGAAAATATAATTCCTTATACCAAATGTAGTTTATTACATGCAAGGGATAGTAATACTACATAAACAACATAGGATAACTACTACCTCAAGCTTGACAAGAAGAAGTTTAGCTACGCATCATCTTCATAGAATACTCAGCAAATTCTTCAATAATCTCCTCTTGCATGAAACTTCTCTCCAAAAAAAAGAAAATCTTCTTTAAAATCTTCCTAAAATCTCTTACAAACCTAAGAGATACTAAGACTCAAGGGTGGAATGATTATGTCCAACATGCAAGGGAAAAGTGCAATAAATAGGCTATGGGGCGCCACCCTACAAAAAGGTGGTTTTTCTTCCAAGACAAAACATGTGTCATTACTTTGCATGTGGCTGAAATGCACTCAGTTTGCGGCACGAAGGGTGGTCGCGGCGCGAACTGTCAAAAACATAATTGCTTGCTTTGTTGCTTCGCATTGCTTTTGCCGACTTTGTTCTTCAAGTATTGCTCCGGAGATCTTTTTATGCAATCATTCTTTTCTTGACAAAAATTCTACAAGACTTAAAGAAAAAGTGAAATATCTATTCGAACAAAACAAAATAACTAAAATTGAATGTTTTACTAAATTGTGATAAAAACTTGTTTGAATTTAATAAGAAATCGGTAAAAAGGGACCGATAAAATATATATAAATTAATACCAATTGGTCCCTAACAACTCTTCCCAACTTATCATTTTGTTTGTCCCTAAACAAAAGTTATTCTTAAATCAAACCAATTTATGAAAGCAAGGAATGAACAAGTGCTATAGGATGATATTCAAATGGTTCAAAAGCATACAACACTCTTATGATACACCTACTTTCAATATTAGACAAAACATGAATAAAAATAATGGTTGGCTACAAAAATTATACCAAGAAATTCCAAGTAATACATGTCAAAATTGAATCAAAACTACACACAAATCATAAGGGTTTTCTTACACTCATCCGAACAATTAAATCAACATCAACTCGAATCATGCGTTCGTCACAACATACACTAAATCATGAAAAATTTGAGAATCAAGAGGTCTTTTAAAGGTTGTAATGTGGTTCGGGTTAAAGAGAAAGGACATGATCACAAGACTCAATTAAAGATTGCCTATTCTAAGAGAGCATTTCCTTTTATTCAACAATCTTTATTTTCAAATATTTATTTATTTATTTTTATTTTATTTTATTTTTATTTATTTTTGATAACACATCACCATGAGCTTTTCTTTGCATTTTTTTTCTTTTTGTTAGCTCAAATATTTTCAAGGTGATGTATTATGTTTTCTCCCCAACTTCATCATTTTGACTATAGTTGATGCAATCAAACTCTCTACTTAGACATAGGCACAAAAATCACATTGCGACCAACTTGGGTTTAGGTTCACTTGAAACGAAAGAATTTAGGATCTATTTATTTACCATATTATCAATGGTATTTAAATTTATACTTCGGATGGATCCTAATATAGGATCAAAAGGGGTTTACTACGGATCACTCCTCACAAGGTTTTTAATTTCTTTGGCCAAGTGGTTTTTCTCAATAACAAAAATTGCCTCTATCCTTTTCAAACAAGTTTTCTCAAAAATTAGATCAATGTATGATTTAGCATGATAAGACTGAGTTGAAAAGAAATTGTCGGTCTCCCGCATTTTAGTGTATAATGAAAGGTTACCTCACAATTGGTTAGGTCCTAATTTGATTCAAAGTAGACATGTACTCAAGGAATTTTATGATAACACTTTTATAACACACCATTAAATATTCATCTAAAGTCTAAGAATAAATGTAAGGTGTACCTTGAAGTGTCAACAGCCGGTTCTTATCATCACCACTCAAATTTTCCCAACTTGTCTGTCGCAATCATCTTGGTTCCTGAAACTTACTCAAGCACAAGGACAATTAAACAACAATTTAAAAAGTGGGGTATACCAAAAAAAAAGTTTTGAAAACACACAATTTAAAAATCACAAAGTAGAAATGCATCCAACAACAAGTCTAATGGTGAAACTAGAGCCACCAATGTACATAATGCCAAAAGAAATAAAATTAAGATAACAAAACTAAAATAATAAGAAAAAAAATTACAAAAACTACCAACATGAGATCATCCCTCTTCATCCTCATCTTCTCCACCGTCCACGGTTCCTAAAACATCTTCCATCTGAGCATCTTGGCATGTGCTTGGAGCTTGGCTCCTGCTTCCTGCCCCTCCCATAAAAGATGGCTTGCCCTCATGCCAATTAGCATAAGCGAAGTAGTCCGCCTGAGATGGAAATGTGCGGGCCTCCGGTGCAAGAAAGGTGTTCTGAAACTGTTGCTGCATACAATCAAATAAAAATGATTGAGACCTTTTAGAGGCCTCAAAGTTATCACAGCAGTAATTGGCAAATGCCATTTGATCAAACACCGGCACACGGTGGCTCTAGGGGCCGGGGCAGCAGCTTCTACATTTGCATTCCTCTCCATCCGGCTCTGACAAAACCTGTTTAGGTATGCATCATCCATGATCGAAGTGATGGAGGAATGTACCTCTCCCGGAACCTGCACTTTTGCATTCAAACACAATCCCATGATTAACCCAGGATACATCAGCAGCCCCATGTTTCCTCCAAATGGTGTTTTGCTCAGTGAAATCTTCCGCAGTTCTTCTGCAACAATGAAAGCTAAGTCCAAGGTCTTCCCCAACATGATATAGTACAACAAGCAACCTACATTGAGTGGGATGGTGGTGGTGTGGCTTCGGGGGTGAATGTTATTCAGCAAAATGACTAAATAGATTTGTGCTTGTAATTTCAGATTCTCCCTCTTCCAACACTTGGGTAATCCTTGGTCATTCAGCTCGTATGTCTTTCCCTCTAGACATAGATAATTACTAACTTCCAGAATATCCCAATCATTTGCCAATGCCTTGATCAGGAATTCACATCGCCTGTCCCCCGTCAAGGTGAGAGGATTATCAAAGAACTTGTTAGGTGCTTGCTTATTAAAGAGGACAGTCTTACCTCTCACCACTATCTTATAGGCGTATGCCATCCCGGGTTCCGTGTGAAGTGCATTGGCGTAGAATTCTCGCACAATGTCATAGTTAAGTTCCGTGACAGGCTCAAAGATCTTCTGCCATTTCCTTCCTTCTAGATTGGCCACAACTTCCCTATATCTACCTTCTCTTGATAGCCGGATGATTCTTTCGTTTTGAATGTTCTTCTTGAGAAGCACCTCGAACCTTGCTTCTTATTCCGGACCAAGAAAAGTTGGTTGGGTCCTTGAGGAGCTAGGGATTGTGGTCTTAGCACGTTTGGACATCTGCATCACAACCAAAACAACAGCACAGATATTCATTTAAATTAGTCAAGCAAATTGAGAAATTTGGGGATGCAGGTTTTGAAGGGTTCGCGGCGCGAAGCCCCGGTCGCGGCGCGACTTGTGCGCAACCCAGAAAGATCTGCATCCATAAGTGTGGATTCTCAACATAATCAATGTTTCAACCCTAAATCTAACCTAGCCCAACCAATTCATCAACATGCAAACAGGTAATTTCATGAATTTTTGAATTTTCTACTAACCCTAGATTGATAGAGCAAAATAGGAAGAAATTGGGAAACGAGGAACATACCTTGCTTGAGATTGGAGTGGTAGAAATTAAATGTAAAGTGATGGAAACTTTGAAACTTTGAGGGATCTTGAGATTTGATGGAAACTTTGGTGTTTTGGTTTTGTGGGGTGAGGGAGTGTGTGAGAGTGAGTAAGAGATGGAAAATAAGGGTTGTAAAAATAAGAGAAAAGTGAAAACAAAACATAATAAAGTAAATAATTTGGGATTTCTCAACTGTTTCATTTTAGGTCGCAGCACAACACTTGTTCACGGCGCGAACAGTCAAAATCAGAATGTCCACTTTTCCTCAGTTCGCGACGCAAGCATCCTTTGCAGCGCGGACTGACCAGGATTTTGACAAATTTTTGAGAAAATGAGTGGGTTGTTTATCCTTTGTAACCTACAACTTGCTACACTACTGATTAGTCATAAAAATGAGGGGAACTTACAGAGGTTGGGTTGCCTCCCAACGAGCGCTTTATTTAACGTCGTTCAAGCTCGACGATCAAGTGATTTCTTCATGGTTCAGTGAGTGAAATGACACAAACCTCTCGATTTATTTCTCCACCATGATAGACTTTTAATCGTTGCCCATTTATAGTCCAACTTTCTTTGGACTTGGGATCTTCAATCACGATGACTCCTACTCTTTCACTTCTTTTACCACAAACGGTCCAGACCACTTAGATTTCAGCTTATCCAGGAAAAACTTAAGCCTTGAGTTAAACAGGAGCACCAATTGTCCGACCCTAAATACTTTGGGACGAACCTTCTCGTCATGATATGCTTTCACTTTGTCCTTTTACATTTTGTTCGAGTGATAAGCATTGTTTCGCAACTCTTCCGACTCATGAAGTTCCGCTTTTCTTTTCTGATCCAATTCCTCAATTTGTTCTTCCTCCTTTTCGGTTGATACGTTGTAAGCTCCTATAAGAGATCTCTCTAAGGGACTAGAAAGATGGACTTGATTTGCAACTTCCATGATCTCTTCCTCGGTTACATCGATTCGAAAGGAATCGTGCTTGTCTTTAGGATGCTTCATGGCTTCAAAAAGATTGAAAGTTACCTCTTCATCTTGCACTCTCACTTTTATGAGACCATCATCAATGTCAATCATCATCCGGGCTGTCTTCATGAATGGTCTTCCGAGAATTAAAGGAACATCACGGTCTTCGTCCATGTGCACTACCACAAAATCTACCGGAAAGAAGAACTTGTCCACCTTGACTAGCATATCTTGTGCAACTCCATATGGTGAACTGGTAGACTTATCGGCTAGTTGGAGAGTCATTCTCGTCGACTTCATCTCAATGTTTCCCAACCTTTTGATAATAGATAAGGGAATTAGATTGATGTTGGACCCTAGATCAATCAAACCATTGCCAATGTATGTGTCTCCAATGGTCACCGGTAAAACTACTCGGCCCAGATCGAACTCCTTCCTTGGGATGTTTTTTGAATTATAGTGCTGCATCGTGCATCAAATAAAACTGTGTCATCTTCAGTATACCTCTTCTTTTTTGTGAGAATATTTTTCAAGAACCTTGCGTATTTTGGCATTTGTTCTAACGCTTCGGTAAATGGAATACTAATTTGAAGTTGCTTGAACATATCCCTAAACCGTGCGTAGCGCCTAGCATTGTCCTTCCTTGATGGTGCATGCGGGTAAGGTCAGTGTTGGGCTGGAACATGACTCACGCTTTTATCCCCTCTTTTGTTTTTCAATTTTGACTCTTTTTGAACACCACTTTCATGATTCTGTTTTTGCACAGTTCGAGGCGCGAAGCTCTGGCACGGCGCGACTTGAGAAGAATTTTTATCTTTATCATTTTGAGCCTCCAACAATTCCTCCTCTTGATTTCCAGTTGTGACATTTATATCA
Organism: Lathyrus sativus; assembly: GCA_963859935.3. Lineage (NCBI taxonomy): Eukaryota > Viridiplantae > Streptophyta > Magnoliopsida > Fabales > Fabaceae > Lathyrus > Lathyrus sativus. The sequence continues at coordinate 1,122,076 of CAWUDS030006658.1, forward strand.
TCCTCCACTGTAATTTCCTCGTTTCCGTTGCTTCCCACTCTTTTACTGCTTCTTGTAGTAATTGCTTTACAATATTCCCTTGGATTGGTTTGAGTGTTGGCGGAGAATGATGGACTTGCTTGTTGTTCCGCCAATTGTTTTGCAAGTTGGCCTACTTGAGTCTCCAAGTTTTTTATTGCTGCTTTATTGCTTTTTTGGCTTGCCATGGAGGCTTGTATGAATTATGCAAGCGTATCTTCTAACTTGGAACTTCCGCCTTATGATTGTTGGCTTTGTGTGTTTGGATTTTGATATGGATTTTGTTGCTGAAAATTTTGGTTGTTGAATCTTGATTGTTGGTAGCCTTGGTTGTTCCTTTGAAAAGTGTTGTTGTGTTGTGGAGGATATCTCTGGTAACCTTGACCTTGATTGTTGACATAACTTACGTCCTCTTAAATCGGGGGACAAAATCCGGTAGGATGATCTCCTTGACAAAGTTCACAACTTGCTACTTGATGTCTAACTTGTGTTCCATGAATCTCTTTCAATTGTTGTGGAAGTTTGGACATTTGTTGAGTGAGCAGCTCCACTTGTTGGGAAAGTAGCTTGTTTTGAGCAAGTATGACATCATTGGTATTCAACTCAGGAACTCCCGCTTTCCTTTGTGAAGGACTACGGTCGTGTTGACTTTGTTGATCATTGAGTGCCATTTGATCAATAATGGTTTCTGCTTCCTCTGCAATCTTCGACATGAGAGAACCACCTGCGGTAGCATCCAAGAGTGTCTTTTACGATGTTTGGACTCTGTTGAGAAAAATGTGAATTTGTGTGAGATCATCAAAACCGTGACCTTTGCATTTCCTCAACATGGATTTGAATCTTTCCCAAGCCTCGTTTAGAGACTCATTGCTTCCTTGTGTGAACATCGAAATAACCGTTTTGGCTTCCATGAATCGGGATTGAGGGTAATACCTCTCTAGAAATCTTTCTTCTAACAAATTCCAATCCGTCATCACCCTTGTTGGTTGATCAAGGTACCACTCTTTTACTTTTCCCACCAATGAGTGTGGAAACATTCTCTTGAATAAGTTTTCTTGACCTGCTTCATCTACTCCCGTAGAACCCGCAATCTCATAAAATTTGATGAGATGGTTGTACGGATCTTCATGATCCATTCCGGTGAATGGATTTGCATAAAGGAGTTGAAGGATTCCGGTCTTCATCTCCGTATTCCTTCCGCCTCGAGCAAATTGAGATGTCTGCCTTGGACTATTAGCGGATATTTCGGTACGAGCGTCATCACCTATACTTCCTTCAACGGTCTCTACAACTTCCTCTTCAATTTGAGTAAGTGCAAAATTTGTTGCTTCTTTTCTTCGGTTCCTCTCGTCGGCTAGTTTCTTTCTTCTTCTTGTCTTGCTATTAAGCCTTCGGATTGTTCATTCAATTTCGGGGTCGAATTGAAATTTCTCCTAGGTGGCTTTTTCTCGCATGCACTAGAATCTACAAAACTAACAAACCAACTGAAACACAAGAGTGATAGAAAAAAATAAAAACAAGAACTTAGAACAATGAATTATTGCAATGCATGTAATATCGACACCAATCCCCGGCAACGGCGCCAATTTGTTGAAAAGTATATTTCCGGCAAATATTTTTAATATCGTATCCACAGAGATTGGTGTTATTACCGCCATTCTATAATGTCGATTGTTGTAAGTTCAAAGGTATTCAAAGTGTTTGTTGATGAATAAATGGTTCTTTTTACTTATTAGAAAAATAGGACAAATAAAAATGGTTTTAGAATAAAGTTTAGAAGCCTTGTCAAGATTGAGTTTCATTATCTTTGTTCTTTATATGTTCTCAATATCACATGCATGTATTCAAACTCCATTGATAGTATTCAAGTGTCCTCTCAATAATATTTATGTCTAAATAAGATTGTGACAATTATTATAAAAATCCTTAGACGATCTCTCCATCTAACTATTGATATAATAATCTTGAATGTTTAACACAAATAGAAAAGTAGTGAATAAATCTATCTCTACAATTTATTCTCTACTTGGAAAAATATCTTAGGTCAAGAATTAAACTATCTTTCTCAATAATAATTCAATTCTGATTTTTCAATGTAAAGAGAAAATATAATTCCTTATACCAAATGTAGTTTGTTACATGCAAGGATAGTAATATTACATAAACAACATAGGATAACTACTAAGCTTGACAAGAAGAAGTTTAGCTACTCATCATCTTCATAGAATACTCAGCAAATTCTTCAATAATCTCCTTTTGCATGAAATTTCTCTCCAAAAAAGAGAAAATATTCTCTAAAATCTTCCTAAAATCTCTTACAAACCTAAGAGATACTAAGACTCAAGGGTGGAATGATTATGTCCAACATGCAAGGGAAAAGTGCAATAAATAGGCTATGGGGCGCCACCCTACAAAAAGGTGGTTTTTCTTCCAAGACAGGACATGTGTCATTACTTTGCATGTGGCTGAAATGCACTCAGTTTGCGGCGCAAAGGGTGGTCGCGGCGCGAACTATCAAAAACATAATTGCTTGCTTTGTTGCTTCGCATTGCTTTTGCCGACTTTGTTCTTCAAGTATTGCTCCGGAGATCTTTTTATGCAATCATTCTTTTCTTGACAAAAATTCTACAAGACTTAAAGAAAAAGTGAAAAATCTATTCGAACAAAACAAAATGACTAAAATTGATTGTTTTACTAAATTGTGATAAAAACTTGTGTGAATTTAATAAGAAATCGGTAAAAAGGGATCGATAAAATATATATAAGTTAATACCAATTGGTCCCTAACAGTCCCCAGAGTCGACAACCGTCAAATCTGAAATCCTCTCAACGGCCCATTGGGCTGGAAAGAATGTCATCAAGGAGAATCTCGTCTGAGCGCAAATTTCGTGGGAACTAGTGCATGCCTAACATACTGGTTCACCACTACTTTTTGCTTCTAATGCTAAGATTGTACTCAAGCCTAAGTCCGGCTTATCACTCTATGGAACTTCCTGTCCCGGTGAAAATCGGATATCAAACTATTGATTAGTTTGAATCTTTAATTCATTTTGCAACCGAACTTTGATTTGTCCAAAGGAAGGGATAAAGATCAAAATTCCCACAATGTAATGCAAATGCAAGCTAGAGAGTTTTAGGTTCGGGGGTTGGTTAAACTTAGGGAATGTGCTAGCATTCTAAGTTTCTGTAGTACTCTACAGAAACCTCTTGTTTTATGTTGTTATTTATTTCTAAGGGTTATCTACTTAAGGATTAAAGAGCTAGGGGGTTTATTTCTAAGTATACTCGATAAGATGTTGCATCTTATGCCTACATATCCTTACGGGAGTGGAATCAGAGTATTTGTAGATCCCCTAAAGGGTTTGAGGAGTTCTTTGATTGTGGTCAAAGTTCCTTTGGGATGAGTTGTCATTTTAAGAGTGATTTAACTGCCACAAGTGTAAGAGATTATATTTGTTGTGGGGTGGAGATTCTATCTCGCTTAAGATGATTAACATCTTTCTCTAATGTTTGAATAGTTGTATGAGTTGTTTTGTTTTTTTCTTCTACGTTGTAAAGTAAAGACGAAGGTCCTCCTATGGGGGTAGGATCTGTCCTAAAAGATCGACTTGAATGGGATCAAGGATCAGAGGGGATTATGATGCGAATGTAGATGCATACTGTTGCACCCCAAAATTTGCCCAACTTTTCTTTACCTAGCTTATGTTTCATTTCATTCACATTAGCATTATCATTTGCATTTCATTGACATGTATGCAGGAGATCAAGAGGTATGATTACCAATCAAGAGCTATACAAGATTATGAGGCTAGCTAATAAGGTTATTGAGATGTTCAAGGGTTGATATCCTTGTCAAAGAAGTTAAAAGATCCTCAGAGAGAGTGATTGAAGCCAAGAGGGTGTGTCTCCTAACTTGAGAGTTGTGGGAAGTCATCAGATGATTCTGAAGCCATGAAGTTAGACTTGAGGTCTTGAGAGAGCTCATGAGAAGTGTTGAAGATCACTTTGAGGCCTAGACATGTCATTGTGCAAGAATAAGAAGCCTCAGCCATGATTGATGCATCTAGGATTTGACTGGGTCAACCCTAAGTCAACTGAGGATTTGAAGGAGGTTGAGACCTAATTCAAGAGCCATGTGATCATGGATAGATGCATTAAGATGTTCTAAGGATGATTCCAAGGTTAACTCATCATGATTGAAGAGTTTGAGAAGTTTCAGGCTAGGGTTTCTAAGACTTGACAGTGTAAAATCCCCTAGTTTGACCCCTGACTTCAAGACTATTTAACTCAAGATATGATTGTCATATCACGTTGACCCCAACATGATTGTTGTATATCATGGTCTTAGATTTAATTTGAGTACTAGAAGTCCTTGATAGGGCTTATAGAACTCAGGTTATGAGCCAGACAAGTTACAAGTTATCCGAGGCATGTGAATTTGGAGCTTGAAAGTTACCCAACTTGCATGAAATGTTTGCCCTATAAGGATGATTCCTATGAACTTTTGGTCAACATGAATGTTGTTCCTTATTCTCTTATCTTTCCATAGAGTGCTAGAAGTCCATGATTGGATTTATAGAACTCAAGTTATGGCTTTGACAAGTCAAGGGTATTTTGGGTATTTGGGCATTACAGGTGATTTTAAATTATAGGTCAAGTTCACTATCTTGCAAGCTTCAAATGAAGGTTTGTTCAACATGAAAGTTGCTCAAAATTATGTTTTTAGCTTTTCCAAGTATCAAGAGTCCATTGATATAGATTAGAACAAGCATTGGTTGAAGAAATTTCACAAAAAGACCATTTTAATGAATTAAAAGGGAAAAATTCAAAACAATTGGTAATTGAATGATTTCAAGCCAAATTTGTACTCATTTTGATTGGAAATGATATTCTAAGAACTTTGGCGTTATTAGACTTTTCATTTGGGGCTTGGTTCATGGTGTTCCAATTTGTGACTTCATGAATAAGCTACATATCCCAAAATCATACCATTAAGCTCCAAACCAACTTTCACAAGCCAAAGTCCAAACCTTAACTTGGGATCCAAGCCTTAGGAGTACTTAAGGGATCTACTCCAAACAAAAAAGAAAAACTCCTCACAATTTTCATTTTTCATTTTCAAGAATTCTCTCACTCTCTTAATTCTCTCAATTTTCTTCATTCTCCAAACCCTCACCCATAGCTCCTTGTCATCGGATCCATTGATTTTTCATTGAAATCAATGGAATCTTGAGCATAAACCTCCACTCATCATCATTATCGGATCAAGTTTCGTAGACAATTTTCGTGCAAATTGAAGTTGGATATTGGAGCGTAAGTTGGAAGCACTTCTTCGGAGCAATTCGGATTCGAAGTGTTCAATCTTCATCTTCTTGCAAGAATTATTGTGGATCTTGAAGTTTTCCGTATAATCTTGTTCGGATATTTGCAAATTCACTTGATCAACGATCACCGGATCAAATCTCCGATCCGTAGGTTGGTTTTCCGATTTAATTTAACCATTTGATTGTTGTTTTTTAATGGCATTAAAATTCTGTTTTGTGTGCTGTTTGATTTTAATTCATATAAAATAGAAAAAATGCTTAGAAAAATATGAAAAAATTCTGGGATGATCCTTATCATGTCTATGATCTTTTTGCGCAATTGGACTTTAGTTTTGTTTAATTTTCAATTTGATTTCATTTTTCTCCTTTAGTTGGATAATAAAATGTCAAAAACTGCATAGTTTCTTGCTGATTTTTATTCTGGATTTTGGTATAGAATTTGGACTTAATTCTTTGCTTGTTTGTTATAGACATATTAAGGAACTCCCAAAAAATTTTAGGTTAATTTTTAGGTAGCTTTAGGTTCTGTTTTGAACTAGATCTTTAGAGGCTTCCCTACTTGATTTCCCTTTTGACCATTTTTGGTGTGTGATTTCTTTAGTGCCATTAAGCATAGTTTTAGGCTCTGTTTTTTCTACTATAGATACCTGACATGCTTAGTTTCCCCTAGAAATTTTCTTAGGATTTTAGAATTAGTTTTGGTTTTTTAGATTGAATTAATACTTAGGCTAGTCTTAACATGTTCATAACATAGCCTTTCCTTTTGATTGATTTCATTGATGACTTTTAGCATGGGATAAACTTTTCATTCCTTTTAATTATTGTTATATACATATTGAGGTTGCCTTGTGATTTTTATCATGATTTTTAAATAATTTTAAAAATGCTTTTAGTATAGTTGTTTAGGAGTGATTTTTAGTGGATCTCTTTAGTGATACCTTTCAACTTAGGATTTTATTGGAGGACTTAGAGATTGAATTAGGTCCTGATTTTTTAACTATAGGTTAGTAGTGAATGCATGTTCCCATAGAAAAATAATCAGATTTTTAGAATGCGTTTTGGTATTTTTGATAGAATATTCTACTTGTTTGTTCATTTGGTGTTTCAATTTTGGTGATTGATGTGGAATGGACTCAAAGTTGGGCTTCCTTGCATAGTGGGATTCTGGATCTCATTGTAAGATATCATGGACATGATGAGGCTTGTGTGAAGTGGCTGTTGGAGCTTGGATTGGAGTTTTCCCTTCCTTTTTGTTAGCTTTGTGTAGCTTAGGAAATTAGGGCTTTAGGAGAGAGCTTTAGAAATAGATATTTCTTCAAGTAATGGTTGGTTTTGTTCCCATTCCATTATAATCCTATGATTCAAAGTCATCATGTTAAAGTCTCATCTCTCCTTTGGAGGGATGTGTGACATTTACAATGAGTAGAACTTTTGAGGATGCCTTTCTCTGATGACTGGTTGAGTGTCAGATATGATTCATTTGGTTTCCTGTCTGCTTCCCATTATCAAACAATAATCTTATTGATTCTCTTCATTCTTGGTGGAGCCTATTTAAGATTGAAGATTTAAAATGGAGTACCTTTCATTCCCCTGAAGAGGATAGACTTGAAGAACAGTTGCAGACTGTGAGCTGAACTGCTGTCAGAAGATTGCTTTGTTGTGAAGTTGGGGAAGCTGTTGATTTGCTTTCTTGACTGTTTGTTTTCTTTCTGTGCAACTGTATTGATGTGAATTGATTGGTGTGATGCATTTAGATTAGGTCATATAGTTGAATAAGCCTAAGAGCATCCTAAGGGTTATGTTTCTCCCCTTGCTTGTATTGCATTAGAGGTTGAGTTTCTCCCTCTGCTTGTATTTTTACTGTATGGCTTTACTTGCTGGTATTCGGTAGAGCTTCGCTCCCTTGCCTGTGTGGTTTGTGATTTGCTTGATGGCATTTTATTTTCCTTTATGATTGCAGTTATTCATACTTGGCTTGAGGTTGAGATGAGCTTGTGGAGGCTGATGCCCCACACACATTTCCTCCCTCACTTGCATTGCATGCATTTTACAGTCGTTTACTGTTTACTGTTTAAGCTGATGTTTTATCTGTTTCTGTTTATCATTGACATGATCCCCTAGGAATCTCACTTCCTTTGATAAGGAAGTGATGATTAGAACTTTAGGTTGAAACCTATGCATGATAACTTCTAGGAGATCCCTGTTTCAAACTTCAACCATAGGATGAATCCTTGGCATGACAACATTAGGACTTGATAGTCTCCCCTTAGTTGAGCCTGTTCTCTCTTCTCATCTCAAACAACAGTAAAAAACGTAATAAAGGCAAGTTAGTATAAGCGCGTTACGAGCCTTAAGCTACTTGGTTAATGATAATTGAGCGGCCTCCTCTCAATCGTCTAGAATGTTTGGTATACATCCTTTGGACGATATGCGACGCATTCGCTCCCAGGTCACATAGTCTCTAGTGCTGTACAAACTATAGACAACTAAAAAACAGTTCTTCCGTAAAAGACAGAAAACAAACTTCAAATCTTTTTGCCCCGTGGGCCCATAATTCAAAGGAAGCTTTTCTAAAGAAAAGAGTGTTATTAACTCCCAGTTCTACCGCAAACGGTAACGCCTAAGTCTCCAAGGGTCGAGTTGTGTACACCAAACTGCTGGAACTGTTTGTTAACCCTACTCGGAAAAACAGATGAATCTGAACCCCGGTAATCCGTATTATCCCGAAATACGTAAGCTCTGATCTCTCATACCTGTTGAGAGTACGTAGGCACAATACTGATGTATTGGCGAGCCACCTTCCCCCATCACCCGTAGTTAGCCAAACTACGTTGACTCTGATTTCTCATTCTCTGATGAGAATACGTAGGCATAAAGTGCGATGCTTTGCCGAGTCATTTTTATTTTCTTTTTTAGACTAGCCTTGATAGGTAGATAGTTTAAATCAACCTGTCAGATAAACACAACAAGGGTGGATCCCATCGAGTACGATGGATGTGAGGGGTGCTAATACCTTCCCCTTGCGTAACCGACTCCCGAACCCAGACAATGATTGCGATGACCTTGTCTTATACCTTTTCGTCAGGTTTTTCCAATCGTTTCCTTTCCCGCTCTGAGGGATAAATAACGAAAGGTGGCGACTCTTCTGTTTTGCCGGCACCTTATTTTCACGGAAGCGACAACTGGCGACCCTGCTGGGGACTGCGATGGTTCCCTATGCGAGTCTCGCCTTGGATTTTCTTCCTAGCTGCCTGGGTCACCCCAGCAGCTGGCGACTCTGCTAGGGACTTGATAGTTTCCTAGAGATCCAACGTCCCTTATGCGAGTCAATCTGGGAATCCAACGTCCCTGTGCGAGAGTCAATCCTAGCGCTTATATGTTTACCTGTTAGGTTCTGTTTATTTATCGCATTTTACTTCCCGCACTTTATTTTCAGTATGATATGATTATCTGTGCTGTTGTGGGAGGGGCATTCTGATGAGTGAGAAGCCAGACCCAGGCTTGAGAGCTACATAGTACTAGAGTGGGTTAGTGGAGGACGTGCTTGCTTTGCTTGCATCAGTTCCCATATAATCCACACTCAGTCGAGGTTCTCTTTGATGACTTCCTATCGGTCCTTTGGACTTGAGGGGCTGTCAGATCTGAGGATTGTCGACTCTGGGGACCGATCATTTGGGATTCATCTAAGTGAGGCCGCTTCGAGAGATGATGATGCCACCCCTTCTGGGTATCGTATCATCGCTCTTGAAAGTCTGTGACGCTGATGACCGCATATGATGCCGAACCTGTGTCAGTTTATGTCCATACCAGTGAGTGGGAGGGTTTTTGCAAGAAACTTGACTTCCATCCTACCGGGTATTTTTGGTTTTCTCTTGTCAGAGCAGACTTATCCCGTCAGCAGCGCAACAGTAATCAGAGCTTTGTGGGGGCTGTGATCCCGTGTTTGCTGCATCTTGCATTGCATTTGCATAATCATCTTTGCATCATATTGCATATCATTCTCCATCTAGTCAGAGCTTTTATCCAGCCTTTGTTTTGCTTCAGAGGGTGATTCTCTGGTGTTTGGTCTGAGCACGTGTTGATTGTTAGAAGATGACCAAGGGGTTGAAGCAGATTGAGCAGAATCAAGCAGTGAAGTCAGTTGAAAGTTGTTGGTGGCTATGTCAGAGAGTAGCTTCTAGTTTGTTGATACCTTGTCAGGTTTCACTGTGACGTCCAATCCTTTGTATGGTTCTATGCCTGATGAAGACTTTCCACAAGTGAACAACCTTACTTCCGCTCGACTTGTACAACCTTCTGTTGAAGACCAGGATCTACATGAGCAGTTTGTTGTCCGAAGTGAACGCTTTCCTTCTATTAATACCTCAGACTATCAGGGTGTTGTTTTCCCTATGCCAAATTCCCGAAGAGAGGTCCCGATAGCAAAGACTGAAGACCCATTAGCTCTCGTGTATGCTAAAAGGTTTCGTGTGTTGGATGAAAGATTCAGAGCCTTGGAAGCTAAAGATGTTGTTAACCCCAATGCTGCAGACACGTGTCTGGTTTCTGGCCTAGTGTTACCTCCGAAGTTCAGAGCGCCGAGGTTTGAAAAGTAAAAAGGAGATAGTTGCCCGAGGCAACATTTGGTGATGTTCTGCCGAAGAATGACTTCGTTTGTGCATAACGACAAGTTGATGATTCACTACTTTCAGGACAGTCTGATTGGGGCATCTCTGAGTTGGTATATGCAGTTAGAGAGTAATCAGATCCGATCATGGGTGGATTTAGCCAACGCTTTCTAAAGCAGTATGACTACAATCTTGATTTAGCTCCTAGTCGCATGGAGCTGCAAGAATTGTCTCAAGAGAATAATGAACCTTTTCAGGAAGTATGTTCAGAGATGGAGAGAATTTGCTGCTAGAGTGCAACCACCGCTTCTAGACCGAGAGTTAAAAGTCATGTTCGTAAACTCCTTGCAGAGTCCGTACTTCGAAAGAATGCTTGGAGTTGCACCAAATTTCTTTGAATTGGTAAGGGCAGGAGAGCGCATCGAGTATGGTGTAAAGACTGGAAGAATTCAGAATGTTTCAAGCAACCAGGCTGGTGAAACCGAATCTCTCTGTAGCTTTCAAGCTGAAGATGAAACCGTGGTCAATGCAGTCATGACAGATGATGGGTATTATCAAGACGAATTGGTGAAATCTGTTGGTTCTTCATCTTCTCAGCGGTCGGTATCCTCTGTGTCTCATTATTCTGGACAGACAATTGTGCCTAGGGCACCACATCGAGAACCTTATGTCGCTCCTCTTGCAAATCCACGAGCCCGTGGCCGAGGTTATCAGAATCAGCGTCAGAATCAGAACCAACCTCGTAACAACTTGGAATGAAGGAATGCTCCTTCTCATCCAGTGCATGTGCCGTATAGCCAGATTCTGCCACATTTGATTCAGAATTCTTTGGTGGAACCTAAAGCTCTTAAGCCCGTGCCAGAGCCTTATCCTCCTGGGTACATCCCCCATGCTCAGTGTGGATACCATGGTGGATCCCCGGGGCATTCAACTGAAGATTGCAAAGCTTTCTAGGCAAAAGTGCAACAGTTGATCGACAAAGGGTGCATTTCCTTTCCAAAAGGAGTTTTGGATGTGCATGACAACCTCTCAGCTGTCTGAGCTCGTAGATTCAGAGGGTTACTTCCAGAGGCCAGTGGTCCAGACGGGCAGACGTCCTCAGCATTGGCAGTCCTCAGACTTTTTATCATTTGCATTTGTAGTTTCCTTTTTGTTAGTTACTACTTGTTGTTAAACATTGTTTGTTTTGAATGGTAATATTGATAAAGCGACTATGCATTTTTCTAAATTAATCATGTCGTTGTCACTCATTTATTGCATTGCACTGACACTTGCATTTTTTTTACTCCACTTTATCACTATGATTAGTAAAGATTGGAGGGAGGATGATGAAACTAAATACTCATAACTGATGATCGTATGCTTTCAGATAAAACCCTGCCTATGATGTACATGCATTGTTTCAAATCCCCTAAACACTGGAGATATAAGGAGTTAGTCCCTCGTTAGCCACTTCGAGCCGAGAAGTAGGAGTTTCTTTCGGACTTTTAAACCCTCTCATCTTAACCTGGGGCAGGGTAGTCATCAGTTAGCTTGACCGAGCGTTCAAGCCTTATAGAGGAGTGTCTCCATTCGAGGACCAATCACAGTTTATTCCTCTCAAAAGGTCGTACCTCGTCAACTGCAGTGGTTAAACCTCACCAATCAGGAATGAGACGGTTATAACCCTTTCGGAGCAAGCAAGACAACTAGTGTCACACAACTTGTTCCAAGCAAAAGAAAAAAAAAAGAAAAAAGAGAGCCCGCTAAGTAAAAAGAAAAGAAAAGTTGGAAAGCAAATACTTAGGCAAAAAACCAGGGCATCCCGCTGGACTTCAAAAGAAATCGAAAAGAACTCAAAAGAGTCAGTTCAGGCAAAAATTAGGGAATCAAAAGAATAAAATGAAAGGATCTCAACAGAAAAATCCTCAAACAAGGACAAAGTCGTGTGGATACAGACACCGAAAATGAAAGAGGAGTAATTGTCACTCCGAAAACCTTGTGAGTTCCTTAACCATTGTTCCTAACATTCCTCGAAGAGGCGAGCACTGGTGCCAGGTTAACTGAACATTAGGATCGGAGATCATCACGTAGAATGGGTGGGTACGAATCATGACTTGAGCCTAATATCCCTTGTTTCACGAACCGTGAACCCGACCACGATACAACCCTTAAAAGACCTAATTGAGGCAGGGTTTATTTCGAAAGTGCATTACGATAAGGTTGAGTAACCTGACTCCTACATGATTTGCTAATCATATCCTTGTTGTATTTTCCACTGATCAAATCAGCACTACGTTTGAACTGTTGGTTCATTCGTCACTCACTATCATGACACGTAAATGAGTGACAACATTTTTTTCAAAATCTGCATGAACACTGCATTAAAATTACCATTCGTGAATAGACAATTTTAATTGCAGGTCTGTAGTTGATATGAAGGAATACCAACAAGGAATAATCAGTCAAGATTGAATCATTCAGCAGTCTGGATCAGAATGGTATACTGCGAAGCCCTGTGAATTTGGGGAATTGACTTCCAGTGAGTTTGGAATCAGTCAGTCTGAGGACAAGTCCTGAAGCATCGGTTGATTATGGGATAGTTTGTTCAAGAAGCAGTTGATCAGAAGTGAATCTTTTTGAGACACATTCAGGGGCAACTACCCGGAGTTCCTGTGATTGGAGAGCAGATCCCTCCAGTGTTCAATCAGGGCATGTTAAGTCGCTCAACGCTTGTTCTGGGGCAAGCTACTTCAGGAGTATATTGAAACCAACCATGCTGAGAGTTGGTTAGTTGAGGATGAATCCTTCCGTTGCACAGATGCTAGGGCAAGCCATCTCGAGGTTGCCTCATGGTAAGCTGCTTTCTATTCAGAATGAATTTTCCCAAGAGTCGGATTGGGGCAAGTTGAATTACACTGGGGCAAGTTGTTCATACGAGTTTGTTCACCCCAGCAAGAGTTGAGTGTCGAGGAATCGTGTCATTACCCTACCAAAAACCTGAACCTTCTGAAAAAGCCTTGCTGCCATTAGATTGTTGTCCTACAGCCTAAACTTGTTACTTACCGTGTAACCAAAGTCATTTGCAAAGTCCAGTGCTCGCCTGGAAAACCTCCAAAGCCCAGTCCTTGTCTGGCAAACCGGTAACCAGTTCTCGCCTGGTCCGCCTTTCTCAGAATACCAGTTCTCATCTGGTGCGTGTCAGCTTTTAAACCAGTTCCCGTTTGGTCGCCTTTTCCTTGACCCACTGTTTAACCAGTTCTCGTCTGGCTAACGCAGTTTTTAAAGCCCAATTCTCGTCTGGCAAACCAGAAATCAGTTCCCGTCTGATATCCAAAACCTAGAAGTCAGTTCTCGTCTGACAACTTAAACCCTTTTGCCACCAATTCTCGTCTGGTAGTCTACCCTCGAATGCTAGTTCTCGTCTAGTATGTCCCCTTCAAATCCACTTTTGTTGGTAACCAGAAATAAATCCCTATCACCATAAACCTATCCCTAAACTAGAAAAAGCCTAAATGTACCTGGCCCGATATTTCCGGTGACACGTGCTATCACGTTCCCTGACATGAGGCTCGAATGATCTCAGTTCTCCATGATTGGTGTTTTGTATGCCCTTAGAGGGTGATGTTGTTAAATCAGGAAATTTTCTTCAGCAGAGATGTGCAGTTAAGATCGACTCTCCTCAGCTGTTTGAGATTGCAGCAAGTTGAGATTGCACTTGTCCTTTATCATAGTAGGGTCAAGATTATCCTCAGCAGGGCGAGATTAATGTCCCCGACAGAGTGTAGCCATCCCCGGCAGATTGATTGTACATTCTCAACGGTTTAGGATCAAAGTTCTCCCTGACAAGCGGATTTGGGTTTATTTCCCCAGCACTGGGTCAGGGTGCAGTTTCTCGTAGGAGACTGTTCACAAGTGTTCAACCCTCGATAGTGCAGACTGAAGTCTCCTGCGGAATTGAAAGTCCCCCACAGAGTTGTATTTTTCCCGGCAGATAGGAGTGATGCCAGCATCCGGTTACCCTCCTCAGCCGAGTTTGCAGTTCCCCAAGAGAGACGAGTCCTTGGAAGTCGTTGAAGCCATGATTGGTTCTCTCCAGTAGAGTGTTGAATAGCTGATGTTGTATTTCCCCACCGGAGTCGTTATCTCTAGGAAAGCTTTGCCGCGAAGGCCGTACAGTTTATTTCTGCGATTGATATTGTTCCCTTGACAGTTTGTGGTTTGAATACCAGGTTGAGCGAGTCCAAGTTCTCAGAGAGCTTTATTCCCCTGCAGCAATCAACTGAAGATCATTTCCCCAGGCGGAGTCCAATTGAGATTGGTGTGACTTCTTCTCCTTGGCAGGATGAGTCCTTCCTCCACCAGAGTGGTCCTTTCTCCTTGACAGGAGGATTCTCCCTTCAACATTTATTTTGCTGATGGGGTCATAGCATCTTGAATGATTGCATAGCATTTACCCTAAACGCGTAGCATTTCCACCACGTGGAGCATTACGCCATTGTCAAAGCATATGCATACGAAACATGAGCTAGGTCGTTACCGTTCTTGTTTTGCAGATGTTCCTCCGCAGAATGGTTTGCTCAAGATGATTCTTGAAGTCCCCGATGGAGTTATTTGCTCAAGATGATTCTTGAATTCTCCAGCGAAGTTGGTTGCTTAAGATGATTCTTCATGTCCCTAGTGAAGTCACCATAGTTGGTTGCTCAAGTTGATGCTTAGAGTCCCCGACAGAGTGTTTGCTCAGGATGATTCCTGAAATCTCCAGCAGAGTTATTGGTTCAAGATGATTCTTGAAGTCTCTGGCGGAGTTATTTGTCCAAGATGATTCTTGAAGTCCTCAGCAGAGTTGATTCACCCAGAATGATTTCTGGATCCTCGAAGAAGAGTTACTTGATAGTTCTCCAGAATCCCTCGCGGAGATGTGTCATCCCCAGCAGGTTTTAAACAGAAAAGTTGAAATTTCCTGGAAGACTTGATGATTGAAGTCTGGCAGTAGTGCCAAATTCCCTGACTTACTGAGGAAGTCCAACTGCAATGCCGAAGCTGTTATCTCAGCTGTCGCGGAGTGCCTAACGGCAGAAGATTGCATATCCCTATTGACCCGTGAATGACTAAAGTGTTAGAACACATATTGGTTCTTAATAATATCTCTATGTTTTGATGATAACTATTATGAAATTTTGTATTTAAGAATTATATACTCTAAAATTTGCTTGAGAGTTTTTACTGCAGATAGTAAAGAAATTAACACTCCAGAAGCAAATCAGAATTGAATACAAGAAATTAGCTAGACTCTAAAGTGCCAGATGCATTCATTAGAAGATTCTGATTGCTGCCAACAGAAGATCCTGAGCGTAGACTCCAGAAGATTCTGAAGCAGAAGCTCCAGAAGGATCTGAAGCAGAAGCTCCAGAAGGATCTGAAGCAAGTCAGAAGCATCTGAAGCAAAGAAGAATATTGTATGAAGAGTTTTTCAAAACATAGTTTCTACAGAAGATTCTGAAAGTACTAAAGCTGCCATTACTGAAGTTCTGTCTCAAATATGCTCTAATATTAAACACGCTGAAAGCACACCTGCTGCAGAAGACTCTGATTCAGCAAAAATCTGATCATCATCAAAAGACTCTGACCCAATTAGACTCTGATGAATTTGCTGAAAACTGAAGAAGAAATATTCAAAGTTTATATCCGTTGGAGTAAATCAAACGTCTCTTTCCTCATTTATGCTAGACACAAGAACACAGACAAAAAGGATTTTTCTGTGCTTTCTTCTTCTAGGAAAGGTCACTTGATGTGAAGACAAAAAGGCTCAGACCTTTTGGACACTCTTCTCAACGTGCAGCTCACCTTGGATCAACTGCCTATAAAAGCAAGACTCCACCAAATTCTTCAGTTGACGTTTTGTTGAAAAGAAATTAAAAACATTCAAGCTCTCATACTTTCATATTCTTTCTAAGAACTTAGTTCATTGTACTTGAACTTAAGAGAAATATCACAGTTGTGATAAAAGCTTTTTAGAAGCATTCTTACTCTTGTAATACTTTTACATTGATTGTAAAAGATTTCCTTAAGAGGATCCAGTTGGGATCAGTAGCTCTTGAGAAGACTAAGAACAGTTGTTCTTAGGTATTACTATTGTAATCAGTTTGATTACAATAGTGGATTAAGTCCTTGATTGAGAAAGGCAAATCACTCTAGGAAGGGTGGATTGGAGTAGTTGAGTTCAACGAACCAAGATAAAAATACTTGTGTTTTAATACTAAGTTTTAATCTTTCATACTTATTCACCCCCCCCCCCCCCCCTTCTAAGTATTATCTCACCTTCAGTTGGCATCAGAGCTCTGGTTCTGTGTGTACTACCACTTAACAGTGACAGTAAAGATCCAGAGAGAATTACTTTGATATATATTTAGTTGTTACTATGGCTGATAATACAATATCCAACATTAACAATAAATATGAAGAAAGGGACAAAATCAGCACCAAACCCCCTATGTTTGATGGGGAGAAATTTGATTATTGGAAAGACAGAATTGAAAGTTTTTTCCTTGGATATGATGCTGATTTATGGGATCTGGTCATAGATGGATATGTTCATCCCACAGATGGGAATGGCAAGAAGATAGACAGAAAATCTATGACAGATGCTCAGAAGAAAGCTTTTAGAAATCATCACAAGGCCAGAACAATATTATTGAATGCAATATCTCATATTGAGTATGAAAAAATTACAAACAGGGAAACTGCATTTGATATGTTTGAATCCTTAAAGATGACTCATGAGGGAAACTCTCAAGTCAAGGAAACAAAGGCTCTGGCTCTGATCCAGAAGTATGAGGCCTTCAAGATGGAAGACTCTGAATCTGTTGAAGCTATGTTCTCCAGATTCCAAATACTTACAGCTGGACTAAAGGTTCTGGACAAAGGATACTCTACTGCTGATCATGTGAAAAAGATCATCAGAAGTTTACCCACCAGATGGAGACCTATGGTGACAGCGCTGAAGATGGCTAAAGATCTGAACAAGATCTCCTTGGAAGAATTGATCAGTTCACTAAGGAGCCATGAAATTGAGCTTAAGGAAGATGAACCTCAGAAGAAAGAGAAAGGTAAATCTGTTGCTTTAAAATCTAATAAATCTGCTAAAGCTTTGCAGGTTATTGAAGAAAGCTCTGAAGGATCTTCTTCTGAAGAAGAAGATGAATTATCCATGCTGTCCAGAAGGATCAACAGACTCTGGAAGCACATGGGAAAGAAGTTCAACAACTTCAGAAAATATGATCATAGAAAGGAATCTTTTGGGCACAGAAGATCTGGCAAGAAAGAAGTTGTGTGCTATGAGTGCAAAGAACCTGGGCATTACAAGAATGATTGCCCCAAACTTCAAAAAGAAAAACCCAAGAAGAAGTTTAACAAAAAGAAGAAGGTTCTGATGGCAACATGGGATGACTCAGATGAATCTGAATCATCTTCTGAATCAGAAGAAGAATGTGTTAATGTTGCACTGATGGCCAGCACAGAAGATCAGGAGGAAGGAACTTCAGGATATGAATCAGATTCTGAATCTGACGATGACGCTGAAGAGGTAATGGCTAACCTTACTAAAGAAGAACTTATAAAAGTTTTATCAGAAGTTCTGAAAAGTTATAACAATATCAAACTCAAATACAAGAAGCTGAAAAGCAGTCTTGAATATGAGATTGATCTTCTGAAGACAAAACTTGTTGAGCAAAAAGAAATTAATCTAAAAATCAAAAATGACTTTGAAATAACTCAACAAGAATCTGAATCTGAGACTAAGTCATGTGAAAACATTTTAGAAAAATATGACTCTAGCTTTCAGAGATTCCTTACTAAGAGCATAGACAAAAGCAAGATGGCTTCTATGATCTATGGTATTAGTGGGAACAACAGAAGAGGTATTGGATATGAATCTTCCTCTGGAAGTAATCCAAAATCTGTTGACAAACTTTTCATCAAGAAGACACCTCTGTACTCTCAATTTAAGTTTGGTCACTTAAATGACATTAAACACACAAGCTCTGAGAAGAATACTTATGTGTTTAAACCCAAGGCAAGTCAGAATAAACATTATGTTGAAAAACAGAAGTTTAGACAAACCTACAAACCAACTAACCCTAAAGGACCCCAGAAGATCTGGGTACCTAAAAGTAAAATAATTCTTGTTGCAGATGTTCTTAGCAGCAAGGTCAGGACGCCAATCATGGTACCTGGACTCTGGATGCTCACGACACATGACAGGAGAAAAGTCTATGTTCCAAAGCCTGGAACTTAGATCTGGAGGTGATGTGAAGTTTAGAGGGAACCAAAAGGGCAAGATCATTGGATCTGGCACCATTGGAAATGGTAAACTTCTCTCTATTACTAATGTTTTACTTGTTGAAGGGTTAAAGCATAACTTATTGTCCATAAGTCAATTAAGTGACAATGGTTATGATATTACCTTTAATCAAAAATGTTGTAAATCTATTAGTCAAAAGGATGGCTCTATCCTATTTAGTGGTAAGAGGAAAAACAACATTTATAAAATAAATCTTTCAGAACTTCAAGTTCAGAATGTTAAATGCCTCTTGTCTGTTAATGAAGAGCAATGGGTCTGGCACAGAAGATTAGGCCATATTA
>CAWUDS030006658.1:1141146-1222671 GCA_963859935.3 Lathyrus sativus
TCGGACCATGAAATGGCATTTTTCCCAATTAAGGACAAGGTTCACTTTGGCGCATCTTTTGAGTACCATTTCTAAATTTGACAGGCAGCTTTCGAAGCTTTGTCCGCATACAGAGAAGTCATCCATGAACACTTCCATGATGTCATCTATGAAATCTGCGAAGATTGCCATCATGCATCTTTGAAAGGTTGCTGGAGCATTGCATAGTCCGAACGATATTCGGCGGTAGGCAAAAGTACCATAAGACAGGTGAATGTTGTCTTTTCCTGGTCATCGGGGTGAATAGGGATTTGAAAGAATCCCGAATAACCATCTAGGTAGCAGAAGTACGAATGTTTCGCTAGTCTCTCCAACATTTGGTCTATGAATGGTAAAGGGAAGTGATCTTTCCGAGTCGCCTTGTTCAGTTTTCTGTAATCGATACACATCCTATTTCCGGTCACAACTCTTTGGGTTATCGATTCTCCTTTCCCATTCTTCACTACAGTAACGCCTCCTTTCTTGGGTACTACGTGTACTGGGCTGACCCATTGGTTGTCGGAGATTGGGTATATGATTCCTACGTCTAGTAGCTTTTTCACCTCGTCTTTGACTACAGTGCTTAGGATCGGGTTTATCCTTCTCTGATGTTCTCTTGAAGTTTTGCAGTCTTCCTCCAGCATGATACGGTGCATACAGATGGAGGGACTTATGCCTTTTAGATCGCTTATATTATAGCCTAACGCAGTTGGGTATCTCCTTAAGACTTCTAATAAGCGCTCAGTTTCTGATTGTCCTAAATTAGCATTTACTATTACTGGTCTTTTGAATTCTATATCTAGGAATTCATACCTGAGAGTTTTGGGTAGCTCTTTAAGTTCTAAAGCTGGGTTTTTCAGACCTGGCATGTGATTTGGAGTGAGTGCTAAGATCTCGCTCAGACTATCATCTTTGTATGGTGCACGCCAGTTGACGTCTTCATGAATAGCAGGGATCTGGATTTTCATGATTTCAGAAAATGTAGTTTCCTCCTTTTCTAATTCTCGTATGCATTCGTCAATTACATCTACTATATAGCATGTGTCATCGATGGCTGGTGCCTTCAAGAATTTAGTAAGGATGAACTCTATCTTTTCTTCTCCTACTTCGAATGTTAGCCGTCCTTTCTTTACGTCTATAATAGCTCCGGCTGTAGCTAGGAACGGTCTTCTTAGGATAATTGGGGTAACAGAGTCCTCTTTGATGTCCATGATTATGAAGTCGGTTGGGATATAGAATTGTCCTATGCGTACTAGAACGTTTTCCAGTATTCCGACGGGGTATTTGACTGATCGGTCAGCCAATTGTACGGATATTTTAGTTGGTCTTAGTTCTCCCATATTCAGCTTTTTGCATATAGATAAAGGCATGACGCTTATACTGGCTCCTAGATCGCATAGAGCTTTGTCTATTACGAACTTTCCTATGACGCAGGGTATGGAGAAACTACCTGGGTCTTTTAGTTTAGGAGGCATGTGGTTTTGAATGATTGCGCTACATTCGGCAGTAAGTGTCACTGTCTCGTTATCCTCTATTTTCCTTTTATTAGACAAGATTTCTTTAAGAAACTTAGCGTATGACGGCATTTGAGTTATCGCTTCTGTGAAAGGAATAGTGATGTTTAGTTGTTTCAGAAGTTCAACAAATTTCTTAAATTGTCCTGAAGTTTTGGAGTTTATCAATCTTTGAGGATAAGGGATATGTGGTTTATATGGCGCTGGAGGCACATATGAGTTTTCATCTTTGGCGGCTTCCTGCTCGTCACATTCCTTCTTTTCTGTTTCAGACTCCTTTTCGGTTGGTTTATCGGATTTTTGTTGCATTACTAAATCTTCGTTCCTAGGATCTGTTGGGCCTTCCAATTCTTTTCCACTTCTCAATATAATGGCGTTTGCGTGACCTTTCGGATTAGGTTCGGGATGTCCTGAAAATGTTCCAGCTGGGGTAGCTGCAGAGGCTTGTTGTTGAGCCACTTGTGATATCTTTGTTTCGATCATTTTGTTGTGGGTGGCTAAAGCGTCTACTTTTCCGGTCAGCTGTTTAATTTGCTCGCTAGTGTGTATGTTTGATTTAGGAATTCTTTGTTTGTTTGAGCTTGAGTAGCTATGAATTTTTCCATCATTAACTCGAGGTTTGATTTCCTAGGAGCAGTCTGGGCAGCAGCTGGTTTCTGATATCCTGGCGGAGCACCTGGTGCTTGCAAGGAACTATCGTTCTTGTAGGAAAAGTTTGGGTGGTTCCTCCATCCTGGGTTGTAAGTATTTGCGTAAGGATTTCCTTGAGCGTAATTTACTTGGTCTGGTGGGATTCCGGCCAACAATGGGCCCTCTGGCGCATTATGAGTGGCGATTCTGCATAACTCGCAATTTGGAGTTACAACAGCGACAGTTGCAGTGGGGTTAACGGTCAGACTGTCGATTTTTTGTGCTAGAGCATCTACTTTAGCGTTGAACTTTTTAAGGCTGCTGATCTCGTACATTCCACCTTTCGCTGCGGGTTTCTCTGCTGGAATGCGTTCACCTCCCCATTGGCAGTGGTTCTGAGACATGTTTTCGATTAGTTGATAGGCTTCGTCGTATGGCTTATCCATAAGTGCACCGCCCGCGGCGGCGTCTATCGTTAATCTGGTGTTGTATAGAAGCCCATTATAGAAAGTATGGATCGTCCCCCAGTCTTCTAAACCGTGGTGAGGACATGTTTTCATCATATCTTTGAACCTTTCCTACACTTCGTAGAAAGATTCAGTATCTTTTTGTCGAAATCCGTTGATTTGGGATCTAAGCATAGCAGTTTTGCTTGGCGGAAAGTATCTTGCTAAGAAAATGTTCTTCAACTGTTCCCACGTCGTAACTGAGTTGGATGGTAAGGATTGTAACCATGTCCATGCTCTATATCTAAGAGAGAAAGGGAAAAGACGAAGTCTTATTGCGTCTGGAGTTACTCCATTTGCTTTCATTGTGTCTGCGTATTGTACAAACTTCGTTAAGTGTTCATTTGGATCCTCAGTTGCATTTCCTGAGAATTGATTTTGTTGTACAGCTGACAACAATGACGGTTTTAGTTCGAAATCGGTTCTATTGATAGCTGGGGCAGCTATGCTACTTCTAGGCTCCATCTGAGAGGGTGTAACATATGCCTTCAGCGGTTTGTTCTGAGGTCCTTCAGCCATCTTTGCTTCTTCAACAGGAGGATGAGCTAGAAGATCAGGAATGTTGTGTCTTTGTTGATATTCGACGATGCGCCTTCTTAGATGTAAGAAGCGCTCTAGTTCGGCGATTGTAGGTTGTAAGATTTCGCCTTGTGAGCTAGTACTTGGCATACAATCAAAGAACGAGTAGAGGGAGAGAGAATTGTTAACCTAGTCTATACTGTGTAACAAAGGATTACACTATTGACTAAACGGGTCCCCGGCAACGGCGCCAAAAACATGATCGCGACTTTCTATGTCTAACAAATCTAACTGCAAGTGCGCAGTCTATCGTGTAGTAATAATAGATATCGATCCCACAGGGATTCGTAATCAATCTAGTATTATCGGGTGTTTAGCTAGGTCGGTTTGGTTTCAAGTTGAATAATAATAGAGTAGATGCGTAAACTAAGGGAACTAAGGCTTTTACTTAAGATATGAATTTATGAATCGATATGCAATAACTTTGTTCTTCGGGGACTTAACAATTTACTGGCGTATTAAGTGTTTTCAAACTTAGTTTAAGAAGAAAATAGTGATCTAAAGACTTTTGTCTCACGATGGTTGTTGACGCTAGTCGCAACTCTAAGGCGGAACGTATGCTGTCGCTATCCCGTCGGGGTTAGAGTTACCTTTTGAAAATCTCTAAGTTCTAATCCTTTTTAAAGCGCTTTCGCTGTTTTTAAATCGAATGCCTAGTTTTTACTATCTGGTCTTAGCCTCAGTTGTCGCTTGTTGGTTCGTATCTTAATATGGTTTCCCACTGTCGTGGCAAAACCACCGTAAATAGCTTCTCACTGTCGTGGCAAAACCACCGTAAATAGCTTCTCACTGTCGTGACAAAGGTTTATTTAGAATTTTGATTAAAAACTAAAACCATAACTGAGTTTTGAAAAGAGAAAGACTATGCCAATTGTTATCAAATTCCGTCTGAATTATTATTACATATCGATTACGGTAATTTAGCTAGACATGGAAAAGGAAATGGTAATACATAAATAAAAGCAGTAATTAAGAACATACATCATAATGAAAATTGCAATTACGATTAAAATGAAAACCTGGAAATATTCCAATTGGCTTTTGGGCAGATCCTCCACAATGTTGGCGGGATTCTGGTCTTTGTGTCAATTGATCGTACAAGGAAAATGGAAATTACAAAATGCCGAAGAATACAGAGAAGGAAAGAGAAACAAATAAGAATATGAAAACGGTAAGGTTGCTCTGAAGATAAATTGGCAGCACTTCGTTCTTGAATGCGGCTCCCTTTTTCAGGTCCTAACCTCTTCCTTTTATAGAGAGAGAGTATCTAACGGTTATTCCTTCAGGAAGTGGGTTTGAGGTAGAAAAGTAGGAGTTAGTGGCCACACTTTTGGTCTTTGAGGGGGAAATTTAGCACATGACTTCATTCTGCACGTTCTGGGTGCATCACGGTCGTCATGGAGGTGTGACGGTCGTCACACGCATGACGAGCGTAACGGCCATGTGACGGTCGTCACATCAGTAAAACTCGTTTCTGCTGTTTTTCTCTTGGTTTTTCATCTATTTTTCACCTTTTTTGCTCCTTTTCTTCATATTGCTTTGCTTGGACATGTTCTTCGAATACCTGCATAATACTTAGACAAATAACATGGAATGCCCCGAATTCGTTGTGAAACCGGTCAAACATTAGTTAAAACACATGTCATTTTATATATACATTTTCGCGTTATCACTTAAATAAAAGAAATTTAACCTAATATTAATTTAAAATAATTATTTAATTTTTTTTTTAAAAGGGAATTAATAAACTTTTTTTTTAACAAATAGAAAGGAAAGGATAACATCAATTAAAAGTAAAAAGTAAAAATGCAAACAATATGAAATAAGATTAGAAAAGGAAAAGGGAAACGGAAAAGTGCATGAGGCTGGAATCAAACCCAGGACTTCTAGTTTTCATGCTCTCTTCCCTTGCTAGCTGAGCTACACTAATTAGTTATTAATAATATATAAAATAAATATTATAAAACAAAACATTCAAACCTGAAAACGCGCATTGACCATGCTTTTGCCCACGGTTTTCACGCGTTTTCGTACGTCTTTTCCCACGCTTTTCACGTGTTGCCGTACTCCTTTGCCCACTATTTTCAAACGTTTTCGTACTCCTTTGCCCACGGGTTTCAAACGTTGCCATAGCACCTGAAATCAAATATCTCAAAATACGCAAAATAAATTAGTTCTAAGACCATGGATCAATTGGAATAAAGCTTCTGAGCACGCCTATGCCCTTGGTTTTGTCCAATTACTCCTAATTTGTAAAACCCCAATTCGAAGCTCCAAACCCTAACAATGACATCTTGTGTTTCATACCTTTAAGCTTCAATTAAACAACCCAGAAACGTCATACACATTCATACCAACACAAATATATAATCATAAAACGTTTATGATGCATGAATCATGATAATCAAAGTTTGAAAAGAAAAAAATGCAAACCGTTGATGGTGATCTTGTGATTTTGGAGTGCTTCAGGCTCATGTGAGTATTGGAATTGAATTAGAAACCTTCAAGGAACGTGTTGGAATGCTTGGAAGGGATTGAAACAGGCTGGAAATTGATTTGTAACGGCCGACGTTTTTTTCTTTTGTGTCCTTCTCCCATTTTTCTCAAATGCAACTCATGTTTATATAGGTAACAAATTAGGGTTAACTCTAACCTAATGCCCACTTTAAGGCCCAACTTAAAGAATTAGTCAAAACTAAAACAAATTAAAACAAACTTAAAACCCTATTTATTTACTAAACATTAAAAATATTATAAAAAGAATAAAATCTTTTCTATTATTTTTAATTTTATAATTTTTGGATGTTTTTATGAATAATATGAAAAAAAGTGAAAAAATAATATTTTTTAAAAATAATTTAAATAAAATACGAAAATAATAATTAAATAATAAAAAAAAACTATTTTTGTTATTTTTTTATGAAAATAGAAAAGTTAGAATAAAAATAAAAGAAACAAAACAAAAAGTGAAGAAGGTGGGATTCAAACTCTCGACCTCTCACACTCACAACTACTTACACACGGTCTCTTACCAATTGTGCCATTTTATTCATTCAAAATAAAGTGGCACTAGAAACTATGTAAAGGTAGGACAAATTTGGGGTGCAACAAACTCGAAACCTTGAAATTTCCCTTGAAGGCCGGTGTATAATATCCTTACAAGGTCTTCATTGTACTTAGTGTTGCATTCTAAAAAGTTATTGAACCCTTGAGCATCAAGAAGATCAATCACTTGTGGAATGTGCACTCGTTCAACAGACTTTCAGTAGTAAGCATGCTGCTTCACGACAAATGGCTTGCTGAAATTTTTCTCATAGATTTCTGCAAACTCAGGAGGTACAAGGGACACAACAGTTACCGGTAGGGTTGTAGATGATTGACCTGCATGGAGGAGGAAGCTCTGGTTGTTCTTTTGTCGGTGATTCTTCGGGTGGACATTTTCACTTTCATGTTTGGAGATGAAGAATTTGTGATGAAGAGCGTATTCTTGAAGATGGAGGAAAGATGATGATTTTACCCCTTTTTGTAGATGCTAGGTTTTAGGGAAGAGGAGAAGAAGATAGATAGCCTTCATGTAGGTTACAAAGCTCAATGAAAAATGTCTTAATGATGATGACTTTGAATGGACAATATGAATTAAATTTTATTGAAAGTAGTGGAAAATGAACAGTTTCAGCAAACATTTTTCACAAAATTCGCGCGATGCGTCAACCGAAAGGGTCATGCATCGGCGTATACTATGTGAAAAATGACACGTTTAAAATAACATGGGTATTGATCGACCGGAGAGTCGACCTGAGCATACCCGTTTCTCAGGCATAAAAAATTTTAATTTTGTGAGTCGACTGCTACCCTGCATAGGTCGACTCATGCAGACAAAAAATAGCAAAACTTCAATTTTGATCATTTTAGCATACAATGAGACATAAATACCAAGCCAAAACATATTTCAAGCATACAAAGTAGTGAAATAAGTGCAATCATGATATACACGACAATGATGACATATAATTTGATACATCACATTTTATGAACATGGGAATTTTGAGAGATTCTAGTTAAGGAAGGATATTATCTCAGCTCCAAAAGTAAAGGAATGCCCTCACATATGGCTCTTAACATCTTCATTTGTTAGATAACAGATGGACAAAGCACATATAGATATAGATGTATATAACATGCGATAGATATTTCTAAACACGATCCGAAATATCAAGAACGCCGAGTTCCCGTCGGATGTGAAAGAAAGGCTCAGTAGCAAGAGGTTTTGTAAAGCTATTAGCAAGTTGATTTTTAGTGTCAACATGCTCAAAAAGCATGTCGCCTTTCTCCACATGATCCCTAAGGAAGTGGTGTTGAATTTCGATATGCTTGGTGCGTGAATGTAGCACAGGATTCTTAGTTAGATTAATAGCACTCGTGTTATCACAAAAAATTGGAATACACTCAAGTTTGAGGTTAAAGTCGAGCAATTGTTGCTTAAGCCATAAGACTT
The DNA here is from genome assembly GCA_963859935.3 of Lathyrus sativus. NCBI lineage: Eukaryota > Viridiplantae > Streptophyta > Magnoliopsida > Fabales > Fabaceae > Lathyrus > Lathyrus sativus. Next base: position 1,148,889 of record CAWUDS030006658.1, read on the forward strand.
GAGCGCAACAACTGCCGACAGCAACGTATTCCGCTTCAGCAGTTGACAAAGCTACAGAGACCTGCTTTTTGCTATGCCAACTTACCAAAGAGTTTGAAAATAGATGACACGTGCCACTCGTACTTTTCCTATCTGATTTCCATACTTTGGAGTACCCGAGAGGTATCTAAGTATGCACTTTACTGCTTTTTAATGGGATTCTTTAGGAGATGACTGTTACCTAGCGCACATACAGTCACTAAACAAAATGTCGGGTCTAGAGGCAGTAAGATAGAGGAGAGATCCAATCATACCTCGATACTTTTTCACCTATACATCCTTACCATTTTCGTCTCGGCTAAGATTTTCACATGTTGGCATTGCATTATCGATAGCTTTGGAAATTTCCATGTCAAACCGCTTAAGAAGCTCAAGGCAGTATTTCGTCTGGCTGACAAAGGTACCCTCCTGCAGTTGCTTGATTTGTAATCTGAGGAAATATGTGAGCTCCCCCATCATACTCGTTTCAAATTCTCCCTGCATTAATGTAGAAAACTCCCTTACCAGATTCATGTTAGTTGACCCGAAAATGATATCATCAACATAAATTTGTACCAAAATTAAGTGTTTTCCTTGACGCTTAATGAAAAGATTTGTGTCAACCTTTCCTCTTGAGTACCCTTGATCAAGGAGAAACTTGCTTAGACGATCATACCAAGCCCTAGGGGCTTGTTTGAGTCCATACAAGGCACGTTTTAATTTGTATACATGATTAGGATACTCATGGGATTCAAACCCCGAGGTTGGGCAACATAAACCTCTTCATTTATATAGCCATTAAGGAACACACTTTTCACATCCATTTGAAATAACTTAAAATTTTCGCACAAGCAAAGGCAAGTAGAAGGCGTATAGCCTCGAGTTGGGAAACCGACGCATAAGTCTCCTCATAGTCGATGCCTTCCCCTTGGTTATACGCCTCTGCGACTAAACGCGCCTTATTACGTGTTATTACTCCATTTTCGTCCAGTTTATTCCTAAACACCTATCGAGTGCCAATTATTAGATGGTCTCGCAGAGGAGGGACAAGGTCCCAAACCTCATTTCTTTTAAACTGATTAAGTTCCTCTCGCATCTATAGGAACCAATGTTCATAGAGTAAAGCCTATTTTGGGTTTTTAGGTTCTACTTTAGAAATAAAAGCGAAATGATAACAGAAACTACTTAGCTTTGATCGATTTGTCACTCCCTTTGAGATATCAATGAGGATATTATCGATGGGATGGTGTTTGGAAGACTTCCAAGCTGGAGGGAGATCATCTTTGTCAGACGGATGAACTTCCTCAATCTCCTCATGGCAGTCATCTTTTTCCTCCTCAACTTTGGCTGGGTCAGGTTGATCAATTCCCGTCTCAGCACTTTTGAGTATATCTTCAGAAGATACACCTGCACCTGTTGCACTCCAAATTTTGACCCCTTAGATCCTCATCATCATTGTAGGATCATGTTTGTTGGACTAACTAACCTTAACCCATTTTCAGTTTATCTTTGTTAAGATGCAGATGAATTTGGTTTCGTACCGTCAAAATCGAGGCTTCAGTGGTTTGATCAATCAATGTTTTGGATTGATCCAACTTCAAACAAGATCAAGGATAATACATTGTACCAAGAATGAGTGCAATTTGAGGTGGTCACCCGGGAATTGAGAACAGTTTCAAGTCCTCGGGATGTCCGGATCATCAACGGGCGACTCGGTAGGCACCGATCGATCGAACGGTTGACTGAAAAGTTAACTTTTTCAACAATACGGAATTTTAATTCAAGATGTGAATGAAAAATGTTCCTTATGTCATATTACACCTCCCCATAAAATTTCATGACCATTGGATCAAGGGTTAAGAAGTAATTGCAAAAATCGGGAATTAGGCTTTCGAAAGTGGCAAGAATGTAACTCCTTAACCACACATCCAATTGAAGTGGTTAAAAGCTCATTGGAAAGCTCTTGACAAATCCTACAAAAGCCTCAAAGTGGTCCATGATCAAAAAATGCATAGAATTGGAGTTATAGCAAAATTCATTTTTGAAGGGGAAATAACTTAGAAAAATTCTAAGTTATTTAGCACTTGTAAGTGGTTTTTTCAGAAACTTTGAAGGGTTTTTCAACCTAGTTCCATCAAGAATTTGGAAATTCCCAAAACATGAAAGTTTTAGAGCTACTTAAGGGCTTTCCAATAGAAGTTGGGTCTGTCAACACTTGAAACCTAGCATGTTTGAGCAGGAAGTTATGCACCATAGAAGTTGGGCCTGTCAACACTTGAAACCACACTCCAACACTTCCCAAAAATCAAAATTTCACAACTTGAGATCTCCTCAGCCCTTGGATCATGATTCAATACAATATTCAGATGTGTAGAGGAAAGGAAATGCAGAAAATGTAAGGTTTGGAGAGAGAGAGAGAGAGAGAGAGAGAGAGAGAGAGAGAGGTAGGTTGCAACTTGGCATTATTTTAATCAAATGTGTAAGAAGGAGAGAGAAACGTTTCATGCCCAGACTGTGCAGCTGGATCACCCTACCTTCATAGATCATCTCAGTCACTTCATGTCCATCTCCACTTGATTTTTCTGATCTCCATTGAACCATGGAACTGATAGGAGAAGATTTGGCAAGATTCACTTGAAAATCTCATGAAAATCCCTCTAAAAGTGGTAAAAGACCAAGGCTGCCCTCACTCTTGTTTGGCTATAAATAGAGGCCTCTTCTATGAGTCAAACACCAGAGATATCTCAAAAAACCAGAGAAAACATAGCTCTCACTCTCCTCTTATTCCTCAAGAATTTCAAAACCACCAAAATCTCCATTTTTACCAAAAAAGCTGTCTTGAGCAAAACTCTGCTCAAGACCAGTTCTATCACTTTCAAGCCTCTAAAAAGCATCCACACAATCCCTAAATATAATATAGAAGGTGTCTATACCTTTAAACCTCTCAAAATACCATTTTGCAAAAAGTCAACTTTCACACTAAGAAAGTTTGACCACCACCTTCAAAACTTGCCAAATCTTTGCACAAGCTGATTCTTGCTATCCTAAGCATCCACACACCTCACATATGTCATATTACAACTGTCTAAAGCATTGAAAACCCACTGGAAATCCCCTAACTCCAATTGTATTGAAGTTTAATCTTGTTGCTTCAAGAGGAAGTAAGCTTCATATCATTGCAAAGGAAGGAGCATCTCTGGGTTTCTAAGCTGTTTAGCTTGTTCAAGGCTGGTCAACAAGAGGTATGTGATGTTCTAACTATCTAGAAATCATACATTGTCATGTATTGTCATTTTATGAGGATTTGTGTGAAAATGTACCATGGCTGCCCTATTAGGCTTCTTTGTCAAGAATCTTAGTTTTATGTTCATAATGCTTGTTTTGTCAAATACTATGTCATTTGTAAATGATATGTGGATGTTAGACTGTAAGTTTGTGCCTTATTATCATGTTTAGGCTTGTTAGTAAGATTTTGGTCATTTGGTAGTTTTAGGATCCAAACTTGAAAAGTAGTATGCTTGCCCTAGAACTATAAATCTTGGCTCACTATTAGGATAGGTAGATGACTTGTAAGTTTCTCATAGGATCCCCCTGCCCTAGATCATGTTTGGATCTATTGTGGAATTTTGTTTTCACTTGTGCTATTTTTGTGTCATCTTGCTTATCATTACTATGGAATTGTATAGTGGACTGTTGTGCATACCGTGATTGCATCTCATTGTTCCAAATCATTGTTTATTACTTACTTGATATTGCTCATGATGTTTGATTGGTTGAAATTTGAGAAATATGAGACTTTTCCATTAGGGCCTGTCATGAATTTTTGTTGATTTTGTTGTCAAAATTGGGTAAGCATATCATTTTTGGTTATGAGCAATTGTTACTTATTTCTAAGTTGGAGAATCCTTTGTCATTATGTTTTGGGATTGTATGAGGTGTTTGTGAGTTCAAAATCTCCTTATGTGTTCAAACTGTTTAGTTATGCCTCATTTGCATTTTTCAAACCTCACTGATGCCACACACACATGCCACTTTCTGTTTCAATCAATTTCTACTTGACCTATGTGCCTAATATCATTCCTTACTTATTTGAAATGTGTGTGTGATACCAAAACCTCCCATCTGTCATGAACTGGCCAGGTGCCCTAATATGTGGATGTTTGTGCATTTCTTGAGCCTCAATGTGCTTCCTTTTGTGTGATGTTGATTTGAACTGGTGTGTAAGCATAGAAATGTCTATTATCATATTTATAATGTGTGTGGATGTTTATTTTGGTTTGAAACTCATCAATTTGAAAAATAACCTGTTGTGCTAAGTTTTACCAAGACAGTTTTTCATAATTCCTACCACAACATACCAATTTTGTGCTCCAACTATCATATGCCTAATTTGTGAGTTGAAACTCGTTGTCGCTACTGCGAAAATCGGCGTCGGCCATGACAGAAGAGTCGCCACCGTGCGTTATTTATCCCACAAGAGGGAAAGGAAACGCTCATAGTAAACCTAACGCAAAGAGGGAAAGGAATGGTCATCACAACCAAATCTTGGATTCGGGAGTCGGTTACGCAAGGGGAAGGTATTAGCACCCCTCACGTCCGTCGTACTCTACGGGATCCACGCTTGTTTTCTGTCTAAGGGTGTGTTTATCTATCTACTCTAAAGGTCTGGTTTAAAAAGAAAATAAAATGACTCGGCAAAGTATCGCACTTTATGCCTATGTATTCCCGTCTGGAACGAGAAATCAGAGTCAACGTAGTTCGCGTAACTACGGGTTAAGGGGGGAAGGTTGCTCGCTGAGATGTCGCATCTCGTGCCTACGTACTTTCATACGGCATGAAAGATCAGAGCAAACGTAGTTCGGGCTACGGAAGGCACAAGCTTGTCTGACAGTTTTTTATCTCCTTAAGAAAGGGTTTTCCTGATTAAAGGTCCAAGAGGACAAAAACAGAGTTTAAATGTTTGTTTGAGTTTTTCACGAAAGAACTGTTTTTTTTAGGATGTTTGCAATCTCGGTCGCACTAGAGACTATGACCCAGGAGTGAACGCTTCATATGTCACCCAAAGGATACCACACTAACATCCAGATTACTGGAGAGAGACCCCCCACCAACCTTTCCCAGATAACTTAAGGCTCGTAACGTATGACTTCAAGTAACCTTATTACTGTATTTTTGAATTGTTTTGAGATGAGAAAAGAAAGACACCCTAAAACTATGGTTGAAAGGGAATCTACCTACAGTTATCATGCATGGGTCAAAACCTAATGTCTGTCATAATTTCCTCTTGCACAGAGGAAATCAAAGATCCTAGGGGAAACAGCAAAAGAAGCAAGCAGTAAACAATAAAATGCATGCTATGCAACAGTACAAGCGAGGCCATGGAGTCCGGCTCAACCTCAAACCTAAGAAAACAAAAAGGCAAGAGGATAAAAGCTACACCTCAAACCTAGAGGTAATCAACACAAGCAAACAGACAACAAAAGAAAAGAAACAGAGAAAGCAGCCCAAGCAGCAACAACAGTCTTCAACAGACAGCAACTTCAATGCTCAACAGCAGCAGCTCTAAACAGCAAATCCTCTTGACAACAAAGTTGACAACAAAATGCTTCATCCTCAAGCTATCTTCTATCTTCAAGCTTCATCAAATTTCATCTTCCAGCTCTAGCAAGCACACTCCAAGCAGAGGAATAAGCACTAAGATCAAAGTTGCAATGTTGAGAACCAAATGAAAACCAAAGGAAATCATCAAGTACCAACATTGAAATGGAAAGGCATCCTCAAAGTTCTACTCAACTATGGGCATACCACACATCCCTCCAAAGGAGAGATGGAGTTTCCCTAGGAGGACATTACATCATTGGATAGAATAGAAGCACACAATGCATTCTATGTTTGATGAAAGAATCAAAACTAGTCCTAATGGCTCTTCCTAAAACCTTAATTTCCTAAGCTCCTAAAAAAGGCTCCTAAAAGAGAAGAAAGCTTCAACTCCAAGCTCCAATATTCAAGCCACAGCAGCTACACCGAATATAGAAGATCTCCTAAGAAGGAAACCAAGCAAATCCAGCTCCAAAGTCACCAACAAACCAAGCAAGCAAAGGCACAAAAAATAGAACACCACAAGCACAAGAAACTTGCAAATTCAAAAAAAATAGAAAACAAAGTTGTAAAATTATAATAACATTTCCTAGGGGAACCTACATGTTTTAACAACCTAGGGTTAAAATATTAAATCCTAATTCAACTTCTAAGTCACCTAAACAATTCCTAAGTTGAAGGGTATCAGGGTGATCCACAAGTTTGGGAAGGCTCTAAACTCAACACCTAAAACAGAACCTAAAGTTGTTTTAAAATTCCAAAAAAAATCCTAAGGGAACATGAATATCTACCCAAAAACATACTAAAAAATCAAAGCCAAATTCATCACCAATTGGAAGAATAAAATTCAACAAGACAGATGACCAAATATGAAAATATTAAAGAATTAAACAAAATAAGAAAAATCAAGTTAAATTGAAAAATGCATGAAAATGCATTTTATTGATTTCAGAAAATCACAAATTCTCTCAAGATCATGGAGATATTTTAAAAATAATTTTTGGATCAAAATTGAATTTATTGTGATTTTTTGAATCAATAAAGCATTTAAAATAAACAAAACGGATAAAAGAAAATAATCAACTCAGAATAAAACATGAGCCACACGATGCGTTGACAAGTCCACTAATCCAAGCATCCACACGCTGCCAGCGCATTATGTTGAACGACCGCGTTTTGGATTCAAAATCTCCATTCTCAGATTATAACATATCCGTTGGATCTGGTGGTTAGTCTTTGGTCAAAGGTAGATCTGATGGCTTAGGAGTCATCTTCCTCATTTCTCAAGCTGGCCAGATGGAGAACGTGTGTGGTGGCCGGAGAAGACTCTGGTTGTCTTCTCCGGCGAGGCAAAAGTCACAGGCATCCAAAACATGCAATCCTTATACCAATCTCACTCAGAATTTCATCAGGATTTCAAATCTCCTATTCAAATGCTCTAACTCTCCATAGATTTTAAGATTCGAAGCAATGTTCAGAACACACATCCAGATCAATCATCATCAATTACAAATCTAAGGCTATAGAACTCATCCTCATGTCACATGCATCACTCTGATCTACTTAGATTGCTCTAACTCTCCATGAATCAAGAGATTCGAATCAAAACAGAATTGCTATGTCATGATCAATCATCACCAAATGCTTCCAAATTGATCCTAAAATGATCTACATCTTGTCTAGATCCTAACCACAAGTTCAAATCTAACTACATCATGCTAATTCATGTGGAATGTTGAAAGTTACTAACCTGTTGTAGATCTAGTAACAGAGCCACTTGGAGCTTGATTCTCCCTTCAAAACTCTCTAGATACGTTCAATGATGCACTAGGAAGAGTTTGCAACCTTCAATTTGCACTGAATTGGCTTGGAACTCAAAACACGATTTCACTTGCTCCTTGGAAATTTTCAACTGCAACTTCAGTGTTCTTCACGAAATACCAGCCAAAACCACTCTGAATTCAATGCAATGAATATATAGAATGGTTTCATGGGCTTTTGAAGTGTGTTTGAAGCCCAATCCATCAATTTGCAAATTCTGATTTTCTTTCACATGTGCAATGTAACAGTCACGAATTCTCACTTGTAACTTGGTCTAGAAGCTTCATTTTTCTTGTAAGTTCCCTTGTGCACGAAATTTAACCAAGAGGGAGGCCTGAATTGCATTGGTAATGTGTTTGGCTATGTAAATTGCATTTGGAGCAACCATATGCCCCAAAATCTACCAATGTCAATGTGTCTAAAATGAACTTTACAATCAAAATGGTCACTTATTTGACATGTTTTGGTCATTCTATTCAAAATGTAAATTTTCCCTCCTTTAATCATTTGAAAATCTTTCTTATTCAAACCATTTCAAACCAAATCTTGCTATGAGCCCCAACAATCCGACATGACCTCTTGGTTAGCCTAAAAATCACATTTTGAACAACTTTCATGTTGAACAAAAATCCATTTGACAAGTGAAAGTTGGAGATTTTGGCCTATGACTGAAAATGACATATAATCTCACTTTCCCAAAATACCCCTGACTTGTAAACCTCATAACATGAGTTCTACAAATCAGATGGAAGACTTATAGTACAATTTATAAAGCCAAGATCATGAGGAACAACTTTCATGTTGGCAAAAAGTTCAGGTGAAACCTACTTCTAAGTCAAAAATAGCTTTGAAGTCAGATGATTTTCACAGACAAATTTCAGAGGCATCTGAGGACTTGTATCTTGTCTGGGTCATAACTTGAGTTCTATAAATCCCCTTGAGGACTTATAGTAATCAAATTAAAGGTATTGGGATTATCTACAAGTTTCATGTTGGCCAAAGATCCATTTGAAACTTTTATCTTGACTTATGTGGTCTTGAAGTTAGGCACTAAACAAGGAATTTTCCACTGAAACCCTAATTTAGCAACTTCCCACACTCTTGACTCCTCTTGATTTGATCTTGGAAAAACACCACAAATGTCTTATCATATCATTTCATGAACTCCATGACCTAAAAGTAGGCCTTTGATACTCTTCAATTGCCCAGTTGACTTAGGATTAACCCAGATGAAGCCCTAATTGCATGCACCTCAACTGTGGCTCTTGCATTTGACACAATGACTTGATTAAACTCTCCCATGGCCCTCTAGGCCTCCTATGAGCTCCATACACATCCTCTTCTCACATTCAACACTTCACAACCCTCTGGTGGTCTTCAGCTGATCCTCAAGCTAGGAGAAGATTCACATTCAAACATCTAAACCCTTAGGCACTCAAACCACCTTCTGATGACTTTGACCACTCCTCAATCTTGAATGAGACCTCTTGCTAGGCTTCTCTTGAGAAGAAACACACTTGATCCCATGCTATATGAATGATACCATGATATGCAAATGATATAACTATGCAAATGTTAATGCAATGAAACATAAACCAGGTAAGAAAAGATTGGGCAAATTTTGGGGTGCAACACTCATCTATTTTCTTGATTTTGATGTGTGTAGATGTTTGGTTTGATCTATATGTACCTGTTTTCTCATTTCACCTCCCAACTGCATTTTTGAGCTAAAACCTACCATGAGTATGCCAAATTCTGGCTTACTTGCAATATGTCTATTTTCTGAGTTATGACTCATTCTTTGCTACATTTAGGATGTGTGTGTGTAATGCTTTTCAACATGAGACCTTGATGCATAGATGAACTATATATGTGCCCTGCTGTTGCAACTATTTTGAAATCAATTGCACACACTTCACTTTTTCTTACTTGAGTTGTCCTAAGTCATTTCATCTAGCATTAGATCTTTGGTAGTGTTTTGAAACTTGTATGAACATTCTCAATCATTTTTGTATGCCCTGTTCTTTTGTCATGACAGCCTCATTCCACATGTTGGTACATTTTGCAATTTGATGGTCATATCCTTGTTGTGTGCAGTTCATGAATACCTTAAGTGTTAGACTCATTTGTTATATTATTTGAAACTTGTGTATGGCATCCCTTGCATCTCCATCTGTTCCAAATCATTTTTGATCCTCATGTTGTATTTTTTGAGTGTTTGGGCAGCTAGCTGTTGAATTTCATTTACACAATGTGTGTGAACATTTTTGAGGTATAGACATTTTTCATATGATGTTTTGAAGATGTTTGATGTGTCTATTTATTCCAATTCTAGCTGCTACTTGATGTTGGTTTCAATATTGCAAGTTTTCTCCAATTTCAGTTTGTTAGGGTATAGCAGTTTTGTTTTGTGCTTGAGTTTGGTTTGATAATTGTGTATACCTGCTCCTCATTGCATTTTCAATGTGTTGGTGAATGTCTCATGATTTTCTTTGTTCTATTTAATCAACTGTTGTACACATCTCTAATTGGACAGTTTTTCTGCATTTTCATGTTTCACTTGCAACTCATGTACCAAATCCATGTTTGATGATCTTTGATTGAGCCTTTAGTATTCTACACCCTTGTTATGACATTTGAAGCTTGTGTACAATGCCCTTTTGTGGATTTCAACTTAGATTTGTTGTGTGGTTGTCAAGTTGCATCTCAATTGCCAAAATTGCAAGTTCTATCGTGTTTTCTTTTCAAAATGTTATCTTTTCAAGAGTTTTGATGAAATTACCTTCAAGCATATACCAAGAGCAGAAAATCATATTGCCGATGCACTAACCATGATGGCATCAATGTGGATGGTCCAGTTTGTCAACGAGGCACCTCTGATCTGCATCGAAAGAAGGACAGTACCCGCATACGTCATGTCCATAGATGAAGAATCTGACGAGAAGCCGTGGTTTCACGATATCAAGAATTTTTTCAAAAATCAAGAGTATCCCGCTGACGCGTCCACAATTGACAAAAGAGCAATACGAAGATTGTCATCTAAATTCTTCATCAGCAATGGTACCTTGTACAAAAGAAATCATGACATGGTTTTACTCCGATGTGTCGATGAAAACGAGGCGAACCTCATAATGACTGAAGTACACGAAGGAACCTTCGGCACCCATGCGAATGGCCACGCCATGGCTAAGAAAATCTAAAGAGCAGGCTACTTCTGGTTAACTTTGGAGACGGACTGCATACTCTTCGCTCGAAAGTGTCATAAATGTCAAGTCTATGCTGATAAAGTGCATGTCCCTCCGCATCCTCTCAATGTGATGACATCACCATGGCCTTTTGCAATGTGGGGCATAGATATGATTGGGGCAATAAAACCAAAGGCTTCCAACGACCATCGCTTCATCCTTGTCGCAATTGATTACTTCACCAAATGGGTGGAAGCAGCGTCGTATGCGAACGTGACAAAGCAAGTGGTTGCTCGCTTCATTAAAAAGGAGATCGTCTGCCGATATGGTATCCCTAACCAGATCATCACTGACAATGGGTCGAATCTGAACAATAAAACGATGAAGGAACTTTGTGACGATTTCAAGATCAAACATCACAGTTCGTCTCCTTACAGACCTAAGATGAATGGCGCAGTTGAAGCTGCAAACAAAAACATCAAAAAGATAATACAAAAGATGGTCATAACTTACAAAGATTGGCACGAGATGCTACCATTTACTTTGCACGGATACCGAACATCGGTGCGCACTTCGACAGGGGCAACTCCCTTTTCCCTAGTGTATGGGATGGACGTTGTGCTACCCATCGAGGTCAAAATACCTTCCTTAAAGATCTTGATGGAAGCAAAGCTTGATGAAGACGAATGAATAAAAGAAAGATTCGACTCGTTGAACCTCATTGACGAAAAAAGAATGACGGCCATGTGTCACAGTCAAATCTATCAACAAAGCATGATCAGAGCGTTCAACAAAAAGGTTTGTCCCAAAGAATATAGGGAAGGAGAGCTTGTGCTTAGAAAAATCCTGCCAACTCAAAAGGATATGCGCGGCAAGTGGATGCCCAACTATGACGGCCCTTTCGTTGTAAAGACTGTCTTCTCCAGAGGATCTCTAATTCTCGAGACCATGGATGGCGAACAACTCAAGTATCCCATCAACTCAGACGCAGTGAAAAAATACTACGCCTGAAGCAGAAGACCTAGAAAGGAGACTTCAGCACTTCAACAGATGAAAGCCCAATGCTTAAAGGCTAGTGAACGCCGGGGCGGAGTCTTGTGCAAGATATCAGAAGAAAGATCAACGCCTGTCATTCTCGTCAGAAGCAGCGAAGCAAGTGAACTGACAGTTAGAGGGACCGAATTATTGTGGGATTCTGTAACCTTTTCTGTTTGCCATTTTTTCAAACTTATAAAGTTCCCAAGGTTTTGCCCTTTGTAAAGTTCTTGTCTATCAATAAGATTAGTTTTTGGCCAAATCATTGTTATGATCCTCTGTTTTTGTTATGCGATTTCACTTATTTGCTAATTAATATTTTCATAAAAGCAAGGTGCTTTAAAAAAAATTGAAATTTTTGTTTTTTTTAAAAAAGGGAAACACGATTTTACGAAATGATTGAAAAGTTCTAGAGGTAATCTGATGATATTACACGGTTCTCAAAGTTGTGGAAGTTGCTGTTACCTTTTACCAAGCCAGATACGTCCAACAACAATTCCGGCTCTTAAGCCAAGACTTCTTCTCTACAAAATTACGGGGGAAGTTATGGGAAAAGATCGTTATCTACGCCAAAGAAGAAAGTGTCGCCCGACTTGAGGCGTTTTGAAACTCAGCGTGACGAGTTCTCTCTATGTTTTGCTTTCCTTTGTTCCTGCGGGTCGGTTTGCATTTTACATACATCATCATGCCAGCATACGCATTTGTTTGCATTTCTGGTTTTGGATTTTGTTTTTTTGGCTGTCGCCTTTGAGATCCTTCGGTTGTTACCATTATTTTTGATCTGTTGTAACAAGTTCGCTTCAAAGTTGACATCCTGGGGTTTCCTTATCTTTCTTTGGGAAAGCTAGTGGTGACTAGCAATATCAAATTCACACCAACAGGGGGTTGTTACCAATTTTCATCTTCGATTTGGTCGTCACCAACAAACTTTGAAAGGCTAGTGGTCACTAGCACACGTTCAGAACTAATTCCGTTCGGTACTGTGATTCGGTCGTCACCAACCATTTTCCAAACCCAGTTGTTACTAATTCTGTTATAAAGTGAACCAATTGTTATTGGAGTCCCTTTGATTCGATTTTCACCAATTTGGCTAAAAATCTAGTGGTTACTAGTATTGCCTTCTAAAAACCAATGGTCATTAACATTAGAGTTGGTCGTCACAAAAATTCCCTAAAAGTCCAATGATTATTGGCATCACCTTCAAGTCCAATTGTTATTGGTACCCGTTTGATTCAGTTATTACCAGTCTTCTTGAACCTAGTCGTTACTAATAGTACCTTCAGACCCAATTGTTATTGGTACCCCTTGATTCGGTTATTACCAATCTCTACAAGTCTAGTGGTCACTAGCCTCGTTCGGCAAGTCTAGTGGTTACTAGCATTATCCAGAACCAATTTTTATTGGTATACCCAATTTGGTCGTCACCAAAATTCCTTAAAAGTCCAATGATTATTTGCATCGCTTAAAGAAGATTGTTATCACCGCATTGATCTGGTCGTTACCAAACTTCTTGAAAATTCAATGGTCATTGGTCTCCTTGGATTCGGTCGTCACCAAATTTTCCAGTTAAGTCTAGTGGTTACTGATCGCGACTTTCTATGTCTAATACAACCTAACTGCAAGTGCACAGTATATCGCGTAGTAATAATAAATATCGATCCCACAGGGACTCGTAATCAAACTAGTGTTCTCGGGAGTTACTATGTTTAGCTAGGTGGAATATGTTTAAGGGAATAAGATTTGTCACTAAAGGGAACTAAGAATGTAAATTAAAGTATAATTAATTGAATCGATATGCAGTGATTATATTCTTCTGGGATTTGACAAGTTATCGGTGTATGAAATAATTTTCAGAGTTTATTTAAGCAGAAAATGGTGATTTGAAGACTCTCGCCTCACGATGGTTATTGACGCTAATCATAATTCTAAGGGCCAAACGTACACTTTCGTACCCCATTCGGGGTTTAAATTATTTTTTGGAAATCTCTAAGTTCTAATTCATTTTAAAGTGCTTTCGCTGTTATTAAAATGAATGACTAATGTTTACTATCTGATCTTGCCGCAGCTTTCGCTTGTTGGTTCATATCTTAATTAATTTCCCACTTTCGTGGCAAAATTACTTTTAAATAAGTTCTCGCTTTCGCGACGAAGTTTATTTAGTAAAATAATTTTAAACACTCCGACCATAAATGACTTTTGAAAAAGATAATTTTCAACCAGTTATTATAAAATCCCTTTCGAATTATTACTACATATCGATTACTTGAATTTAGCTAGACATGGATTTGGGAAAGGTAAAACATAAATAAAAACAATAAATAATAGCATGAATTATAATAAAAACTGGAATTACGATTGAAATGAGAAACCTGTAACTATTCCAATTGGCCTTTGGGCAGATCCTCCACAGATGTTGGCAGGATTCTGGTCTTTGTGCCAATTTGATCGTACAACGGAAATAGAAATTACAGAAGAATGAAAGGAATGCAGAAAAAGAAAAGGAGAAACAAATAAGAATAAAAACTGGAAAGGTTGCTCTGGAAATAAATTGGCAGCACTTCGTTGTATGAATGCGGCTCCCTTTCTGAGGTCCCCTTCTTCCCCTTTTATAGAAATGGAATTCTAACGGTTATAATTGAAGAGGGTGGACTTTGAGGCAGAAAAATCAGGGAGTAGTGGTCCACTATTTGGGACTTGGAACTGCTTCTTTTACGTGAAACTGAAGTGGGGCGTTTTTGCCTGCATGACGGTCATCACAAGGTGTGATGGTCGTCATGGAGCTGTGACGGTCGTCACAACAGCAAAATCAGCAGTCTGCGCTTTTCATGATGTTTTCACCCGGTTTTCGTTCGTATTTCATCTGAGATGGCTTCTTTTCTTCATACTGCCTTGTTTAGACATGATCATCAAATACCTGCAAAACATCAGACAAATAACACGGAAATAACCCGAAATCGGATCGAAAACAGTTAAACTTCAGTTGAATTATGCATCAAAATATATATACGATTTCGTGTTATAAAACTCCCCTAAGCTTGAATCTTTGCATGTCCTCAAGTAAAACAGGAAAAAATCGGCAAGCACGAGGCAGCTTCTTCGTTCGCAAAGTTGGGAAAAACCGGGATTCTTGGTAAGAACAAAACAAGTACCATGACGACACTGGACTACAAGTCTTCGGAGGTCTCCTTTTTATGCAAATCGGTCCCAGTCATGCTACTGTAGCTCGGTGTCAAGGTTCTCGCGGCAAGTTCACCCTGTTTGTTCTAGCGCAATCACATTAAGCCCGTTGTCCATACACTTTCATGGCAAGTCGACCTGTTAGTGAATATGATCTCATTTCTGTTTTTGATCTTCTTCATTGATCATAAGCTTATACCATTGATTTTTCAATGAGTTTTCGTGCCGTTGGGCTAAATGCTCGGGTGAGGAGCACCTAACTTAGAAGGAAACGTGTCTTTATAATTTTGGGCTATCTAGCTTTCTTTTCATGATTTTTCATCTTTTTGGAGATCATACACTTATTTGCATCGGTCGCTTGCTTAGAAGTGTTTTAGGATGGTGCTGACTGCTAGTATAAACTACTTGGGGTTGAGTTTGCGTAGACACTTGAGACTTTGGTACACGTAGGTAGTGAAACCGACTCGCATAAACCGGAGATCTAAGGTGTCAAGACGGTACTGATTTTGTTAGAATTGTCGTTTCCTCGGAGTTTCAAAACTTGGTTTGAACTCAGGTGCATTCTCGTGATGCTTTTGCTTTTGAGGAACGAACGAAAAAAATTTGTTGTTTACGTCGAATAATCGTGGGGATGTTTGCGTAACGGAAAAAGGATATATAAACGAGCTTTATTTGCTAAAAATAGAAAATGTTGAAATAGAAATTACGAAATTCAAAGTACAATGGAATGGAAATAAACGCTCCGCTCCCACACTATCTCAATCAGTGTCCCCACTGATTTGGAAGCATGCGAGGGGGAGATACAACGGAAATGAAAGTACAAATAAACTGGAAATATAGTAAACAAATAAGGAAAATGGATAACTAATCACGTCCGCTGCCTCGGTAACGTCCGTGTTGGCGTCCTCTGGATCTGGCCAGGGCGACTCGGTCCTCATAACTCATAGCTCCGGTGTGGTAGACGGTGTCCCGGAGTTCTTCGACCTGCAAAGTCAGATTCGCCAAGTTCTCAGTAATGGTTGCTTGGCCGGTTTGAAGTTGGTGCATATGGGTCCGATGCCAAGCTTCGAACTGTTCTGCTCGCTGATTCTACTGCTGCAGCATAGCGAGTATCTGGGCCTGCTGGTCGAGAGAGCGGCGAAGGTCCTCTTCTGTGTAGTCGGGCACTGGATGATGGCGGCGACGGCGAGAGGATGTACCTTCGGAAGGAGGAGGCTGCGATGCCTCCGGTTGCTCTGACCTGTCCAACTCAGCTTGGATTTTGTCATCAGAACCTTGGGTGTGGTCCTGAGTTGGAGCAGCGGCAGCAGGAGGGGCAGTGAGGTCAAATAACCAGTTGGTACGATCCTCTGGGTGTGTCCGGGTGCGTAATGGAAGGATGATGCTTCGGACAGTTTTGCCACGCACTACCGGGTGGTACTTGCCGTCGGCTCTGGAACGGATAAGGTGGGAGGCTCTGCAGTGGTCGGTGTCAAGGAACACCGAGGGGATGGCATGGAGGTGCTGGAGGCGGTCGCCTAGGTTTAGCCCAAGTGCAATGACAGTGACAATCCCGCCAAAGTAAAATGGCTTGGAGCCACGGTTGCAATTGGCCGAAATGTGGGCCAGGAGGAACGGAGCGGCGTTGACAGGCTCGTTGTTGAAGACGCAGTGGAGGAAGAAGAGCTCTTTCGAGTTCACCTTATGGTTGCTGTCCCTGGCGAAGATTGTGTTGCTCAATGCTCGGTGAAAGTACCGGATGGTCGGGTTATGGATATGCGTGGCATGCAGAGAATCCCAACCATCGACATTGATGCCGGTCAACTGGTACTAGAGCGCGAAAGCTTCGTGCTGGAACTGATCGGTGAGGCGGCGGTGAGCATTGTCGCCTCGAGGGAGTTGTAAGATGGCGGCAATCTGGTTCTGATTCACCTGATAGTTTGTGCCGAACATCCGGAAGCATGCGGCACCGGAGTGTTGGCTGAGGTCGCCGCTGGAAGTGACGTAGGTAAACGAACTCAGGAACTCGAGAGTGAGTTGTTCGTATGTCGGTAGTGGATTGGTGCATAGGTTCCAGATGCCGGCTCTTTGAAGCATCCAAGTGACGCCTTCAAGGAGTCCGAGCTCCGTGAGCGATGGAATGTGTGGATAATGAGTCGGCTGGAGCGACCTTTGATGGAATGCGATGTAGTTGGCCCGCTGTCTTTCGCCCAAGTCACCTTCGCTGAACACAATGTTACTGATGTCTGGGATTTCAGTTGTTCTCGCCATTGTTGGAAGATTGAGGTGGTTCTGAGGATTGGGGTGGTTCTGCAAAGTGGGAAAAAATTGACAGAAGTGTGGTAGGAAGTTGAGATGGGAGTTGAAATATATGGTGCAATGTGGGGAAGACGAAAAATTGGAGTGGGGTGGGAATGCTGATGATTGGAAGTTGAATGGAGGGTAGTGGGAGAGAAAATGCAACCCCTGTTATATCAGATAGCAGTTTTGGGTTCGTGACGATCGTCACCCGTGTGACGCTCGTCAGGATCCTGTGACGGTCGTCACAGCAGTAAAATCTGCAGAACGCAGAATTTTGCTCTGAGGGTGTTCTTGCAGTGACTTTTAGGCCTAGTATTGATATGGCAATGTATTATAGCAGCCGATAAACAAAGAATAACGTAAAAACAGAATAATTGAATAAAGACTATAATTGAAATAATAAGAAATTGAAATGATTGTATGTAGTACATAAAGAAATTAACAATGCGAAAAATCCAAATGATTAAACGAAACTAAACTAAACCAAACTAAACTAAATCTGATGCTAAAACTAGTATCTAGTCTTTTCGTGCCTTCAACTCATCGAATTTCCGTGCGTAGTAGTCGACCTGGTCACAGACTAAGTCCATGAAGACTACCAGTTCGCTGTGTATGCCTGCGATGTCATCTTTTACAGTAGTTAGAGCTGCATCAATGTTGTCTAATCGGAGTAGAACAGTATCCATTTTGTCGGTGGTCTCCTCAGGCATAGGCTCGGGATAGGTGTTGTAGTGCGGAGGAGTCGTAGGGTCTACTTCAGCTTCTGATACAGCATCCTCATAGTACATATAGTCGTGTGCCTCAGAGATATGGTCACTGTCGTACATATAGTTCTGTGGTGTTGACTGAGGTGAAGGAGGTCCCATAGGCTCATCCAATTCATAAAGCCAGTTGTCCTTGTTGTGGATACTTGTCATCTGATGATTAGGCAGTGTGAATAGCTGGACAGGTTTTTCGTTGATGAGGTACTCATAAGGTCCAGGTCCCATAGTTCCTAAAATGCGCCTGTTAAAGCAGAACTGTATATTTATGGGTCGGATGGTGCCAAAACGAGTGCTTGCATTTAAGTGGAATCTAAGGCCAAGCTCGTGGGCAATCATTGTCACGAGGCCTCCTATAAGAATAGGTGACTGAGGTTCCTGAGTGAGGCGTCTGAAAGATCTCACAATGAAAGGCACTACATTTACTGTACGTCCCTGGGAAGCACAGAACATGATGAATAACTCCTCTTTAGATACTGTGGTAATATTTTCTTCTTTCCCGAAAAGGGTGTCAGCTAGTATCTTATGGAAGTATCTGAAAGCTGGGTTATGAATATCATTATTATACATTCTGTCTGGTTCAGGGTGATAGTCGCCTGTGATTCTACCCCAGAATTGGTCGAGTTCAAAATTAATATCGTCATCTTCTGCACTGATGAACACATGCGGTCCGCTAGGAAATCCTAGGAGGTTAGCTAGTGACATCCGGCTATGGGTTTGGTCCATTCCAAACATTCGAAAGGTAATCAGCTCTGTGTTGAATCCAAAACCATAGTTGGGTATGTATCTGAAGGAACTAAGGAATTCATAGGTGAGATCCTTATAGGTAGCAAATTGTGTTTTCAAAGCAGTGTTCTCCAACCCAGTTGATTGAACAAGTATTGAATGCTATCCGTGATTCCTAGTTTATCCATGGTAGACTTATCATAATATAGCGTTAAGGCGATTTCTCTTTCAGTTAGTGCTGCAAATCTTGCCTTTTGAGCTAGTCCTCGAAAATGAACCTTTGTGAAGTCGTACTCGGCCATACTCGCAGGTAAGTCGGAGAAAACAGGAGGAATGTTTTGAAGACTTTTAAAATCCTGAAAAGTTTAAAACAGAAGTTTGAAGTCAGGATTTTTAAAAACAAAAAGCGGTAAAAATAAAGGACAAAAAGAGAAAAATAATAAAAATAAAAATATGAAAACAAACGAAAGTAGAAAGTAGTAGTAATTATAAGTTTAGAATTTTTGTTAAATTTTCAAAGTAAAATTTTAAATAAAAAAATGAAATACAGTAACGAAGAAAAATGCGGGAAAAGTTGGGTTGCCTCCCAGTAAGCGTTGTTTTTAACGTCTAAAGCCTGACGATAGCTTGGTGACAAGCTATTCGGGTGTTTGAGCTGGAAGCTCAAGTAATGCTATACTGCAGACTTGAGGGATGTTTTCGTTCTTATTATAATGTTTTAGACGTTTCCCGTTTACGATAAACGGTGCATTCGTCTTATTGGTAATTTCGACAGCTCCACTCTGAAGTACTTTAGTCACTTCATAAGGTCGAGACCACCTAGATTTTAGTTTACCTGGGAAGAGTTTTAATCTTGAATTAAATAGCAATACGATGTCTCCCACACTGAATTGTTTCTTGACTGAACGTTTATGATGCCACTTTTTAGTTCGTTCTTTGTAGATACGGGCATTTTCGTAAGCGTCTAATCGAAGTTCTTCCAATTCGTGTAAGTTCAAGATTCGCTTTTCTCCTGCCTCGGTGTAGTTGAAATTGAGTGTCTTAATGGCCCAGAAGGCCTTATGCTCTAATTCTACAGGGAGATGGCTGGATTTACCGTAAACTAATTTGTAGGGTGTAGTACTTATTGGTGTCTTAAAAGCGGTCCTATAAGCCCATGAAGCTTCTTGTAGCTTTGATGACCAATCTTTCCTTGAGGTAGCAACAGTCTTTTCCAATATTTGTTTTATTTCCCTGTTCGAGACCTCTACTTGTCCGCTAGTTTGCGGATGATAAGGTGTAGCTACTCGGTGTCGGACTCCATATTTAGAGAGAAGTTTATCAAATATTCGCGATATGAAGTGAGATCCGCCGTCACTAATGACGAGTCTGGGTACACCGAATCTAGGAAAGATTGTGTTTTTGAAGAGTTTGATTACTACTCGTGCGTCGTTTATTGGAGCAGCAATGGCTTCTATCCATTTAGACACATAGTCTACAGCGACGAGTATGTAGTTATTACCAAAAGAAGGTGGGAATGGTCCCATGAAATCTATTCCCCATACGTCAAAGATTTCTACCTCTAAGATTCCTTTCTGAGGCATTTCATCGCGTTGTGAGATGTTGCCGGTTCGTTGGCATCGATCACATTTTAGCACAGCGATGTGGATTTCCAGAGGTTAGGCCAGAATAAGCCGGCTTGGAGAATTTTAGCGCACGTCTTGGATGTACTAGCATGACCACCATATGGTGCTGAATGGCATTGGGAAATGATATTGTCTATTTCTTCCTCTGGGACACAGCGACGGTATATGTTGTCGGCCCCTCTCTTGAAGAGTAGAGGTTCGTCCCAATAATAGTGTTTCAGATCGTGGAAGAATTTCTTCTTTTGCTGATACGTGAGATCCGGTGGAAGCACGCCTGCAGCAAGGTAATTAACGATGTCAGCATACCAAGGTAATGTGACTTGGGCATAGACGGCTTCTACGGCTTTTTCGAATTCTGGATCTTCCGAGATTGAGTTGGGTGTGTCACTCTCTAATTTGGCTATCAGACGTTCGTACGGGAAATCGTCGTTTATCGGTACTAGTTCGTGTCTGATGCCTTCTATTCAGGATAAGTGATCTGCAACAACGTTCTCGGTTCCTTTCTTATCTTTGATTTCTAAGTCAAACTCTTGTAATAACAGGATCCATCTCAATAGTCTTGGTTTGGCATCCTTTTTGCTTATTAGGTACCTTATGGCAGCGTGGTCTGTGTATATGATAATTTTTGCTCCTACTAAATAAGAACGGAATTTGTCAAGCGCGAATATAACTGCTAGAAGTTCCTTTTCTGTGGTAGCGTAGTTCATTTGGGCAGGATCTAAGGTTCTACTGGCATAGTAGATGGCATGGATTTTCTTGTCCTTCCTTTGTCCTAGAACTGCACCTATGGCATAATCACTCGCATCGCACATGATTTCGAACGGTAGTCACCAATCGGGTGGTTGCATAATCGGTGCGGTGATAAGGGCTGATTTTAATGTTTCGAATGCTTTTAAACAGTCGTCGTCGAAGACGAACTCAACATCTTTCATCAACAGGCCGGTCAGAGGTTTTGTAATTTTTGAAAAATCTTTTATAAATCTTCTGTAGAAACCGGCATGTCCTAGAAAACTCCGTATTTCTCGTACGGATTTTGGAGGTTGGAGATCTTTTATAATCTCTATTTTAGCTTTGTCGACCTCAATTCCTTTATTTGATATGACATGTCCTAGAACTATTCCTTGTCGGACCATAAAATGGCATTTTTCCCAATTTAGGACGAGGTTCACTTTTACATAACGTTCTAATACCATTTCTAAGTTTTGTAGGCATCCTTCGAAACTTTGTCCGCATACTGAGAAATCGTCCATAAATACTTCCATGATGTCGTCTATGAAATCTGCGAAGATTGCCATCATGCATCTTTGGAAGGTTGCTGGAGCATTACAGAGTCCGAACGGCATTCGGCGGTAGGCAAAAGTACCAGAAGGACATGTGAATGTAGTCTTTTCTTGGTCGTCAGGATGAATGGGAATTTGGAAGAATCCTGAATAGCCATCTAGATAGCAGAAATATGAATGTTTGGCTAATCTTTCCAACATTTGGTCTATGAAGGGTAACGGGAAGTGATCTTTTCGTGTGGCTTTGTTAAGCTTCCTATAATCAATACACATCTTGCTTCCAGTCACGACTCTTTTTGTTATTGATTCACCTTTTTCGTTTTTGACTACTGTGACTCCTCCTTTCTTCGGTACGACGTGAACTGGGCTAACCCATTCAATATCGGAGATTGGATAGATGATTCCTGCATCTAGCAATTTCTTTACTTCATCTCTGACTATAGTGCTCAGGATGGGGTTCAGTCTCCTCTAATGCTCTCGAGAGGTTTTAGAGTCTTCCTCTATTGTAATTCGATGCATACAGATTGAAGGGCTTATACCTTTTAGATCGCTTATGTTATAGCCTAACGCGGTGGGGTACTTCTTTAGGACTTCTAATAGCTTTTCGGTTTCTGGTTGTCCTAAGTCGGCGTTGACTATCACTGGTCTCTTTAGTTCATCATCTAGAAATTCATATCTGAGGTTTTTGGGTAGTGTTTTAAGTTCTAAAGATGGGTTCTTCGGACCTGGCATATGGTTTGGCGTCAGTGCTAAGCTTTCGCTTAGGCGGTCGTCTTCATACGGTTTACGCCAACCATCGTCTTCAGAAATATCGGGTATTTGAATCTTTATTATTTCTAAATACGTGGTCTCTTCATTTTCAAGTTCTCTTATGCATTCTTCAATTTCATCTACTAAATAGCAGGTATCGTCTATGGCTGGTGCTTGTAAGAACTTGGTGAGAATGAACTCTATCTTTTCTTCTCCTACTTCGAATGTTAGCCTTCCTTTCTTCACATCTATAATAGCTCCGGCTGTAGCTAGGAATGGTCTTCCTAGGATAATTGGGGTAACAGAGTCCTCTTTGATGTCCATGATTATGAAGTCGGTTGGGATGTAGAATTGTCCTATGCGTACTGGAACGTTTTCCAGTATTCCGACGGGGTATTTTACTGATCGGTCAGCTAATTGTACGGACATTTTGGTTGGTCTGAGGTCTCCCATATTCAGCTTTTTGCATATAGATAGAGGCATAACACTGATACTGGCTCCTAAATCGCATAGAGCTTTGTCTATTACGAACTTTCCTATGACGCAGGGTATGGAGAAACTACCTGGGTCTTTTAATTTAGGAGGCATGCGGTTTTGAATAATAGCGCTACACTCTCCAGTAAGTGGAACTGTTTCGTTATCCTCGATCTTTCTCTTATTCGACAGGATTTCTTTGAGAAATTTAGCGTATGACGGCATTTGAGTTATCGCTTCTGTAAAAGGAATAGTAATATTCAGCTGTTTAAGGAGCTCTACAAATTTCTTAAACTGTCCTGAAGTTTCGGAGTTTATTAATCTTTAAGGATAAGGGATAGGTGGTTTATATGGCGCTGGAGGTGCTTGAGTTTTTTCACTTGCGGTATCCTCCTTCTCGTTGTCTTCCTTCTTCTCTAACTCGAATTCCTTTTCTGCTTGTTCAGTTGGTTTTTGTTGCATGGCTGAGTTTTCGGTCCTCGGATCGATCGGTTCGTCCAATTCTTTTCCACTTCTTAGTATTACAGCATTTGCTTGGCCTTTTGGATTTTGTTCGGGTTGTCCAGGAAATGTGCCAGCGGGTGCGGCAGCAGAGGCTTGTTGTTGAGCCACTTGTGATATCTGTGTTTCTAACATTTTGTTGTGGGTGGCTAAAGCGTCTACTTTTCCGGTCAACTGTTTAATTTGCTCGCTAGTGTGTATGTTTTGATTCAGGAATTCTTTGTTTGTTTGAGCTTGAGTAGCTATGAATTTTTCCATCATCAATTCGAGGTTTGATTTCCTAGGTGCAGTCTGAGCAGCAGCTGGTTTCTGATATCCTGGTGGAGCAGTGGGCATTTGCAATGCATTTTCGCTTTTGTAAGAAAAGTTTAGATGATTTCTCCAACCTGGGTTATAAGTATTTGCGTAAGGATTTCCTTGAGCATAATTTACTTGGTATGGTGGGATTCCGGCTAGCAATGGGCATTCGGACGCATTAAGAGTGGTGCTTCCGCATAACTCGCAATTTGGAGTTACGACAGCGACAGTTGTAGTGGGGTTAACGGTCAGACTGTCAATATTCTGTGCTAGAGCATCTACTTTAGCGTTGAACTTTTCAAGACTGCTGATCTCGTACATCCCACCTTTCGTTGTGGTTTTCTCTGTTGGAGTGCGTTCACCTCCCCATTGGCAATGGTTTTGAGACATGTTTTTGATTAATTGATAGGCTTCGTCGTATGGCTTATCCATAAGTGCACCGCCCGCGGCAGCGTCTATTGTCAATTTAGTATTGTATAAAAGCCCATTATAAAAATTATGGATTGTCACCCAGTCTTCTAGACCGTGGTGAGGACATGTTATCATCATATCTTTGAATCGTTCCCATGCTTCGTAAAGAGATTCAGTATCTTTTTGTCGAAATCCGTTGATTTGAGCTCTAAGCATAGCAGTTTTGCTTGGCGGAAAATATCTCGCTAAGAAGACGTTCTTCAACTGTTCCCACGTCGTAACGGAGTTGGATGGTAAGGATTGTAACCATGTCCACGCTCTGTCTCTAAGAGAGAATGGGAAAAGATGAAGTCTTATCGCGTCTGGAGTTACTCCATTTGCTTTCACCGTGTCTGCATATTGTACAAACTTCGTTAGATGTTCGTTTGGATCCTCAGTTGTGTTTCCTGAGAATTGGTTTTGTTGTACAGCTGACAGCAATGATGGTTTCAGCTCAAAATCATTTCGGGTAATAGCTGGGGCAGCAATGCTACTTCTAGGCTCCATCTGAGAGGGTGTAGCGTATGCCTTCAGCGGTTTGTTTGGAGGTCCTTCAGCCATGTTTGATTCTTCTTTGGATTTGGGAATGGGAGTGAGAGGATCAGGAATGTTATGTTTGAGTTGGTACTCAATGATTCGGCTTCTTAGATGTAATAAGCGTTCTAGCTCTGCGACTGAAGGTTTCAAGATATCGCCTTGCGGGCGATCACTTGGCATACAATCGACAGCACTAGTAAAGGAAAAATGAGAATAATTAACCTAGTCTATACGGCGTAACAGAAGGTTACACTATTGACTAAACGGGTCCCCGACAACGGCGCCAAAAACTTGATTGCGACTTTCTATGTCTAATACAACCTAACTGCAAGTGCACAGTCTATCGCGTAGTAATAATAGATATCGATCCCACAGGGACTCGTAATCAGACTAGTGTTCTCGAGAGTTACTATGTTTAGCTAGGTGGAATATGTTTAAGGGAATAAGATTTGTCACTAAAGGGAACTAAGAATGTAAATTAAAGTATAATTAATTGAATCGATATGCAGTGATTATATTCTCCGGGGATTTGACAAGTTACCGGTGTATGAAATAATTTTCAGAGTTTATTTAAGCAGAAAATGGTGATTTGAAGACTCTCGCCTCACGATGATTATTGACGCTAATCATAATTCTAAGGGCCAAACATACACTTTCGTATCCCATTCGGGGTTAAAATTATTTTTTGGAAATCTCTAAGTTCTAATTCATTTTAAAGTGCTTTCGCTGTTATTAAAATGAATGACTAGTGTTTACTATCTGATCTTGCCGCAGCTTTCGCTTGTTGGTTCGTATCTTAATTAATTTCCCACTTTCGTGGCAAAATTACTTTTAAATAAGTTCTCGCTTTCGCGACGAAGTTTATTTAGTAAATTAATTTTAAACACTCATACCATAAACGACTTTTGAAAAAGATAATTTTTAACCGTTATTATCAAATCCCTTTTGAATTATTACTACATATCGATTACTTGAATTTAGCTAGACATGGATTTGGGAAAGGTTAAAACATAAATAAAAACAATAAATAATAGCATGCATTATAATAAAAACTGGAATTACGATTGAAATGAGAAACCTGTAACTATTCTAATTGGCCTTTGGGCAGATCCTCCACAAATGTTGGCAGGATTCTGGTCTTTGTGCCAATTTGATCGTACAACGGAAATAGAAATTACAGAAGAATGAAAAGAATGCAGAAAAAGAAAAAGGAGAAACAAATAAGAATAAAAACTGGAAAGGTTGCTCTGGAAATAAATTGGCAGCACTTCGTTGTATGAATGCGGCTCCCTTTCTGAGGTCCCCTTCTTCCCCTTTTATAGAAATGGAATTCTAACAGTTATATTGAAGAGGGTGGACTTTGAGGCAGAAAAATCAGGGGAGTAGTGGTCCACTATTTGGGACTTGGAACTGCTTCTTTTTACGTGAAACTGAAGTGGGGCGTTTTTGCCTGCATGACGGTCGTCACAAGGTCTGACGGTCGTCACCCGTGTGACGGTCCGTCATGGAGCTGTGACGGTCGTCGCAGCAGCAAAATCAGCAGTCTGCGCTTTTCATGATGTTTTCACCCGGTTTTTCGTCCGTATTTCATCTGAGATGGCTTCTTTTCTTCATACTGCCTTGTTTAGACATGATCATCAAATACCTGCAAAAACATCAGACAAATAACACGGAAATAACCCGAAATCGGATCGAAAACAGTTAAACTTCAGTTGAATTATGCATCAAAATATATATACGATTTCGTGTTATCAAACTCCCCTAAGCTTGAATCTTTGCTTGTCCTCAAGTAAAACAAGAAAAAGTCGGCAAGCACGAGGCAACTTCTTTGTTCGCAAAGTTGGGAAAAATCGGGATTCTTGGTAAGAACAAAACGAGTACCATGACGACACTGGACTACAAGTCTTCGGAGGTCTCCTTTTTATGAAAATTGGTCCCAGTCATGCTACTGTAGCTCGGTGTCAAGGTTCTCGCGGCAAGTTCACCCTGTTTGTTCTAGCGCAATCACATTAAGCCCGTTGTCCATACACTTTCATGGCAAGTCGACCTGTTAGTGAATATGATCTCATTTCTGTTTTTGATCTTCTTCATTAATCATAAGCTTATATCATTGATTTTTCAATGAGTTTTCGTGCCGTTGGGCTAAATGCTCGGGTGAGGAGCACCTAACTTAGAAGGAAACGTGTCTTTATCATTTTGGGCTATCTAGCTTTCTTTTCATGATTTTTCATCTTTTTGGAGATCATACACGTATTTGCATCGGTCGCTTGCTTAGAAGTGTTTTAGGATGGTGATGACTGCTAGTATAAACTACTTGGGGTTGAGTTTGCGTAGACACTTGAGACTTTGGTTACACGTAGGTAGTGAAACCGACTCGCATAAACCAAAGATCTAAGGTGTCAAGACGGTACTGATTTTGTTAGAATTGTCGTTTCCTCGGAGTTTCAAAACTTGGTTTGAACTCGGGTGCATTCTCGTGATGCTTTTGCTTTTGAGGAACGAACGAAAAAAATTTGTTGTTTACGTCGAATAATTGTGGGGATGTTTGCGTAACGGAAAAAGGATATATAAACGAGCTTTATTTGCTAAAAATAGAAAATGTTGAAATAGAAATTACGAAATTCAAAGTACAATGGAATGGAAATAAACGCTCCGCTCCCACACTATCTCAATCAGTGTCCCCACTGATTTGGAAGCATGCGAGAGGGAGATACAACGGAAATGAAAGTACAAATAAACTGGAAATATAGTAAACAAATAAGGAAAATGGATAACTAATCACGTCCGCTGCCTCGGTCACGTCCGTGCTGGCGTCCTCTGGCTCTGGCCAGGGAGAATCAGTCCTCATAACTCATAGCTCCGGTGTGGTAGACGGTCTCTCGGAGTCCTTCGACCTGCAAAGTCAGATTCGCCAAGTTCTCAGTAATGGTTGCTTGGCCAGTTTGAAGTTGGTGCATTTGGGTCCGATGCCAAGCTTCGAATTGTTCTGCTCGCTAATTCTGCTGCTGCAGCATAGCGAGTATCTGGGCCTGCTGGTCGAGAGAGCGGCGGAGGTCCTCTTCTGTGTAGTCGGGCACTGGATGATGGCGGCGGCGAGAGGATGTACCTTCGGAAGGAGGAGGCTGTGATGCCTCCAGTTGCTCTGACCTGTCCAACTCAGCTTGGATTTCGTCATCAGAACCTTGGGTGTGGTCCTGAGTTGGAGCAGCGGCAGCAGGAGGGGCAGTGAGGTCAAATAACCAGTTGGTACGATCCTCTGGGTGTGTCCGGGTGCATGATGGAAGGATGATGCTTCGGACGGTTTTGCCACGCACTACCGGGTGGTACTTGCCGTCGGCTCTGGAACGGATAAGGTGGGAGGCTCTGCAGTGGTCGGTGTCAAGGAACACCGAGGGGATGGCATGGAGGTGCTGGAGGCGGTCGCCTAGGTTTAGCCCAAGTGCAATGGCAGTGACAATCCCGCCAAAGTAAAATGGCTTGGAGCCACGGTTGCAATTGGCCGGAATGTGGGCCAGGAGGAACGGAGCGGCGTTGACAGGCTCGTTGTTGAAGACGCAGTGGAGGAAGAAGAGCTCTTTCGAGTTCACCTTATGGTTGCTGTCCCTGGCGAAGATTGTGTTGCTCAATGCTCGGTGAAAGTACCGGATGGTCGGGTTATGGATATGCGTGGCGTGCAGAGAATCCCAACCATCGGCATTGATGCCGGTCAACTGGTACCAGAGCGCGAAAGCTTCGTGCTGGAACTGATCGGTGAGGCGGCGGTGAGCATTGTCGCCTCGAGGGAGTTGTAAGATGGCGGCAATCTGGTTCTGATTCACCTGATAGTTTGTGCCGAACATCCGGAAGCATGCGGCACCGGAGTGTTGGTTGAGGTCGCCGCTGGAAGTGACATAGGTAAACAAACTCAGGAACTCGAGAGTGAGTTGTTCGTATGTCGGCAGTGGATTGGTGCATAGGTTCCAGATTTCGGCTCTTTGAAGCATCCAAGTGACGCCTTCAAGGAGTCCGAGCTCCGTGAGCGATGGAATGGGTGGATAATGAGTCGGCTGGAGCGACCTTTGATGGAATGCGATGTAGTTGGCCCGCTGTCTTTCGCCCAAGTCACCTTCGCTGAACATAATGTTACTGCTGTCTGGGGTTTCGGTTGTTATCGCCATTGTTGGAAGATTGAGGTGGTTCTGAGGATTGGGGTGGTTCTGCAAAGTGGGAAAAAATTGACAGAAGTGTGGTAGGAAGTTGAGATGGGAGTTGAAATATATGGTGCAATGTGGGGAAGAAGAAAAATTGGAGTGGGGTGGGAGTGCTGATGATTGGAAGTTGAATGGAGGGTAGTGGGAGAGAAAACGCAGCCCCTGTTATATCAGATAGCAGTTTTGGGTTCGTGACGGTCGTCACGTATGTGTGACGGTCGTCACCCGCGTGACGCTCGTCAGGATCCTGTGACGGTCGTCACAGCAGCAAAATTTGCAGAACGCTGAATTTTTCTCTGAGGGTGTTCTTGCAGTGACTTTTAGGCCTAGTATTGATATGGCAATGTATTATAGCAGCCGATAAACAAAGAATAACGTAAAAACAGAATAATTGAATAAAGACTATAATTGAAATAACAAGAAATTGAAATGATTGTATGTAGTACATAAAGAAATTAACAATGCGAAAAATCCAAATGATTAAACGAAACTAAACTAAACCAAACTAAACTAAATCTGATGCTAAAACTAGTATCTAGTCTTTTCGTGCCTTCAACTCATCGAATTTCCGTGCGTAGTACTCGAGATGGTCACAGACAAAGTCCATGAAGACTACCAGTTCGCTGTGTATGCCTGCGATGTCATTTTTTACAGTAGTCAGAGCTGCATCAACGTTGTCCAATCGAGTAGAACAATATCCATTTTGTCGGTGGTCTCCTCAGGGATAGGCTCGGGATATGTGTTGTAGTGCGGAGGAGTCGTAGGGTCTACTTCAGCTTCTGATATAGCATCCTCATAGTACATATAGTCGTGTGCCTCAGAGATGTGGTCACTGTCGTACATATAGTTCTGTGATGTTTACTGAGGTGAAGGAGGTCCCATAGGCTCATCCAATTCATAAAGCCAGTTGTCCTTGTTGTGGATACTTGTCATCTGATGATTAGGCAGTGTGAATAGTTGGACAGGTTTTTCGTTGATGAGGTACTCATAAGGTCCAGGTCCCATAGTTCCTAAAATGCGCCTGTTAAAGCAGAACTGTATATTCATGGGTCGGATGGTGCCAAAACGAGTGCTTGCATTTAAGTGGAATCTAAGGCCAAGCTCGTGGGCAATCATTGTCACGAGGCCTCCTATAAGAATAGGTGACTGAGGTTCCTGAGTGAGGCGTCTGAAAGATCTCATCATGAAAGGCACTGCATTTACTGTACGTCCCTGGGAAGCACAGAACATGATGAATAACTCCTCTTTAGATACTGTGGTAATATTTTCTTCTTTCCCGAAAAGGGTGTGAGCTAGTATCTTATGGAAGTATCTGAAAGCAGGGTTATGAATATCATCATTATACATTTTGTCTGGTTCAGGGTGATAGTCGCCTGTGATTCTACCCCAGAATTGGTCGAGTTCAAAATCAATATCGTCATCTTCTGCACTTATGAACACATGCGGTCCGCTAGGAAATCCTAGGAGGTTAGCTAGTGACATCCGGCTATGGGTTTGGTCCATTCAAAACATTCGAAAGGTAATCAGCTCTGTGTTGAATCCAAAACCATAGTTGGGTATGTATCTGAAGTCTGCGCTTAGTGTGACGGTCGTCATGGAGCTGTGACGGTCGTCACAACAGCAAAATCAGCAGTCTGCGCTTTTCATGATGTTTTCACCCGGTTTTCGTCCGTATTTCATCTGAGATGGCTTCTTTTCTTCATACTGCCTTGTTTAGACATGATCATCAAATACCTGCAAAACATCAGACAAATAACACGGAAATAACCCGAAATCGGATCGAAAACAGTTAAACTTCAGTTGAATTATGCATCAAAATATATATACGATTTCGTGTTATCAGTTACTAGCATCATCCAGAACCAATTGTTATTGGTATATCCTGATTTGGTTATCACCAGTCCCCTCTAAGTCCAGTAGTTACCGGCATTGCTTGAAAACGAATCGTTATTAGTGCTGAAAGTTGATTGTTACCAACTTCCCCAGCCAGAGTCCTGTTGTTTTATAAACATTGTTTGGAATCCTCAATTGTAATGGAAACTTTGATTTGGTCGTCACCATATCCCCAGGAAGTCTGGTAATGTTTAGCACTTCGTGGAAACCGTTATTGATTTGGTCGTCACCATATCCCCAGTAAGTCTAGTGGAAACTAGCACCATTTGAAGCTATTTGTTATTCTGGTTGTCACCAGTCTCCCCAGTTGAAGCTTTTGTTTTGCCAGTCAAGTCTCGGAGAATTAGTGGATACTAACCTCCCCGGCACACCCGGTCTTGTTTCTAACCTTTTCCTGAAGATCCTGTTTGAACTCTTTGTTACAGGAAATTTCTCATCTGGTTATCCCCAGTGAGATTCATGTCTCCGTTCCGTCTTTTCCCCGGTGAAGTTTTGCTTCCCTATTGGGACTATTCCCAAGCAAAGTTTTCCCCCGTGGGTCCCATCCCTAGTGTGGTTTGCATCTCTTTCCTTTCGTTTCCCCAATGAAGAATTGTCATCTTCCCCGGTGGGCTTCCTCATCTGGTTATCCCAGTGAGGTTCGTATCTCCTTTCCCCATTGAAGAGGTGTCTTCCCTGGTGGAATTTGTGTCCCCTGTGTGAAAGATTTCCTTGAACAACATCTTTAGTCATGTTTGAACTATCTTGCTTACTCTGTCTTGAATCTTTCCCCATTGTGTCGGGTCCCTCGTGAGTGGTTACTCGTCGTATTGCCGTTCTTTTATATTTGCTCGTGTGTCTGCATCCTTCTTGCATTCAAGCATCATATAAACATCATTTAGATTCATGGCATATTGGCATTCGTCCTTTTGCATATCATCGGATCTAAGGGACAAAATTTCTGGTTTTGCTATATTTAAATACCATTCATTGCGATTCTATGAGGATTGTCATCTCTCATCACTATCTAGTGAAGATATTTAAATAGGGCCATCTGTTGCACCCCAAATTTTGACCCCTTAGATCCTCATCATCATTGTAGGATCATGTTTGTTGGACTAACTAACCTTAACCCATTTTCAGTTTATCTTTGTTAAGATGTAGATGAATTAGGTTCCATACCGTCAAAATTGACGCTTCAGTGGTTTGATCAATCAATGTTTTGGATTGATCCAACTTCAAACAAGATCAAGGATAATACATTGGACCAAGAATGAGTGCAATTTGAGGTGGTCACCCGGGAATTGAGAACAGTGCAATTTGAGATACCCGATTAGGGTTTCCGATCAGGAAAAGTCAACCGTAGTTTGACTTTTGTTTTAAAGAGTATTTCAATGGTGGTATTTTGGTCCACTAAGTTCCTATGGCTTAGTAAAGTCCATCCAAAGAGTTTCAAGTCCTCAGGATGTCCGGATCATCAACGGGCGACTCGGTAGGCACCGATCGATCGAACGGTTGACCGAAATGTCAACTTTTTCAAAAATAAGGAATTTTACTTCAAGATGTGAATCAAAAATGTTCCTTATGTCATATTACACCTCCCCATAAAATTTCATGACCATTGGATCAAGGGTTAAGAAGTAATTGCAAAAATCGGGAATTAGGGTTTCGAAAGGGGCAAGACCATAACTCTTCAACCACACATCCAATTGAAGTGGTTCAAAGCTCATTGGAAAGCTATTGACAAATCCTACAAAAGCCTCAAAGTGGTCCATGATCAAAAAATGCATAGAATTGGAGTTATAGCAAAATTCATTTTTGAAGGGGAAATAACTTAGAAAAATTCTAAGTTATTTAGCACTTGTAAGTGGTTTTTTCATAAACTTTGAAGGGTTTTTCAACCTAGTTCCATCAAGAATTTAGAAATTCCCAAAACACGAAATTTGTAGAGCTACTTAAGGGCTTTCCAATATAAGTTGGGCCTATCAACACTTGAAACCTAGCATGTTTGAGCAGGAAGTTATGCACCATAGAAGTTGGGCCTGTCAACACTTGAAACCACACTCCAACACTTCCCAAAAATCAGTTTTTCACAACTTGAGATCTCCTCAGCCCTTGGATCATGATTCAATACAATATTCAGATGTGTAGAGGAAAGGAAATGCAGAAAATGTAAGGTTTGGAGAGAGAGAGAGAGAGAGAGGTAGGTTGCAACTTGGCATTATTTTAATCAAATGTGTAAGAAGGAGAGAGAAACTTTCCATGCAAGACTGTGCAGCTGGCTCACCCTACCTTCATAGCTCATCTCAGTCACTTCATGTCCATCTCCACTTGATTTTTCTGATCTACATTGAACCATGGAACTGATAGGAGAAGATTTGGCAAGATTCACTTGAAAAATCTCATGAAAATCCCTCCAAAAGTGGTAAAAGACCAAGGCTGCCCTCACTCTTGTTTGGCTATAAATAGTGGCCTCTTCTATGAGTCAAACACCAGAGCAATCTCCAAAAACCAGAGAAAACATAGCTCTCACTCTCCTCTCATTCCTCAAGAATTTCAAAACCACCAAAATCTCCATTTTTACCAAAAAAGTTGTCTTGAGAAAAACTCAGCTCAAGACCAGTTCTATCACTTTCAAGCCTCTAAAAAGCATCCACACAATCCCTAAATATAATATAGAAGGTGTCTATACCTTTAAACCTCTCAAAAATACCATTTTGCAAAAAGTCAACTTTCACACTAAGAAAGTTTGACCACCACCTTCAAAACTTGCCAAATCCTTGCACAAGTTGATTCTTGCTATCCTAAGCATCCACACACCTCACATATGTCATATTGCAACTGTCTAAAGCATTGAAAACCCACTGGAAATCCCCTAACTCCAACTGTCTTGAAGTTTGGTCTTGTTGCTTCAAGAGGAAGTAAGCTTCATATCATTGCAAAGGAAGGAGCATCTATGGGTTTCTAAGCTTTTTAGCTTGTTCAAGGCTGGTCAACAAGAGGTATGTGATGTTCTAACAGTCTAGAAATCATACATTGTCATGTATTGTCATTTTATGAGGATTTGTGTTAAAATGTACCATGGCTGCCCTATTAGGCTTCTTTGTCAAGAATCTTAGTTTTATGTTCATAATGTTTGTTTTGTTAAATACTATGTCATTTGTAAATGATATGTGGATGTTAGATTGTAAGTTTGTGCCTTATTATCATGTTTAGGCTTGTTAGTAAGATTTTGGTCATTTGGTAGTTTTAGGATCCAAACTTGAAAAGTAGTATGCTTGCCCTAGAACTATAAATCTTGGCTCACTATTAGGATAGGTAGATGACTTGTAAGTTGCTCATAGGATCCCCCTGCCCTAGATCATGTTTGGATCTATTGTGGCATTTTGTTTTCACTTGTGCTATTTTTGTGTCATCTTGCTTATCATTACTATGGAATTGTGTAGTGGACTGTTGTGCATACCATGATTGCATCTCATTGTTCCAAATCATTGTTTATTGCTTACTTGATATTGCTCATGATGTTTGATTGGTTGAAATTTGAGAAATATGAGACTTTGCCATTAGGGCCTGTCATGAATTTTTGTTGATTTTGCTGTCAAAATTGGGTAAGCATATCATTTCTGGTTAGGAGCAATTGTTTCTTATTTCTAAGTTGGAGAATCCTTTGTCATTATGTTTTGGGATTGTATGAGGTGTTTGTGAGTTCAAAATCTCCTTATGTGTTCAAACTGTTTAGCTATGCCTGATTTGCATTTTTCAAACCTCACTGATGCCACACATACCACTTTCTGTTTCAATCAATTTCTACTTGACCTATGTGCCTAATATCATTCCCTTACTTATTTGAAATGTGTGTGATACCAAAACCTCTCATATGTCATGAACTGGCCAGCTGCCCTAACATGTGGATGTTTGTGCATTTCTTGAGCCTCAATGTGCTTCCTTTTGTGTGATGTTGATTTGAACTGGTGTGTAAGCATAGAAATGTCTGTTATCATATTTATAATGTGTGTGGATGTTTATTTTGGTTTGAAACTCATCAATTTGAAAAATAATCTGCTGTGCTAAGTTTTACCAAGACAGTTTTTCATAATTCCTACCACAACATACCAATTTTGTGCTCCAACTGTCATATGCCTAATTTGTAAGTTGAAACTCATCTTTTTGCTTGATTTTGATGTGTGTAGATGTTTGGTTTGATCTATATGTACCTGTTTTCTCATTTCACCTCCCAACTGCATTTTTGAGCTAAAACCTACCATGAGTATGCCAAATTCTGGCTTACTTGCAATATGTCTATTTTCTGAGTTATGACTCATTCTTTGCTACATTTAGGATGTGTGTGTGTGTAATGCTTTTCAACATGAGACCTTGATGCATAGCTGAACTATATATGTGCCCTGCTGCTGCAACTATTTTGAAATCAATTGCACACACTTCACTTTTTCTTACTTGAGTTGTCCTAAGTCATTTCATCTAGCATTGGATCTTTGGTAGTGTTTTGAAACTTGTATGAACATTCTCAATCATTTTTGTATGCCCTGTTCTTCTCTCATGACAGCCTCATTCCACATGTTGGTACATTTTGCAATTTCATGGTCATATCCTTGTTGTGTGCAGTTCATGAATACCTTAAGTGTTAGACTCATTTGTTATCTTATTTGAAACTTGTGTATGGTATCCCTTGCATCTCCATCTGTTCCAAATCATTTTTGATCCTCATGTTGCATTTTTTGAGTGTTTGGGTAGCTGGCTGTTGAATTTCATTTCCACAATGTCTGTGAACATTTTTGAGGTATAGACATTTTTCATATGATGTTTTGAAGATGTTTGATGTGTCTATTTATTCTAATTCTAGCTGCTACTTGATGTTGGTTTCAATATTGCAAGTTTTCTCCAATTTCAGTTTGTTAAGGTATAACAGTTTTGTTTTGTGCTTGAGTTTGGTTTGATAATTGTGTATACCTGCTCCTCATTGCATTTTCAATGTGTTGGTGAATGTCTCATGATTTTCTTTGTTTTATTTAATCAACTGTTATACACATCTCTAATTGGACAGTTTTGCTGCATTATCATGTTTCACTTGCAATTCATGTACCAAATCCATGTTTGATGATCTTTGATTGAGCCTTTAGTATTCTATACCCTTGTTACGACATTTGAAGCTTGTGTACAATGCCCTTTTGGGGATTTCAGCTCAGATTTGTTGTGTGGTTGTCAAGTTGCATCTCAATTGCCAAAATTGCAAGTTCTATTGTGTTTTCTTTTCAAGATGTTATCTTTAAAAACCAACTGCACCATCTTGTTCCTTGTTTAAAAACACTCAAGTTTGACTAAAATTTCATCTGATTCCATGAAGTATTGATATAGTTGTGAATCAAAATGCTAGTCAGCTTTTTTGCCTTTTTCTTGGTTTTTTACCTTGCCCAGAAACCCTTGAAACCAAGCCATATATATTTATAGGGGTAGCTATATCAACGGATGTATAGCCACCCCAGTGGTAGAAGCCTTGCTCATAAACACGCCTATCATTTCCTGAACCTGGGTTCGATCCCTAAGGAGGATCAACCCTTTTATTCTTTTTCCTTTTTTCTGCACGCGCATGTGCAAGCTGGAGGGCGTAGGTTCAACTCCCACCCCTTGCATTTTATTCTAATTTTCACTTATTGATTTTTGTGTTGCCCATTAAAATTCATGAAACTTCAAAAAATCACAACTCTCTCATTTTTCATCCTTTTTTGCCCATTCTTTTTGCCCATTCTTTCTGCGCGCGCATGTCTATTTTTATATGATGTGAAAATATTACTTGTTGTCATAAGTTGTGATGTATTTTTCCCATATGGAAATTTGTTCATTTATTGTGATTAGTGATCCTACTTGCAGTTGAATTCCTCTGAGCATGTTTGAATATCTTGTGAGATGTTTGTTCCCCTTGTTAGTTAACAGGCTAGGATACTTCCCTTTGGTTGTCACCATAATCTTGTTATACATTCCTCCTAAATTATGAGGTTTAAACTGATTTACCTGTGTTCAACTATCATCTATGCATTTTGTTGTTACACTTGCTATGCTTTGAACCTGTGACTTGCCTATCTTCAAATTGTGATTTGTTTATGTGGTAATTACCTTCATCATGCTTCAATCTTTGTTAAGATATGCCCCAAATCTTTGTTAAGATGTTTGACTATTGGTTGTAACCATTGATATCATTTGAAGTATATGCTTATTGTAATTTGCATGCTTACTTGTCTTAATCTTATTTCATCTTGCTCACTTGTTGATTGCTTTGTTAAGTATTTCTTCCCCAAGTGATAGAACTTTTTAGTTCTCATCCAAGTTGTCTCTCTCTCTCTCTCCTTCCAAAGGAAAGCCTCTCCCTTGACCCTTGTGTCATTGGATAGCTCATTACCCTTCTTTGACTTGGTGAAGTCATCTTGAACATTAGTATAAGCCTTAGACTTTGCTTTAAGTCTAAAAGACCCACCTTCACTAGGAGTGTTCTTCAACTAGGACCCTAGGATAGAGTTTGTAAACTCTATGTAAGAATCATAGCAATGATTACTTACTCCCCTTTTGAGTGTTCAACATAGATCTAGAGAGTTTTGTGAAACTCTACCCAAACATTGTAATGTTTGTTTCCCCGTGAACCTTGATCATAATCAAGTGTTCTTCAACCCTAGTGAGGCGAACTACGATTGCTCTGATTCTATCCTAGTTAGGATACGTAGGAAGAGGACGCGATGTCTTTGTGAGCAAATTTAGAAACTATCATTAGGTCTTAACCTATGCCTTTACCCAATCCCAATCCTTAGCAAACATTTACCAACTTAGCATGCAAACAAACAAAAGGTTCCTGTAGAGTACTACAGATGTTTAGGATGTGAGATACCTACCCTATACATAACCAACCCCCGATCCCGAATCTCTTGGCGTTGTTGTTACATCGCGAAAAGGGTTTTTCTTTCTTTAGACCTTTCCTTTGGATAAATTAAAGTCCGATTGTAATTTAAGAATTAAAGATTCAAGTTAATCAATAGCTTGGTATCACGATTCTCACCGCAATAGCACCATGAAATAA
Source organism: Lathyrus sativus (assembly GCA_963859935.3). Lineage (NCBI taxonomy): Eukaryota > Viridiplantae > Streptophyta > Magnoliopsida > Fabales > Fabaceae > Lathyrus > Lathyrus sativus. The sequence goes on from CAWUDS030006658.1 coordinate 1,186,547, forward strand.
ACTACCTTTTCTGACACTTTTCGAATAAGACTCATCAAATGTGACGTGAACAGACTCTTCGACAGTAAGTAATCTCTTGTTGTATATTCTATAGGCTTTACTTGACTAAGAGTATCTGAGGAAGATACCTTCGTCTGCCTTTCAATCAAATTTGCCTAGACTTTCTTTTCCATTGTTTAACACGAAACACTTACAACCGAAGACATGTATGTGAGACACATTTGGCTTTCACCCTTTTAAAAGCTCATACGATGTTTTGTTTAGAATAGGGCGAATGAGCACCCTATTTAAAATATAACAAGTCGTACTAATGGTGTCAGCCCAAAAATACTTAGGAAGCCCACTTACATTGATCATAGTTCTCCCTAACTCTTCCAAAATTCGATTTTTGCACTCCACAACCCCGTTTTATTGAGGGGTATATGGAGAGAAAAAGTTATGATCAATTCTGTGTCTACCACAATATTCCTCAAATAGATAATTCTCGAACTCACCCCCATGATCACTTCTAATTGATATGATGTTTGTGTTTAACTTATTTTGAGAAAGCTTAGAAAATTTTTCAAAGGAGGAGAATGTATCGCTCTTGCTAGCCAAGAAGGTAGTCCAGCAAAATCTAGAAAAATCATCGACTATAATAAAACCATAATAGTTACCACCTAAACTTTTAATTCTAGATGGCCCAAATAGATCCATATGAAGAATTTCAAGAGGTCTCGTAGTTGAAACAATATTTTTAGATTTAAACGAGATCCTTGTTTGCTTCCCCATTTGGCATGCATCACATAAGTGATCCTTGGTGAACTTGATTTTGTGCAAGCCTATGACTAAATCTTTTGAAACTATCTTATTTAGCAAGTCAAAATTGACATGCGCTAAACGTCTATGCCACAACCATGAGTCCTCACTCATTGTCATGAGACATTTATCGCTAGTCAATGATACTTCACTCAAATGCTAATATTTGTTGTACCCCAAATTTTGACCCCTAGATTCCACCATCATTCTAGAAGCATCACCATTATTTATCTAACCTTAACCTATTTCAAGTTTGTCTTTGTCAAGATGCAGATGAATTAGGGTTCCATACAGTCAAGAATCGGGGTTCCTATGGTTTGATTAGTCAAATCTTGGATTGATTCTCCATGTAGAAACTCCATATATCATCAAAGATACTACATTGGATCAAGTATGAATCCAATTTGAGGTGGTCACCCAAAGAAGAAGGACAATGCAGTCCAGAATCCCGATTAGGATTTCTGATCAGGAAAAGTCAACGGAGGTTTGACTTTTCATCTAAATGGTGTTCCCATGGTGGAATCATGGTCCATGAAGCTTATATGACTTATTGAAGTCCACTCAAGAAGTTTTAAGACCTCAAGGAACCAAAATACCAACAGTCAATTCAGAGTTTTTCGATCGTTCGGTTCGTCTAACTGAAAAGTCAACACATTGACCAATAGAGTTTTGACCCAAAATTAAATAAAATTATTTTCCAAATGCTATATCATATGTAATCATGAATTTTGGTGACCATTGAATCAAGAATTAAGGAGTAATCGAAAAGTCGGGAAATTATGGTTTTTAAAGGGGCAAGACCATAACTTCCTAACCACACATCCAAATAGAGTGGTTCAAAGCTTGTTGGAAAGGTCTTGAAAAGCCATACAAAAGTGAAAAAAGTGACATATGTGCAAAAAATGAATAGGTTTGGAGTTATGGTCAAAAACAAGTCAAGAGGGAAAAACACTTAGTGAAATTTCATGATTTTGGCACTTTTTAAGTCATGTTTTCAGCCAACTTCAAGAGGATTTTTGACCTAGTTCCACTTGGATTTGAAAAAAATTAAAAATGGTAGTTTTAAAGCATGATGAGGGCTTTCCCAAAAAAAACCAAGAACTCATCCATAACATTTGAGAGCTAGGAGTTTCGAAGGAAGGAAGTTAGGGTCCAAGAACTTGAAATGCACAACTTCAACTTGACAAGAACCAAGATACCAGCCATCCGATTAGTTCTTAACCATTTGTGTAACCATTGATCTGATGTCTAGGAGTGTGATGAGTGAAAATACATAAGAATCCATGAGAAAAGCATAGGTTTTAGCTAAGATCAATATTTAAATACCTAGAAAGTACAAAACGTACAAAAGGAAAGAGAAACTTTTAGAGAGAAATATGCTGCAGCACAAGGAATCCTCTCTTACCATCCCTACGGTCACTTCCTATAGCCTAACCACAACTGGTTTTAAGGCTAAGTTGCATTGAAAATAAGCTCAAGATCTGCAGAAGAAATCACAAGTTGATTTGTTGAGATTCTCCCTCCAAAAGACAAAATGCAAGCCATATCCTCAAATATGTCCAAGCCTTTACCTCCTCTATAAATAGAGCCATACCTTATGAATCAACCACACAAGAAAAATCTTTCAATCCATAAGAAACAACTTATTTACCTCTGCCTTTCACTTTCTTGCAATTGAAGCAAAAATCATCAATAAACCCTAAAATCTGTCTTGGACAGATTTCATACCAGATCCACTTCCAAGCATTGAAACACTTCATAAACACTTTACACAAACCTCAAATGGTCTATTGAAGTTGTAACCATCACCACTTTCACTAAAAAACCACTAAAGCAAAAATTCAAATGTCAAACCTAAAGAACTTTGACTTTCTGCATCACCAAGAACATCACTCTGTTCAGGCCCTGTCCAACACTTCTAACACCTCAAACACCTTATATTTGAGTTGTTGTTGCTGTCTAAAACCTTATCATCCACCTGTACACATATTTCCCAGCTCTGTTACAAGGATCTCTTACTTGCTTCTAGCCTAAGTAACTCAAACTGCCTAAGGAGCTGCTAGGAAGGATTTGGAGTTGTTGGAACATCATATTGGGAGTGTGGAGAAGTTGTTCAAGACCCTTGCAACTCAAAAAAAAAAGGCTTGTAGAGGTAGCTTACTTGGAAGTCTACAAGAGGTAAGTGATCACTACCTTGTTTATAAACTATCATGAACATCATTAATGTGCACTAGTTGAAATATGCTTGAATGTAAGTATAAATCATGCATGAATCTACTATGGATTGCCAAGATACAATGTTTGTAAATTGTCTTGATGTTGTGCTTTGATGTTTAAGAACACCTTCATATGCTATATGTTATTGATGGCCATATTTGAGTTTTGTTTGTTTATGAACACCATCCATGTGTTACTTTGCATTAGTTTGAACTTGGTTATGTTCAAAACCTAAAGTATTCCCTAACTGCCATGTTTGTTGTTTTGCTCATCAATGTGTTTAGAACCCTCATTATCATTATGCTATGTTGTGCTACTATGTGACTGATCTTTGAGCCTCCTTTAAGTGTCGCTTTAGGTCATGTGTGAATCCAACTTATTTGTTAAGTAAGAATGCTTGAAAACTATGATAACATTTGGATGTTAAAGTGCTTGTAAGCTTACTGCATCACCATATGCTAGTTCTGTTAAGTTTGAGTTCAGTGTTCCTGTCTAGGTTTAGTTGTAGGTCATGACTCATGAGTAAGACCTCTGCATAATATGTGTGCTTGCTGCTGCTTGGAATGATTTAAAACTGCTTGACATTTCAAATGTACAAGATTGATTGGCTTCTATTTAGAACAACATTGTTTTGACTTGAAACTTTATGTGCATGTCTTCGTCTTTTTAAACATGATGTGAATGATGAATTAATCTATGTTAAAACGATTGTTGAACTTTTCATCACAAGCCTCATGTCATAATTTCAAGATTCACAAGGTCACTTTGTGTTTGAGATCCATTTGTGTTAGGCTCATAATGTGTTTGGAGCTCATTTACATGCTATTGATGTTGTTGAATCATGTTTGATTACCTAATTGGTTTTGTCATAAACTATTTTTGAAAATTGTCATTTCAACTCATGTGCAACATTTTCAACTCATAGGTCATATTCTGTTTTGGTTTGAATTCAAGTTCCATATGTGTTTAAACTTCGTATACTATGTATTTAGAGTGTCTATATGTTTTTAAGTTGTTTCAAAAATGACTGGCTTGAACTTTAGCATTAGAAATGCATCTCAAACACTCAATATGCAGTTACATTTGAATTTCAAATTATGTGCATTATTTAAGAAAACTAAGGGCAATATCAGATTCCTTGTTGAATTTCACGTGAGTTAGACCCAAATTTTGCTAAAAATGATGGAGTTTTGATAAGTTGGAGCCTCACGTTTTGACACGTTTGGTTTGGTTTGGCATTGTTTGGTCTGGCCCAAATTTATGCACCTTAAGGCTTACCTATTACTAGGGTGGTTCGATACATTGGATGTATCACCACCCCAGTGGTCATGGCCTACGCGCTCATGTCTTGCCTTGCCTAACCTTCCTGAGTTCGATCTGTGTGGAGATCAACTCTTTTGCTTTTGTGATTTTATTTCATATTTTTAATATTTATTCATTCTTTCGTGTTGTATGATCACACGCTCTCACATTGGCTGAATTGGTGAAGTTTTAGACTCATGAACCAAAGGGTGTGGGTTCAACACTTGGAATGAACACTTCTAATTTTTTATCACTTAAATCTTCATGCTTTATTCACAAACTTCAAATTTTTATAACTAAGTCATTTTTCAACATTTTTGCCCAATTATTTTTGCAAAATGTTCTTTATCATGTCTATTTTGAAATAGTGAGAAAATAATTTAAGGATGCCTATCCTATAAATACTTTAACCCACTTGGAAATCATGTTGCTTTTTAGGGTTTTTACCTTGTTTCTTTTGAAACTTTTCTCAACTATCTCTTGATCTATCTTGTAAGATTGATTGTGCTTGATCCACATATGTTTGTTAACTTACTTGAGTGATTAAGTTTTGTTTGGCCCAAGTTCTTGTCATGATCAATCCTTGCTTTTGTAAGTACATTTAATTGAATGGTACTATGAACTATGTTTGTGAATCATGCTATATCTCTTGATGTTGTAACTTCTTGAGTGTGTTATTTATGTCTTCTCTACTTGTTTAGATGTCTTGTTAGAACCATAGCAAGCTAGGGTTTGCTTTGTTTTGGTTGTTACCATGAACTTGTATTCTTTTCCCATGAAACTTTGAACTTCCTACTTGAACTGTTGTGACACTTCTTGTTTGCTTACTTGTATTTGGTTGTCATCAATGCATGATTGTTGGTCTTATGTTGCTACATTTGACATTCTTTGATCACTATAACATGTTTGCCTCAAGTTGTAACTTGCTTGCATTAAACTTGTTTGAATTACATGTTGTTGTTTGTCTTGATGGTTGTTACCTCATTTCTCTTCATCTTTGTTAAGATGCTTCAGGTTGATTTTACCTTATATGTTTGGCCTTGTAAGAACCTCTACCATGTTCCCCGCTCTAGATATTGTAATATCTTTGTGCATTATTGGTTATAACCACTTGACTTGATTATAACATTTGCCTGATGTTGTCACATGCTTGCATCTCTTCCTTGGTTGTTACCATACTCTTTTATATGTTCATCATGTTTGAATGAATGCTTATGTTTGCTTTTCAACTTTGTTAAGTTATTCCCCAAGTGATGGTACTTGTTAGTTCTCGTCAGTTGCCTCATCTTTTCCCATTCCAAAGAAAAGTCTCTCTATTGACTCTTGGGTCATAGATAGCTCATTACCCTCCCCTTGACTTTGTTAAGTCATCTTAAACCCTAACTCAGTTAAGTTAGAACCTATATCCATTAGACTTTAAGATAGAGTTTGTTAACTCTATGTAGGAATCACGGTGATGATTACTTACTCCCCTTTGCTTTTGTAAAAGTCAAATCATTTGAGTGTACAACTTAGAAATAGACAGTTTTTGTTAAACTCTATGCAAGCATTGTTATGTTTGTTCCCTTAGAGTCTTGACCATAGTCAAGTACTTTTTGATCCTCAGCGAGGTGAACTATGGTTGCTCTGATTCTATCCTAGTTAGGATACGTAGGCAGAGGATGCGATATCTTTGCGAGCAAACTTAGAAACTATCCTTAGGTCTTTACCTCAACTTTAACTTATACCCTAATCCCAAGCCATAGCAAACAGTTAGCAAGTATAGCATACAAACATACAAAAGGTTTTCTGTAGAGTACTACAGATGTTTATGTTAGAACACAGATTCGTGTTTAATATATCTCATTGTTTTGATGATAAAATAAATGAAATTTTGCATAAAGGAAATATATACTCTAATTGTGTTTAAGTAATTTTGTTTCAGATCTTAAATTATATACTCATCTGGAAGCAAAAATTACATCTCCAAGTGAAAAGAACGTTAAGACTCTGAGCGTCAGAAGCAACATTTCAAAAGACTCTGAGCGTTGCTTGAAGAGACTTTCATCTGCTACAGATGACTCTGAGTGAAACCTAGAAGAATTTGAGTAAGAGCGTTACAGCATTGTTTCAGAAGACTCTGGAGGTACTTCATGCTGCAAGTACAAAGGCTCTGATATTCAACTTTGCGTTGATTGTAACATTCACGCTTAAGCACTATTGTTTCAAGACTCTGATATGAAGAACAAGGAACTACATTAGAGGATCTGATGTTAGTTTATTCAGTTGAAAAGATGCCAACTCAAAGAAAATATCTGTTGTTAATCCCAACGTCTGCTCCAACGGCACTATTCCTCATTTATGCATGACACAAGAATTTAGACACAAAGCATATGTCTGAACATTCCTCTTCCTGAAAGGAAAAGTCAATAGAAGACAAAAAGGCAACAGAGGCAGCAGAACATACAACAAGGCACAATCTTTGAGATAAGGACTTGAAGTAGTATTTATACAAGCTTCAGCATCTTTCCAACGTTGACGAAAATTGATGCATATTGATAAATCACTTGAAAGAAAACCAACTCACAAGCTCTCATTCAAATATTCTTCAAAGCTTAACAGTTTTCATATTTGTTCTAAATTTTGTGTAAACATCACTGTTTTGATATAGCTTGTTAGAAGCAAAACATTAAACACAAATTGTTAGTTTATCTTTGTAAAAGATTTCCTTAAGAAGACCAAGTTGTGTTCAGATTTTCTTGAGAAGACTAAGACAGTTGTCTTAGTGGTTTACACTGTAATCAAGTTTGATATAGTGGATTAAGTCCTTGTTGAGAAAGGCAAATCACCTGGGTAGGGTGGACTGGATTAGTTTGAGTTCAAACGAACCAGGATAAATATATTTGTGTTATTTTTTCTACCTACCAAAGTGTTTTAAAAACCCTTATGCAACCCCCCCCCCCTCCTTCTAAGTGTTTTTCTCACCTTCAGTTGGAATCAGAGCTCGGGTTCTGTTAGTGCTCTCACTTAACCGTGACAGAAAAGATCCGGTTGAGAAAAACTCCTAATATCTTGTTCTTTATTCATCATGGCTGCTGAAACCTCAACTTCAACTTCAACTTCATACAACAACAGATACGATGATAAAGACAGAATCAGCACCAAACCTCCTATGTTTGATGGTGAGAAGTTTGACTACTAGAAAGATAGAATACAAAGCTTCTTCTAGGCTATGATGCTGATTTGTAGGATTTGGTAACTGATGGTTACATTCATCCTACCAATGATGAAGGGAAAAAGGTTGACAGAAAATCTATGTCTGATCAACAGAAGAAGGAGTTTAGAAACCACCACAAAGCAAGAACCATCCTGTTAAATGCAATATCTCATACTGAGTATGAGAAAATAACAAACAGAGATACTGCATTTGATATGTTTGAATCTTTGAAGATGACACATGAAGGAAACTCCCAAGTAAAGGAGACCAAGGCTCTGGCCCTCATCCAGAAGTATGAAGCCTTCAAAATGGAGGAGTCTGAATCTATAGAAACTATGTTCTCAAGATTTCAGATCCTAACTGCTGGGTTGAAGGTTCTTGATAAAGACTACTCTACTTCTGACCATGTCAAGAAGATCATCAGAAGTCTGCCAACAAGATGGAGACCAATGGTGACAGCTCTGAAGCTCGCGAAGGATCTGAATAAGATCACTCTGGAGGAATTGATCAGTTCCTTAAGGAGTTACGAGATTGAGCTGGAGGAAGACGAGCCTCAAAAGAAAGGTAAGTCAGTTGCTTTAAAATCTAACAAATCTGCTAAAGCGTTGCAGGTTATTGAAGAAAGCTCTGAAGAATCTTCAGAAGAAGAAGATGAACTGTCTTTGCTGTCCAAGAGGATTAATCAACTCTGGAAGCACAAACAAAAGAACTTCAGAAGATCTGATCAGCGTGGTGATTCTTCTAGACATAAAAAATCTGGAAAGAAAGATATAGTATGCTATGAGTGCAAGGAGCCTGGCCAATATAAGAATGAATGTCCCAAAATTCTGAAGGAGAAACCCAGAAGGAAGTTTGAATAGAAAAAGAAAGTATTAATGGCCACGTGGGATGATTCAGATGCTTTTGAATCTTCATCAGAATTAGAAGATGAGTGTACTAATGTAGCACTAATGGCTAACGTGGAGGACCATGAAGAAGCTGTTGAATCTGGATCAGAATCAGATTCTGAGGAGGTATTCTCTGAACTCACTAGAGAAAAACTTTCTGAAAGTTTATCAAAAATTTTGGAAAGCTACAACAAAATCAAACTCAAATACAAGAAGCTTCAAAACTGTCTTGCATCTGAGAATGATCAGCTGAGGTCTGAAGTTGCTGAGCTTAAAGCAGAAAATCATAAAATAAAAAATGATTTAGAAAAAGCTCAGAAATCTGACTCAGAACCTATATCATGCTCTAAAAACATTTTAGAAGAGTATCACTATAGCTTTCAGAAGTTTCTGGCTAGAGGCCTAGATAGAAGCAAGATGGCTGATCTGCGGTCGCTCGCGGATCAAAAACGAGTAGTTTTGATAAAAATGTAATATAGCGACAAATGACTCGAAATATCGTTCTCACAAGGATTCTTGTATTATTTAAACCAACTAAAGAAAATGTTTATGGGGGTTTTAAGTTTGATTTATAAAATAAGAGAAAAAAAATGATTAAAAAAAGTGATTATCAGATAAACTAAAACGGCTAATCCTACTGATTCGGGTTCCGACTTATCATCGGTTATTATAACATCAATCCCTAAGCGGTACCAATCCTATTCGATTATGATATTAATCAGACAAGCGCTTATCAACATCAAATGAATTATGTTCCTGTTTACCGAATTAAGCAAACGGTTAAGAATATGACGAATTAACGAATTAAGCAAACGATAATACGCAATTAAATTTAGGAACATGCATACAATCGAATTTAACCAATTCTATCCTATGAACAACAATTGAATTAAGCAAACAATTGTAATCAAATTAAGCAGATGACTTCATAGAAAAGGATTGAAAGGAATCAGAGTAAATTGACATAATAATAACCTCAAAGTGTTGAAACCGTACACAGCAGGATTTGCCGGAGGTATTAGTTCTCCATGAAAACTATAAAACAAAGGAAAAAATTCGGAAAAATAAACTAGGTCTCTGTTTTGCATCACAACAACAACTTTAAATAGAAAATTACTGGGCCAGAAACCTAAACTAGGCCCGCAAGGATAACTACATTGTCACAAGTCAGAAACTTCAACGAATTATTCGAGACTCAAGAAATTCGAATCAGCTCCTTTGTACAACATGAAAGTTGTAGATCTCTTTCTTAGCTTTCCAACGACTGGTAGAATGCCTCAATCCGATTCCTGTAGCTCCAGTTATGAATTTTTCACTAAAAGCTGTTAATGCTGAAAAATAACAAACGAAAATTAAATAAAGCTTAAAATAAAATAAATTGTAAAAACATTATAAAATAGGAAATTAAATAAACTAAATGGTAGAAATGCCTAAGTATAAACATAGAGGAAGGTACATTAAAATGCACTGATCAATGGCTTCAATGATCTATGGCGTAAGCAGAAACAATAGAAAAGGAATTGGATATGAATCACCTTCTAGGAAGGATTTAAATCCAAAACCTGTTGATAAAATGATCATAAAGTATTCTCCTCTATATACTCATTTCAAATTTGGTCATTTAAATGATATTAAACACACACGTTCTGATTTGAACAAACCTGTGTTTAATAAATCAAAACCTCAGAAGAACAAAGATACCTTCAAGGGAAAGAAATTCAGAAAGAATTTCAAACCTACTAACCCCAGAGGACCCAAGAAAATATGGGTACCTAAGGACAAAATTATTTTTGTTGTAGACATCCTTAGCAGCAAAGTTGAAACACCAATCTTGGTACCTAGACTCTGGCTGCTCGTGTCACATGACGGGAAGAAGTTCTATGCTCCAAAGTCTGGAACTTAGATCTAGAGGTGATGTGATGTTTGGAGGGAACCAGAAGGGCAAGATAATAGGCTCTGGAACTATAGGTAATGGTAACCTCCCTTCCATTTCTAATGTTTTACTTGTTGAAGGATTAACAGATAATCTATTGTCCATAAGTCAATTAAGTGACAATGGTTATGACATAATATTCAATCAAAAATATTGTAAACCTGTCAGTCAAAAAGATGGCTCAATCCTCTTTAATGGAAAAAGGAAGAACAACATTTATAAAATCAATCTTTCAGAACATAAGGTTCAGAATGTAAAATGCCTTATGTCTGTTAACAAAGAGCAATGGGTCTGACACAGAAGATTGGGGCATATTAGTATGAGACGTATATCTCAGATTAATAAACTCAATCTGGTCAGAGGACTTCCTCAGTTGAAGTTCAACTCAGAAGCTTTTTGTGAAGCATGTCAGAAAGAAAATTTTTCAAAATCTTCTTTCAAAACAAAAAATGTTGTTTCAACCTCAAGACCATTAGTGCTGCTTCATATTGATATGTTTGGACGAGTGAAAACTGTATCCATCAGAGGCAAGAAGTATGGACTAGTCATTGTTGATGACTACAGTAGATGGACATGGGTAAAATTCCTGAAACACAAGGATGAGTCTCATTCTGAATTCATTGACTTCTGCAAACAAGTCCAGAACGAAAAAGAATTTAAAATTGTTAAAGTCAGAAGTGATCATGGTGGTGAATTTGAAAACAAATATTTTGAAAAATATTTTAAATAAAATGGCATTGCACATGATTTTTCTTGTCCTAGAAATCCACAACAGAATGGAGTTGTAGAGAGGAAAAATAGAACATTGCAAGAAATGGCCAAAACCATGATCAACGAGACTAACATGGCAAAACATTTTTGGGCAGAAGCAATGAATACAGCTTGTTATATTCAGAACAGAGTGTCAGTTAGACCTCTTCTAGAGAAGACTCCTTATGAACTGTGGAGGAATAAAAAGCCCAACATTTCTTATTTCCATCCTTTTGGATGTGTATTTTTTATGTTGAACACTAAAGAGAATCTGAACAAGTTTGATTCTAAAGCACAAAAGTGTTTCATGCTTGGATATTCTGAATGCTCTAAAGGCTACATAGTATACAATACTGAGACACAGATTGTAGAGGAATCAATTCATATTAGATTTGATGATAAGCTTGGAAATCAAAAGCCAAAGCAGCTTCAAATATTTGCAGATAGAGAAGTCCTTCTCACAGACTCTAAAGAATCAGAAGCAGATAAAGCTCAAGCAAAAGCACCAGAAGCAACTTCAGATGCAACTCCCTTGACTGCTCAGATGGATAGCTTGACAATTTCTAAAGAACCAAATGTTAAAGGATCATTCAGAATCAAAGCCTCTCATCCAGAGGATATGATAATTGGAAAGAAGGATGACCCTATCAGAACAAGGTCATTTCTCAGATCTTCTGGAACGTCACTATTTGGTTTGGTTTGCATCATTGAACCAACTTCTGTGGATGAGGCTCTGAATAATAATGATTGGATACTTTCTATGCAAGAAGTGCTTGATTAATTCACCAGAAATGACGTCTGGGATCTGGTTCCAAGACCACAAGGTTTCAACATCATTGGAACTAAATGGGTCTTCAGAAACAAGCTGAATGAGCAAGGAGAAGTGATCAAAAACAAGGCTAGGATGGTGGCTCAAGGATACAGTCAGCAAGAAGGTATAGATTACACAGAGAATTATGCTCCTGTGGCAAGGTTAGAATCTATTCGCTTGCTTATTTCTTTTGCTGCTCATAATAACATCACTCTGTATTAGATGGATGTTAAAAGTGCCTTCTTAAATGGTTTTATAGAAGAAGAAGTTTATGTTCATCAACCTCCTGGTTTTGAAAAAGAAATATTTCCAGAACACGTTTTCAAACTTAAGAAATCACTCTATGGCTTAAAAAAAGCTCCCAGAGCTTGGTATGAGAGGCTGAGTAATTTCCTTCTTGAAAATAACTTTATCAGAGGAAAAGTGGACACTACTCTCTTTCATAAATCCATTAAGAAAGACATTTTAGTCTGTCAGATTTATGTTAATGATATTATATTTGGAACTACCAATATTACGCTTGGAAAGGAGTTTGCTCAGTCTATGCATTCTGAATTCGAGATGAGCATGATGGGAGAATTCAGATTCTTTCTGGGAATCCAAGTCAATCAAACTCCAGAAGGCACCTATATACATCAGACTAAGTATGTGAACGAGCTTCTGAAGAAGTTTAATATGACTGAAAGTAAGTTGGATAAAACTCCAATGCATCCTACAAGCACTCTTGGAAAAGAAGAGGTAAGTAAGAAGGTAGATCAAAAGCTCTACATAGTTATGATTGGATCTCTTCTGTATTTGACTACTTCTAGACCTGATATTCTATTTAGTGTTTGTCTGTGTGCTAGATTCCAATCAGATCCTAGAGAATCTCACTTAACAACTGTTAAGAGGATTCTGAGGTATCTGAAAGGTACTACTAATGTAGGTTTGTGTTACAGAAGATCTGATGAATACAAACTAGTACGATTCTATGATGCTGACTATCCTGGAGACAGAGTAGAATGTAAAAGTACTTCTGGAAGCTGCCAGTTTCTAAGAAGTCATCTGGTCTCTTGGTTCAGCAAGAAGCAACCCACAATTTCGCTTTCAACAATAGAAGCATAATACATTGCTGCTGCTGGTTGTAGCACTCAGATGCTCTGGATGAAGAGTCAGCTGGAAGACTATCAGATTCATGAGAGTAACATTTATATTTTCTATGATAATACTTCTGCTATATGCTTGTCTAAAAAACCCTATTTTACACTCTAAGGCAAAGCATATAGAAATTAAACATCATTTCATCAGAGACTATATTCAGAAGGGAATTATAAGTTTAAACTTTGTTGATACATACCATCAATGGGCTGATATCTTTACAAAACCCCTTGCTGAAGATAGATTTAAATTTATTCTGAAAAATATAAGTATGGATTTCTGTCCAAAATAAAATGTTTATCAGAAGCAAATTTCCTCAGATGGAAAATGTTTTAACTCTGAAGTATTTCATGTATTCATTTATTGTTTAATATTTTATTTATTGTGTGCAAATCTGAATTGACAAGCCTCAGAGGATCTGAACATTGGCTAAGATTTCATTTCTCAAAGAGTTTCAGAAGCACATGCAAGCAAACACGTGTCATCTGAATCTGAAACGATTGAGTGTCCAGCACTGAAACGCCATTCTGAGGTATTGTTTGAATTAATTTTAATTATCGTTCCCCCCCCCACGCGTTGTTAGTATCATTAAATGCTTTTCTTGTCATGATTATGTTTGATGTGATTTAATGTTTAATTAAATGCTAAATGCTGAATGTGTGACTCTTGTGTGCCCTAACTTTCTCTATAAATTCCACAACACTTCACTTTTCACACTTTTCACTCTCGTTCACTCTTCTTATGCATTTCTGCTTATTGCATTCTTTCATCTTCTCCTCAAAACCCAAATCTCAACGTAACCCTAAAACCCTCTCTACTTCATCAATGGCAACCTCTTCATCAACCTCTCAACAACTTCAATCAACAATGGCTACTATCTCTTCTGCAAATACGGGTACTGTTGCTTTCAAAGAACCAGTTAGAACCCTCCTCACACCGGTTGCAAAACTTGAAGTTCTGTGTGAATCAATCGTGAACTTTGTATCTATTGCAGAAAATGGGTTTGATCTTCGTCCCATTGTTGATGCTCAAAGTTGGACAAAATTCTTTGATAGACTGATGGGACCAGTTTATCCATGCTTAGTTAAAGAATTTTGGATTCATGCTACTACATACCCTAAGTTCATTGTTTCATCAGTTCTGGGTAAGGAAATTATCATAACTGAGGATTTGATCAGGAAGCTTATTGATTATGAAGAAACTGGTGGTGTTACAAATCTGCCAGCTGGGCGTGTTGATATGATAGAGGTTTACAGTGAAGTTTGCTCATCTGGAGAAGCTTCTAACAAAGTGAAAGATCTGAAACCAAAATACGGGATCTGAGCTAAGATCTTTATGGGATGCATACAGCACAGGAAGTCTTCAAACTCTCCTGATTATGTCAACACTGATCAGATGTACTTCATGTACTATCTGAGTCAGAGCATAAAAGTGGATCTGCCTTATCTGCTTTTCAATCATCTGTGGGCTCACGTGAAACAATCAAGAGAAGAAGTCGGAACTAAACATCAGAAGATGAGAAATTGGATACCAATGGGAAGACTCATTTCAGATATTCTGACTAAGAATGGTTTGGTTGGACATCTGATAGAAGCTGAAATGAAGGACGTATTAGCTTCTGTGATTGTTAAACCTCTAAATAGGAAAAGTATTCAGAGGATGAAGGTTGTAGAAGAACTTAATTTTGCACCAAAACAGATCAACTCTGACGAGGTCAGCCAGAGAAGGATACCGGTAGATGATTTTCCTCTGTTCTACGCTAATGAACTAAGGGAAATTATTCTGAACTATATAGCAATGTGTCTAGCAGATGGAACTACTCTACCAGAACATCTGATTCAGAAAGCAGGCGAACCTGAGCCAGATTTTTATGGAGACACACATAGGAAGAAAAGGAAAGTTTCAGAAGAAAGAGCTTCTAAACCAAAAATGAAAGCTTCTGGCGAGGCAGCTTCTGTTAAACCAAAGAGGGTCAAGAAGCAAAAAGGTAATCCTCTTGCTGCTAGTTTAGATTCCACTTTAGAAACTGTTAAAGAAGTACTAGCATTTGACTCTCCTACCTATGAACCTATACCTTCCCCTTCTCCTCCTCATGAATATAAACCCATTCCTTCTGAACCAGAAACATCTGAACATATTCCTTCTACTCCTAAACCAAAACAACCTTCTGAACCTTCACAACACCCATCTGAAAAACAAACTTCTGAAACTCCCCCACCAGTAACACAAACCTCTGAACCACAACCAGAAAAACCCATTCCCTCTTATCCTCAACCAGAACAACCTAAAACTTTTGAATCATTTATACCTGATTCTGATGTTCTTGATGTTCAACCCTTAAAAATTCTTTTTGACGTTTCCTCAACATCTTGTCACTCTTCTGCATCATCTGATTCTACTGAATCTGATTTACCTCCAGAAGTGAACTCACCCCCTCACTCCGTGGTTATGAACCAAAACAACCAGACGTATCTATTTCATCTAATCCTATCCTCTCTCAACCAACTCCAAAACCTACAACAGCTTTTGTTCCATTTTGTCCCGTGCCTTCTAATGTCATTCCATCTGTACCAAAGATTGTTACTAAACCTTCTACACCATATCCTCGTCCTCTTTTCATCATTCCTTCTTTTTCCATTCCTTCCTCATCTGAGACCACCAAAACACCCTCCCTAGAAAACTTTCTGAACCCTAAACCTAGGATGGATGTTAGTACTTTGTTTGCTAGGTTTAAAAAGGAATTAAACATGTGGTTGTCTACTGTTAAGAAGGAGTGCATGTCTAGTCTGAACCCATATGCTTCTGAAGCCACTTGGAACAGATTCATCTCAAGATTTAACTCTGTAGCTTCAAACCTTCGAACCATTTGCTCTGATGATGCAAAGGTGAGATTTGCTAAAGTTATCAGATAAACTCTTCTGAACATGAGTAGATCTCCAATTCTTCCTTTGGACAATGCACCTGCTGAAGAACCTAAGTCTGAAGATGCTCCTCCAGAAGCGGTTGTTGCTGAAGAAACTCTAGTGCCAAACCAGTCTACTCCGATGGTTCTGAATCAAGCTTCTGACTCAGTGATTCAAGAGACTGCGTCTGTTATGGTTACTGAGACTGCGTCTGAATCTGCTCCTGCATCTTCTGAAGTCAAGAAAGAGAATCCAGATCTTGAAGAAAAGTTTGCTAAGCTTGAAGCCAACAACACAGAGATCAGATCTTGGATGATTAAGCAAGAATAGACAACAGATGAAATCAAGACATGGATGGCTAGGCAAGAAGAATCTACTTCTGAGATCACAAACCTTCTGAAGATGATAGCTTCTCGCCAACCTTAGTTGTTTTTCTGTTGTTTGTGCACAATATGTTTGTTATTCTCTGAATATTTTGATTATCAATGCATCTGTTTGGTTTCTGTTTCTATCTGTTTTATCTTATTTGTTTTTCTTTGATCTTCTTTTGTGTCTTAAAAAGTTTTTTCTTTTTGATATGACAAAAAGGGGGAGAAAATGGAAATTAAAATTGTTCAAATAAACAGTTACCAGAATGGAATTCAGACATAATAAATTATAACTAACATTGAATTTTAGTCTTTCAGAACTATAACGTTGCATCTGACTTAATTCATAAAAGTTACTCTGAAAGCTCCTAAATCAGGTAAATCAGGCTCTGATCCAAATCAGGATTCAAACAAGGCTCTGATTCTGAAAAGTACAAACTAGGTTCTGATTGTGAAAAGAATAAACCAGGCTTCAGGATCCAGGCTCCGATTCTGAAAAGCCAAACCAGGCTCTGATTGTGAAAAGAATACTTAATTAAAAAGGGAAGTATTTATATTTTTATGATATTTAATTCAGGGGGAGATTCACAATCTCAGGGGGAGTTATATTTATTTTTCTTATTATTGAACAAAATTTCCTATGTTTTTGTCATCATCAAAAAGGGGGAGATTGTTAGAACACAGATTGGTGTTTAATATATCTCATTGTTTTGATGATAAAATAAATGAAATTTTGCATAAAGGAAATATATACTCTAATTGTGTTTAAGTAATTTTGTTTCAAATCTTAAATTATATACTCATTTGGAAGCAAAAATTACATCTTTAAGTGAAAAGAACGTTAAGACTCTGAGCGTCAGAAGCAACATTTCAGAAGACTCTGAGCGCTGCTTGAAGAGTCTCTGATCTGCTACAGATGACTCTGACTGAAACCTAGAAGAATTTGAGTAAGAGCGATACAGCATTGTTTCAGAAGACTCTGGAGGTACTTCATGCTGCAAGTACAGAGGCTCTGATATTCAACTTTGCGTTGATTGTAACATTCACGCTTAAGCACTATTGCTGCAAGACTCTGATCTGAAGAACAAGGAACTACATCAGAGGATCTAAGTTAGTTTATTCAGTTGAAAAGATGCCAGCTCAAAGAAAAGATCTGTTACTAATCCCAACGTCTGCTCCAACGGCACTATTCCTCATTTATGCATGACACAAGAATTCAGACACAAAGCACATGTCTGAACATTCCTCTTCTAGGAAAGGAAAAATCAATAGAAGACAAAAAGGCAACAGAGGCAGCAGAACATACAGCAAGGCACATTCTTTGAGATAAGGACTTGAAGTAGTATTTATACAAGCTTCAGCATCTTTCCAACGTTGACGAAAATTGACGCATATTGATAAATCACTTGAAAGAAAACCAACTTACAAGCTCTCATTCAAATATTCATCAAAGCTTAACAGTTTTCATATTTGTTCTAAATTTTGTGTAAACATCATTGTTGTGGTATAGCTTGTTAGAAGCAAAACATTAAACACAAATTGTTAGTTTATCTTTGTAAAAGATTTCCTTAAGAAGACCAAGTTGTGGTCATATTTTCTTAAGAAGACTAAGACAGTTGTCTTAGTGGTTTACACTGTAATCAAGTTTGATATAGTGGATTAAGTCCTTGTTGAGAAAGGAAAATCACCTGGGTAGGGTGGACTGGATTAGTTTGAGTTCAAACGAACCAGGATAAAAATATCTGTGTTATTTTTTCTATCTACCAAAGTGTTTTAAAAACCCTTATTCTACCCCCCCCCCCCCTTTTTAAAAACCCGATCCCCAATCTCTTAGAATTGTTGTTACATAGCCCAAAAGGTATTTCTTTCTTTAACCTTTCCTTTGGATAAATTAAAGTCTGGTTGTGAACTTTATGAATTAAGATTCAAGTTAATGAATAGCTTGACATCATTATTTTCACTGCAACAACATTATTTACTCTTAGACCATTAATCACATCCATCATTTTATCATTGTGTTCAATTAGGCAACAATCTTTTGAAACTTTGTCGCATAATTGACTAATGCTAATGAGATTGTTTTTAAGGCCTTTGACTAGCAATACATCACAGATAGTAGTAGATGAGGGATTACCTACACTACCTTTTCCAAGTATTGCACCCCAGTTGTTGTCTCCATAGGTTACAAATCCCTTCTTCTTTGCCACAAAGTCAATGAAGAGGGATATGTCTCCTACCATATGTCTTGAGCAGCCACTGTCGAGAACCCATCTTCTCTCGGTAGTCTCAAGACGTTGTACCTATGAACATAATTAACAAGAATTGGTACCCAATTGTTTATTGGGTCCTTGGTTGTGAGTGAAAACATGGTCTCATTTAGGCAACCATTGATAAACCCCTTTAGGAACCAAAAATATCCTAAAGCGACATTTAGCAATGGTGTGACCCTTCTTGCAATAATACAAACGAGAAAAGTTAACTCTTGAATCACTTTTGCTATCATGATTCTTTACCACATATGTGTATTTTTAATATGGATTAACCATACTCTTTCTAAAATGTGTTTTATCGATAGCAAATGTGATTTTGGGTTCTAAAACCTTGTCAAGTTTGGCCTTGAGATTTCTAACCTTATTTTTCCAAATGTAACAAGTATCACACCCGGAGTTAACTACTCTCTTTCTTATTTCCTCACAATCCACTTTTGTACCTTCCACTATGGAAGCCTTTAATGCCTCTAGCTTCTTTTTGGAATCACGAATCTTTTGCTCTAGGTGAGCAAAAAAAAATTTATTTGTGGCTAGCCTTTTAAAGGCTTCTTTGGCTTCATGATGTAAGGTATCAAAAGTAGTTAGCAATTCAGAATGATACAATCTAGTAGAATTATCGTATTTTGCATGTCGTACTTTTTTGTTTTTCTTCTTTTGATGAGCGGAGAGGCAAAGGTTGACGGATCCGTCTTCGTTACTAGAACTATCATCCTCGGATGACTCGCTATTGCTTTCCGAAGCGATGTAAGCTCTTCTCGGCTTAACTTGCTTCTTGTGTGACTGATTTGTTTCCTTTCCTTTGTCCTTTTTCATCAAGGGACAATCCGGCTTGTAATATTCGGCTTTTCCGCAGTTAAAGCATGACCCTTTTGTTCTACTTCCTTTGTTGCCATCATTCTTAGAATATCTTGATTGTTTTCTGAAATTGACTATATTCTTTTTAGAATGTTGGATACCATTTTTCTTGACATAGCGATTGTATCGCTTCACAAACAGCCCCATATCCGCATTCTTTTCATCATCTTCGTCATCACTCGTACCGCAATCACTCATCTCTTTTGCATAGGACTTTGAACACGAAGCCTTTAGAACTATGGACTTCTTTTCCGTATTTTTCGTTTTCTCCTTCTTTTCCTTTTTCTCAAATTGCTCGAGACTAAGAAGCACTTGCTTGTGTTCTTGAAGCTTTCCAAAGAGTGTTGTAAGGTCCAAGGTCATAAGATCATTTGCTTCCTTTATGGTGGTTACTTTTAGTTGTCATTTCCTAGTAAGACATCTTAAGACTTTGTTAGTAGCAACATCATTAGTAACTAGCCTACCAAGTGAATTTAGTCTATTGATAAGATGAGAAAATCTCTTTTGCATGTCAGCAATGGTTTTCCCATGCTCCATGTGAAAGAGATCAAACTCTTATGTTAAAGTATTGATTCTAGCTAGTTAGACATCATTGGTTCCCTCATGGGCAACTTGAAATGACTCCTACATAGCCTTAGCAGTCAAACAATAGGAAACTATATAGTATTCGTCAACTCCCAAGGAGGAGATCAGAATATTTTTAGCTTTCCAATCGTAATTATACTTTTCTCGTCATCATCATTCCATTATGCTTCAGGCTTAGGCATAATCATGTTATTTTCATCGGTCATGGTTATTTCCATAGGACCATTCAAAATAACATTCCATACCTTCCTATTAATGGAATTTATATGCACACGCATACAGTCTTTCTAGTAACTACAGTTTTCTCCATTGAAAACAGGTGCTCTATTATAAGCCCCTTTAGGTTCGTTAGTCATTTTCTACTAAGTTATACTTGAAGCATAGAATGAATCAGTGCTCCTGATACCACTTGTTAGATGATGGTGCAGATCTAGAAAGGGGGATTGAATAGTTCGCTTGTTTAAAACAGAGTCGGCACTACAAAAAATTGGTTTTTAAAAATTGATTAAGGCGGAAGCGGTCGAGGAACTATACACGTCTAAAACGAACGGTTACTAGAAAACCGAATATGCGTAAAGCCTATGGAATCTGATAAACAAGATATGAGAATCACTACTTTAATTACACTTCAATTAGATTATGTTCACTATAAGGTGTGACTAGTTCCAATGCCTTTAAAATATAGACAATTTGAAAAGACAACACACAAGGTTTTTAGTTCACACAATTTATCACACACTTGGAGTGCAGAGCCCTACCAGTGAATTATGTTTTGAGAGTTTAATCTTCATGTTTTCTATTAAAATCAATGATTGTAATTAGGTTAAAAATAGTTCAGCACAACTCAAATCAGAATTTGATTGACACAACCGTTTGCACTAAAAAAACTCAGAAATTCAGCAATATAAATGTAAAGAAAAAGACACAACGATTTGTTAAGGCAGTTCCCACGTCGTCCTTGCTCGGGGTATGTTTGCCCTCAATTCTAACAATAGAATTGAGACCTGTATATAGATAGATATAACCTGTTGGCCAGTGTTTATACAAGAAGCAAATAGAGATCAAACAATCAAACAAAATTTGTTGTTGATGAGCCTATTTCTTCTTGCCCCTTGATTCAAGTATAATCAAGTCCTTCAAACATGGTGAATAAACCTCCGATTACGGCACTCTCTTTGAACAACCCTCGGTCTTCAAATCTGGCCCGGCTTATTTCAGTTACCCACGTGTCGAACCCGAACCTACCACTCACAATCCTCCGTTTACCGCTACTAAACTGAAAAACCTTTCGCTCTTCGATTACCTTCACTCGGCTGAATATGTCAAGGAACGATTCGTGCAAAAACCCCCAAAATCTGAGATTCTTTAAGGACAAAACCCTAACATTTTTATTCAAGAAAAAACAGCCGATTACTCAACCCAAACCAGATTAAACCAATCTTCATCCTTGGACGTTATCACCTCGAACATGTACAATGCACAACAAAAATGATTATGTGTATTTGTTGTGAAATGCTATGAAGAGAATGAAGATGATGAGAATCAAATCGACACGTAATTTTACTTTTCTTGTTTTCTTAGTTGTTGTGAAATGAAAGTACAACTCAACTTGTATACAAAATATAATTGACATAACAATCAAAACAAACTCACAGCGAGCAGTCGACCTATATAGTAGAGGGGGTTGACCTCAGCTTACCCGAATTCAAGATTGTGCAGAAATCAGGACCATGTGTCGACCGGAGCATGGCATGCATCGACGCACAACATGAAATTTTAGCCAGATGGAAATGGTCACAGTATGAGTCGACCGGAGGGTCGAGGTGAGCCCTCCTAAGACTAAATCATTAAAATGACTTGTTGTGTGAGTCGAGTAGAGCAGGTTTTAGGTCGACTCAAAACCCTGAAATAGGAAAAAATGATCATTTTCATGCATTAAGACACATTTGATGAAACCTATAGTATGGCAAACAACACCAACTAAGTCAACCCTATATGAAACACAGATTTGGCCATCTCTATATGCAACAATCATGATTTTGACGAGCGTTTAACTTATGAAAGACAAGACATGCAAATATGACATGGTGACAACGTCCAACATGTATTTTTCTATGGAGCTGAGTTTGGACATCATCAAAACGAGCACATCTATATATGAGGCTTTGCCCTCACGAACATGTCTAGGACATTCACCCTAACATCTTGGAGACTTTTCTGCCTAAATCTGAGTGATCTTGCAGATAGTTGTTGAAATTCTGGTATGCATATTTCAGATGTCCCAAGAACATTGATCTCTGCTGAAACAAGGACGAGGACAGATCATGAACAATTTAAATTTCTTTAAATTGTGTCAATGTCATGACCAACATCATGACCTTTGTTGTGACATCTACATACTGACAGACTATTTATCTAACATTTAAATTGTGCAGAATTGTAAATGTTGAAAGATAAATAACACAGCAATTGTTTACCTAGTTCGGTGCAACATCACCTACATCTAGGGGCTACCAAGCCATGGAGGAAATTCACTATTAGCAGAATCAATTCAAAGTCAAACAACCAGTTTGCACTTCTCACTTAATCTCTACCCAATGACACTTCAACCTAGAGACACTCTAG
Organism: Lathyrus sativus; assembly: GCA_963859935.3. Classification (NCBI taxonomy): domain Eukaryota; kingdom Viridiplantae; phylum Streptophyta; class Magnoliopsida; order Fabales; family Fabaceae; genus Lathyrus; species Lathyrus sativus. The sequence goes on from CAWUDS030006658.1 coordinate 1,209,184, forward strand.
ACCTAAGTATTCCCATTCACTCCCGCTCAATCACACCATAGTAATATCCATACACAATTACAATCACAGTTATGGAGACTCACTCCAAAACACCTTGATCTTGCTTCACAGCTTTGATCAAGTGACACACACTCTTGCTTAACAGCTTTGAGTGGCACAATGGACACACTTGTTCATACACAATAAACTAGAGCAATCATACAACCTACAATTGCTTGGTACACAAGGAATTCTAAGATCCCTAGATACACGTGAAGAACAAAGTTCTTCACTTACAAAACACACGTGAAGAGTAACACTCTTCACTCACAAACATGTCTACCACAATGTATCAAAAGATACAAAGGGTGACTTACACATAAGGGACTCTTAAACCCTAGACCTTTATTTTAAACTCTGGTTTTTCTTGATGTGAGTGCTTGCTTTTTCTTTGCTTCTGCTCCTCCTTTTATAGCACTGCAGACTAGGCTTGGGCTGGTCCAAAGTAACAAACATTAGTTTTAACAAAGTAAAACTAATTTCCACAATTCAAGATGTTGTTAAATTAGGTCACAACAACTTCATGTTATGTCCAGCCCTAACTAGAATCTCACCTGACATAACTAGGAAGCCATGACAGGTTTCCTGAAATTTAGCCTGAGATATATCAGGTATCATAACAGAAAAACAAACCCTGCACGCCTGATGTCATACGATCAATGTCATAACATTGGTCATGACATTCAGCTTTACTTACTCTCAGCTTTCTAACTTGCCCTACTGAACACTTCTGCAGAATCTTCTTCATGACAGTAGAAACAAGCATATTATAGTTTCCTAAAAAGTCTCCACAATCCTTTTATGAATACCAATACACTCTGTACTTGTTCTTAATCAATCTCCTTGACCTATACTTACTGATGAGGTATATCCAACATGATCTCATCAAACTAAACCAACTTTGTCAAGAGATATACACTAGCAGCTCCTTCTGTTGTCATGTAGTGTTGTCCCGCTTAAAACACATGATAGCACACCTCACTTACCACCTGTGAGGAACTTCATCACAACTCAACCTGTTGTGGCGACTACTAACACATAGCGGCTACTACATTCCTAACAACCTTAGGATCACACTTTGATGAGATGACCTCATCAATCCACATAGCATCACCTGTTGTGCCAGACAATAATGTCATGATATTCAGTATGACATCCATGACATCAGTCCTGTCTTCAGCTTCTGCTAGCTCCTGCTGCACCAGACAGTGATGTCATGACATTGGTAATGACATCCTGTTTAAAACACATGACATCAGTACTGTCATCAGCTCCTGCTGGCTCCTACTGCACCATCAGTGTAGAATCATGTTTTACCAAAATTTAGCCAATCATAGAACCATGGAATCATGGAACTAACAGTTGTGTTTATCTTATGACTACCTCTTCTATTAGATTTGGTTCTAGAATGGACTATGATTCTGTATGAATGATTTCTTTGGAGAATTGTGCTTGATTCATCTTGAAAGGGACTGGTTATTTTTCCATTGATGGAGGTTATTTACTCAAACTTGATATTACGATCAAGTCTATGAGAAAATGGAACTATTATTCTGCTGTTGTGGAGAAGTCTTTCAAGGTGGGATAAAGTCTGGAAGTCGAAGGGTTAGATCTTCAAGATTGTGTTCAGACATGTGTGGTTTCATTAGCTGGCTAGTCAAGTCATTGATGTAAATCAAAGGTTCTGACATTATGTTGAACATCAGGATGTTCAAGTTGAAGGCACTTGTGTGCATTGGAGTTGTACCATCTTGTTATAAGCTGATCTTCTTAGGAGTGGTTGCTCTTCATCTTTATGGTTAGTTCTAAAGTTTATCTCAACCTTTGTGAATCATGCAATGGCAAAATCTCAAGGGAGTTGCTAATTTCTTGATGTATTCATATCTTCTTCTTGGATTCTCATCTAAGTTGTTAGGTATGAGTGATCCAAATTTCTATCTGGAGTAAGAAGGTTTTAGTAATGGAAGTTCCAGTAATATTTTGGTTCCCTCTTGATCAAGGACCATGTGATAGGGTTTCTAATTGGTCTCTTTGGAGGATGTTGTGCCAAATAACCATAGTTATTTGTGATAGCCTCAAGGTGTAGTTTTGAAGGATAGATGACTAAAGGGCAAAAGAGAAACAGACCTTGCTATGAAGTTTTCTTATGGTATGATGCTCAGTTTATAACTTGGTGTTTATTGTTAGTCATGTTGATATCTATTAGAGGGAATATCCTCTTTGGAAACTTAAGGATGGGTGCTGACTCTGTAATATCAGACAAGATGTCTTGACATTGTGCTGTCTGGTGTGGCTCTTTACCTTGATAGTGTGACTGTGTGTCTGTCTTTGTGAGGCTGTTGGTTTGAACCAGGATTGTTCTTATTTCTTGTGAATGACCTAAGAAACAACATTGGTTGTTGATTAGGAGAATTTATTTTTCTTTGCATTAAATTTGTGTGTCTCAAAGAGGGGCTATATTGCTGGTTGTGAGATGTCAGACTGGATATCCTGATACCATGAGCAGTTTGTCAGCTGAGTCTTGCTTTGAAGCATGATGATTCTGCTTTAGTTTTTGGGTTTGGCTCTGATTGGTGTGTTATGTGCATTTGAGTTTTGTACTTCCACTGCTATATATGTATTTATATGTGTGTACATTTACTCCAATTTTAGTCATTTTTTGGCTAAAAGGGGGGAGTAAAGTGTTAGTGTTATCTGTTGTCCTGATGTTTTGTCACATGTATTGACATGATGTCCAACATTGTGATAGGAATTCTCTATTTATAAGGAAAGATTAGTGTTTTGTTTTTTCTTGTTGAATGCAGTTATTAAGGGGCGAGCATGATAGTTTGTGAGGCTGGATGTACTAGAGGAAACTGCTGCTTTGATAGGTGTGTCCAAAAGATGTCAAACAAAGCTGATCTAACATTTTGCATGATGAAGAAAATCCAGATGTGAGAGTTTACTTATCTTGTTCTTCTAATGTGTGAACTTGGGTAGTTCATATTGGTTTTATGATTTGGATTTTCTGGTGATTTGGGGTTTTCTCTTAAGGGGAAGAAATGACTGCATAAAAAGGAGGAGTAATGGACATATCTTTGTAACTGCATATTATCACTTACATTTCTTTATGCTTGTAGTTTATATCTCCAAATTTATCATGCTTTAGTTGTTTTAGCCAAAATTAGCCAAAAGGGGAGATTGTTAGTTCCATGGTTCTATGATTGGCTAAATTTTGGCAAAACATGGTTCTATACTGATGTTGAGTAAGATGTTATGACATCTTGGTTTTGTACAACATGTGCTACTGTTTTATATCTCTTGGAAGATTTGATTTGATTTGATGAGATCCTTTTGGATATACCTCATCATTATGCGCAGGTCAAAGAGATTTACTAGGAACAAAATGCAGAGTTAATTGGATTTCATAACAAGGATCATTGAGACTTTTTAGGAAACTATAAAAGATTTGTTCATATTTTTGTTGAGAAGATTCTTTAGAATATTTACAATGTGAAGGTTGGACCTGATTGAAGAGTCAAAGCCCATACTGGAAGAGTTTATAAATAAGGACTTTCTAGACCTAAAGAATGTATGATTCACCACAAGAAAACCGTAGGTGCAACTTAAAGGTTTAGGGTTTTGAGAGTCTCTTGTTTGTGACTTTGTAAGTCACCCTTTGTATCTTTTGACTCACCATGATAAACATATTTAGGTTGTATATTGTTCTCACTCGAATCTTTGAAGCAAGAGTTGTGTATTTTTCTTGGTCAAGAGTCTTGACCGAGTTTTGTTCTTGAAAGAAGAAGGGTACATCCTTCTTTTTGGTTTCTTGTGGCATTCCCTAGGACTGGGAGTGCTTGTTTATCACTGTGGTGATTGGGAGTGAGATGGTGATTTCTAATATCTAGGAGTGTCCTAGGTAGAAGCTACATTGGGTAGGGATTAAGTGAGGGGTTGAAAACGGGTAAGTTTAGCTCTGAATTGAGACTACTAATAGTGGATTTACTTCCTGGCTTGGTATCACTTAGATATAGGTGATGTTGCGCCGAACTGGGTAAACAATTCATTGTGTTATTTTTCTTTCTGCATTTAAAATTCTGCATAATTTAAATGGTTGGATAAATTGTTTTGTCAGTCTGCAGATGTTACAACATATGTCATTACACTGTTATGACTTAAATAAATCAGAATGCTCATGTTCTATCCTTGTTTATTTATGCAGATATAAATGTCTCAGCATCTCTTGAGACATCTGAGATCTTTATACTAGAATTTCACATCGCATTCCTATCATGTCCCTAGTAAACCAAATAATAAAAAGGGAAGTCCGTCTGTATATAACATTGCAAGTCATTGCATCTAGGGGGAAAATTTTAGGTCTTTTTATTTCTAAATACCTTTCACTCTTATTCCATGAGGATTTTTATCACTCATGCCATCTAGTAAAATTATTTAAATAGGGGCAACTGTCATACCCCAAATTTTACCCCCTAGTTTCCATCATCACTAGTTGCATCACGTGCATAGCGTTAAGAAGGCCATATGGATGATTAGACAAGGCTTGTGGTATTCATCAACATATCTATTATCTCACTCATGGATGAAGATTTTCCCCATCAACAATAAAATTTGGGGTGGCATCAAACCAAGATCATCAAGCCTCATTACCCAAAGTGCACCAATTTAGGGTTTTGGTCAAAGTAAACTGGATATTGAATTTTTTTGACCAAGACATGATCCCAAGCTTAGGAACATTATTTAAGACCTTCAAATGCATCTTTGAAGTCCCTTCACATGATCTAATTAACTCAATATGTTTGATTCATTGGCAAGTGCAAGATTTGATTTCACTTGATACAAAGTCAACTAGATCAAAGTCAAAGTTTGACTTTGACTTTTTAGGTCAAACATGACTTCTTCAAGTAAACAATCATGAAAATATGAAAGCTAAGTGAATTAGATCATGATTAATCAATAAATCAAGAAAAACATTCAAAATTGTAAAATTAGGGTTTTGTATTTTTTCTAAGTTATGGAAGTGCATGATCAAGTGACCAACTCACCAAGATCATAACTTTTTCCTCAAGCATCCAATGAAAATACTTAAGGAACCTTCTGAAAGATGGCATTTGATAATTTAATTTGATTAAAATTGCAAGCATAAAGCTTTTATAAAGTGGAAGTTATTGATGTTAAAAGTTAGGATTTCTCAATTTGCTAAAAATCCAAACACTTAGAATTTTTTCTAAGTCTTTTCAACTTAATAAGTGCATGACTTTATGACCACTTTGTGATCAATTCAAGCAATCACTTTTCACGCCCAAGTTATGTACTTAAAAATTATATTATATACTTCAATCTTGTGGAAGAATTGGATCAAAAGCTCATAACGATGGAAAGTTATGAATGATCAATGTTGAGATTTCCAAGTTTTGAAAATTGCAAAATTACTTAGAATTTTTTCTAGTGTTAAACAGTTGAAAAATCTAATTTGATGGCCAGTTTTCTCAGTGATCCAAATTGAATATCTTCAAGTGATCGACATCCAAATTGTAGTATGGGATTCTTCTTTCAAATGGTACCAGGAGCACCGAATCTTCTTTTTCTTGAGCATGAAGTTAAAAAAATTGAGAAGTAGTCATGTCAATCCTGATTTTCCAAGACAGAATTGCATCAAGTTGGTTGTCTACAAATTAGAGGGTTCTTTTGAAGACTTTTTAAGCTTATTTTTATCATGAGATCAACTTGGAAATTGTTCATTGTCATGAAATCTTTAAGAGGGTGGCAAATACAACAAAGATTGATCTTCTCTCATGGTGTAAAGCTTTGGTCTAACATGCTAACATGTTTTGATTTTGACCAATACATGATTAAGCACTTTAATCATGTTGACTTGTTGGAAAAGGCAAGATCATGATCCTAGCATCAGAAGGAGTTAGTACAATCTGTAAATCACACTTGCAAAGTCAACTCGGAGCCAAAAAGCAAGATCCACCTTTTTGTACCTTTTAACCATCTTTTTGGTTTCCTCCAAATTCATCAAATAATTCCTTTATCCACTTCTCTTGATTCATATCATCTATACTATAAACAGAGGCCACATTTACATCTGCCTCAATATACAAAAAACCTCAAAAACATCAGAATTGTATTTAGTTAAAATCTCAAATTTTCAAAGTTGTCAAGAAACCATAACTTGTGATTTTCAATTTCCTTCAATCAAACTCCATTCCAACACCACAAACACGTCGCATAAGCTTTATAGAAGTGTTCCAAACCCTTAAAACACCTCTATAATAGCTAGAACACCATATCACAATCTCACTTTTTCCACTTTGCAAGTTAAATTCGAATAGAAAGCTACATGAGGTTTCAAGGAAAGCTGAGCACATCAACACACTCCTTGAGGTCCAAGGAAACTGTAGGAATCATCACATTGCTTCTGGGAGGGCTCTAAAGCAAAGCACGATTTCACCACTTTGAGGTGAATTGTTATTTCTGAAACTCTCTAATAGAAGCATCATTTTGATTCATTCTTATTACCAATATGCTTGCCATAATATGAAATTTGAAAGCCCTATGCTTGTGTTCATTGATCATTCTTGTATGGAATATAATTTTTGTTGGAAAATTAGGGTTCTTCTGGTTTTATGTGATTTTTTGGGCTGTATTGAAAATAAATGAAATTGAATAGCATGGTTGAGTTCTTGGTTAAAATCTTAGCAATTTAGCATATTGGATTGTCTGATTTGGTTGAAACATGAAGAAATGACATTTTGATGATGATGAAGCTCAAGGAAGAGGACGACCATGGTGGTCACACCTTTTTTCTGTTTTTAAATTATATTTTTATATATTATTATATGAAGAGGAATCCTTGATAAGGCGCACGTCTTGGCCTGATGATAGTGTGTTTGATTTGCAATGCAGGGGGGAGAGGTTTCGAACCCCAGGCCTCCCCAAATTGTTTAATCCCTCTATCTTTTTCTCTCATTATCTCTTTTTTCCTCTTTTCTCCTTTTTATTTTCTTTTATTTATTTAACTAATTTCTTTTCCTTTTATTTTTTTAAAGACCAAACAAATAATTTACTCCAAATTTATTTTTACTAAAATCAAATATTACTTTTATACTTTATTTGTTTATTTATTTTATTTTTGTTAATTAAATCTAAAAATCCAAAGAAATATATCATTTGGTTATTTAATTATTTTTATTAAAAAATATTTAAAAACTTTCATCTTATTTTTTTCTTCTTTTATTTTCATCCAAAATCATTTGTGACATACATTTTATTTATTCATCAAGACTAGTACACTTTGTTTTTAGTCTTTAGGTGTATTATTTGTTTATTTTTTAAATATGCAATTAATTAGGAAATGTTTTATTTTGTTCATGATTTGTAATGCTTTGATTGAATGATTGATGAATATTCTTTAATTAAATTATGATTTTTGTACAATCCATGTATGATATGAAATTGTGATTAGTTGATCACTTTAGGTTAGAATTGAAATCTTGGATTAATGAATGACATGTAATAAGGGTTAATGCTTTTTTTCCCTAATGTGTGTAGAAAGCATGTTTGACTTTCTTTTCCATATTTAAATCAACTTCGTGAGATGAATCTTTGTGATAAATATGAATTTAATGCATGTTATACCCTAAGTGTAAAATCTTTAACAATGATTGTTAAAATGCCATTAAACTTTAATGATATTATCACCATGTGTATGTATGTGTTTACTTCTATTGTGTTCAACATGATTGATCCCTTATGTCTTTGTCAAGTCATTTTTAGATTATTTCATCTATATAACTTATGAACTTCCTTTCACTTTGGTTGATTATTATCATACATTTCCATTGTGACTTTGTCAAGTCACCCTTAGATGATATTTTATCTATGTAGCTTATTAGCCCTTGGTTGCCCTAATTTGGTCCTTTCATAATCATCTCCCCCATGACTTTGTCAAGTCTTTCCATCCTAACCTAACTTTAGGGAAGAAGTCATAACTTTTTTGATTTATAATTCATGTGTGAGTAAATGGTATTTTCATAACCACAACATTTCATCAAACCTCAATCTTCATCAAGATCACAACCTTCATCAAACCCTAATCTTGATCAAGATTATGACCCTCTCATCAAACCCTAATGTTCATCAAGATTATAACCTCTCATCAAACCCTAATCTTCATTAAGATTACACCCTCACATTAAACCCTAATCTTCATCAAGATTATGACCTTTCCATAACACCCTCACTTTTCATCAAACCTTAATCTTCATCAAGATTATGACCCTCTCATTAAACCCTAATCTTCACCAAGATTATAACTCCTCATAAAACCATCACCTTTCATAAATCCCTAATCCTCATCAAGATTATGAAACTTTTCTTAAAATCTCATCCCCAAGTGAACAAATTTAGGGTTTTTGGTCAAAGTCAACTAGATATTGAATTTTTTTGACCAAGATATGATCCCAAGCTTAGGAACATGATTTAAGACCTTCAAATACATCTTTGAAGTTCGTTTACATGATCTAATTAACTCAATATGTTTAATTCATTGGCAAGTGCAAGAGTTGATTTCATTTGATACAAAGTCAACTAGATCAAAGTCAAAGTTTGACTTTGAGTTTTTAGGTCAAACATGACTTTCTCAAGTAAACAATCATGAAAATATGAAAGCTAAGTGAATTAGATCATGATTAATAAAGAAAATCAAGAAAAAGATTCAAAGTTGTAAAATTAGGGTTTTGTATTTTTTTTCTAAGTTATGGAAGTGCATGATCAAGTGACCAACCTCACCAAGATCATAACTTTTTCCTCAAGCATCCAATGAAAATACTTAAGGAACCTTCTGAAAGATGGTATTTGATAATTTAATTTGATTAAAAGTACAAGCATAAAGCTTTTTATAAAGTGGAAGTTATTGATGTTCAAAGTTAGGATTTCTCAATTTTGCTGAAAATCCAAACACTTAGACTTTTTCTAAGTCTTTTCAACTTAATAAGTGCATGACTTTAGGAACCACATTGTGATCAATTCAAGCAATCACTTTTCACGCCCAAGTTATGTACTTAAAAATGATATTATATACTTCAATCTAGTGGAAGAATTGGATCAAAAGCTCATAACGATGGAAAGTTATGAATGATCAATGTTGAGATTTCCAAGTTTTGAAAATTGCAAAATACTTAAAAAATTTTCTAAGTGTTAAACAGTTGAAAAATCTAATTTTGATGGCCAGTTTTCTCAGTGATCCAAATTGAATATCTTCAAGTGATCGACATCAAAGTTGTAGTATGGGATGTCTTCTTTGAAATGGTACCAGGAGCATGAATTTCTTTTTCTTGAGCATGAAGTTAAAAAATTGAGAAGTAGTCATGTCAATCCTGATTTTCCAAGACAGAATTGCATCAAGTTGGTTGTCTACAAATTAGAGGGTTCTTTTGGCGACTTTTTAAGCTTCTTTTTTATCAATAGATCAACTTGGAAATTGTTCATTGTCATGAAATCTCTAAGAGGGTGGCAAATACAGCAAAGATTGATCTTCTCTCATGGTGTAAAGCTTTGGTCCAACATGCTAACATGTTTTGATTTTGACCAATACATGATTAAGCACTTTAATCATGTTGACTTGTTGGAAAGGCAAGATCATGATCCTAGCATCAGAAGGAGTTAGTACAATCTGTAAATCACACTTGCAAAGCTAACTTGGAGCCAAAAAGCAAGATCCACCTTTTTGTACCTTTTAACCATTTTTTTGGTTTCCTCCAAAATTCATCAAAGAATTCCTTTATCCACTTCTCATTCATATCATCTACACTATAAACAGAGGCCAAATTACATCTGCCTCAACATACAAAAAACCTCAAAAACATCAGAATTGTATTTAGTCAAAATCTCAAATTTTCAAAGTTGTCAAGAAACCATAACTTGTGATTTTCAATTTCCTTCAATCAAACTCCATTCCAACACCACAAACACGTCGCATAAGCTTCATAGAAGTGTTCCAAACCCTTAAAACACCTCTATAATAGCTAGAACACCATATCACAATCTCACTTTTTCCACTTTGCAAGTTAATTTGAATAGAAAGCTACATGAGGTTTCAAGGAAAGCTGAGCACATCAACACACTCCTTGAGGTCCAAGGAAACTGTAGGAATCATCACATTGCTTCTGGGAGAGCTCTAAAGCAAAGCACGATTTCACCACTTTGAGGTGAATTTTTATTTCTGAAACTCTCTAATAGAAGCATCATTTTGATTCATTCTTATTACCAATATGCTTGCCATAATATGAGATTTGAAAGCCATATGCTTGTGTTCATTGATCATTCTTGTATGGAATATAATTTTTGTTGGAAAATTAGGGTTCTTCTGGTTTTATGTGATTTCTTGGGCTGTATTGAAAATAAATGAAATTGAATAGCATGGTTGAGTTCCTGGTAAAATTCTTAGCAATTTAGCATATTGGATTGTCTGATTTGGTTAAAACATGAAGAAATGGCATTTTGATGATGATGAAGCTCAAGGAAGAGGACGACCATGGTGGTCACACCTTTTTCTGTTTTTAAATTATATTTTTATATATTATTATATGAAGAGGAATCCTTGACAAGGCGCACGTCTTGGCCTGATGATAGTGTGTTTGATTTGCGATGCAGGGGGGAGAGGTTTCGAACCCCAGCCTCCCCAAATTGTTTAATCCCTCTATCTTTTTCTCTCATTTATCTCTTTTTTCCTCTTTTCTCCTTTTTATTTTATTTTATTTTATTTTATTAATTTCTTTTCCGTTTATTTTTTTAAAGACCAAACAAATAATTTACTCCAAATTTATTTTTACTAAAATCAAATATTACTTTTATACTTTATTTATTTATTTTATTTTTGTTAATTAAATCTAAAAATCCAAAGAAATATATCATTTGGTTATTTAATTATTTTTATTAAAAAATATTTAAAACTTTCATCTTATTTTTTTTCTTCTTTTATTTTCATCCAAAATATTTGTGACATACATTTTATTTATTCATCAAGACTAGTACACTTTGTTTTTAATCTTTAGGTGTATTATTTGTTTATTTTGTTAAATATGCAATTAATTAGGAAATGTTTTATTTTGTTCATGATTTGTAAATGCTTTTGATTGAATGATTGATGAATATTCTTTAATTAAATTATGATTTTTGTTCAATCCATGTATGATATGAAATTGTGAGTAGTTGATCACTTTAGGTTAAAATTGAAATCTTGGATTAATGAATGACATGTATAAGGGTTAATGCTTTTTTTTCCCTAATTTGTGTAAGAAGCATGTTTGACTTTCTTTTCCATATTTAAATCAACTTCGTGAGATGAATCTTTGTGATAAATATGAATTTAATGTATGTTATACCCTAAGTGTAAAATCTTTAACCATGATTGTTAAAATGCCATTAAACTTTAATGATATTATCACCATGTGTATGTATGTGTTTACTTCTATTGTGTTCAACATGATTGATCCCTTATGACTTTGTCAAGTCATTTTTAGATTATTTCATCTATATAACTTATGAACTTCCTTTTCACTTTGGTTGATTATTATCATACATTTCCATTGTGACTTTGTCAAGTCACCCTTAGATGATATTTTATCTATGTAGCTTATTAGCCCTTGGTTGCCCTAATTTGGTCCTTTCATAAACATCTCCCCCATGACTTTGTCAAGTCTTTCCATCCCAACCTAACTTTAGGGAAGAAGTAATAACTTCTTTGATTTATAATTCATGTGTGAATAAATGCTATTTTCATAACCACAACCTTTCATCAAACCTTAATCTTCATCAAGATCACAACCTTTCATCAAACCCTAATCTTCATCAAGATTATGACCCTATCATCAAACCCTAATGTTCGTCAAGATTATAACCTCTCATCAAACCTTAATCTTCATTAAGATTATACCCTCACATTAAACCCTAATCTTCATCAAGATTATGACCTTTCCATAACACCCTCACTTTTCATCAAACCTTAATCTTCATCAAGATTATGACCCTATCATTAAACCCTAATCTTCACCAAGATTATAACTCCTTATAAAACCATCACCTTTCATAAAGACCTAATCCTCATCAAGATTATGAAACTTTTCTTAAAATCCCAATCCACAACCCAAACATCAAACAACTCAATCCAAACTTCACCCTACAAAATTGAACCATTCATAAGCAAATCTTTGGCTCTTCATCAAGTACCCTAACAAACCTTTGACTCTTTATCAAGTGCCCTAACAAACCTTTGACTCTTTATGAAGTGTCTTAGTAAACCTTAGCCCTTTTGTTAAGTGCCATCTCAAGACTTCCTTCCTTCTTCAAGGATAGCTAAAATACCTCAAAGTACATGATTAATCGTTTAAAATAAACTTTAAAGAAAAGGGTTGTTGTAATCTAGCATTCTAGCCAAACTCTTGAAAGATTGGTCTCAATTCTTGCACATTGAGGTAACCAATTTTTCCCTGCTTTCATTTTTAAAACACTTAATAGATAACCTTGGACCAAGAGGTTTTAGGATCTAGCACTTTAAAATAACTCTCTAAACCATTGATCACTATCAATGTTCATGGTCTACAAATAATTTTCTTAAACAATCTTGAATGAAAGAGAATGTTAGAGTTCAACACTCTAGCAGAAACTCTTTGAACCATCGATCATCATCAAATATTCATCATTCTTAAAATATACCCAAAATATACTCAAACCTCCATTTCTATGGAGCAAACCTTGATTGTCATCAAGTGTATTTTCTTAAACAAAACTTCAAGACATATAATAAGATCAAAGAATCTTTTCAGATGAAATATATTGTCTTAATAAATATTAGGGAAATGTTTTTCCTACAACCATTGAGTGGAGATAATTGGCATGAATGAGATTTGTAAATCCATTCAATGTGGTGAAAAATGTCCACCCCTCATTTATTTTGGGTAAAATAAAGTCCTTACGTTGATTAATACAATTTGGCTTTCGCTAAAACAAACCAACAAAGTTTACCCGAACTATGATTGCTATGATTCCATCCTTGTAAGGATACATAGGCACTTGACTGCAAAGTCTTGGCAATCACCCTAATAATAAAAAACCCTTAGGTCTTTCTCTCTTCAATCGAAAAACATACTCTTTTCTCTTCTCTCTCTATTCCCATTCTACAAGTAAAAGATTAGAAACAAACCTTAAGCTAACATTTATTCAAACCTAACTAAATGGTTCTCTTGAGTAAAACGGACGTGAGGGGGTGCTAATACATTCCTCTTGCGTAACCGACTCCCGACCTCAAATATTGGTTGTGATAACCATATCCTTATCTTTATTTTAGAGGTTTAATTATATATTTTACCTTTCCCTCAATGGAAATAAATAAAGATCGGTGACGACTCTGTTATGTCCATCCTGCGAGTGTGCGATTGTGTTTTG